>OY728119.1:2054271577-2054721897 GCA_963277665.1 Viscum album
CAGTTGTGAGTTGTGTGGGGGACCATCTAGTTTTGAAATGGGGTGGTGAGATGTTGGTGGGTAGGGAAGCCTAGATAGTTGATAGGTTAAGGTGATTCTGTAGTGGGGGTAACAACAAAGATGGAGGATTTGGGGTGATGTTCATTAATGAATTATTAGTATACATTAAATTAGTGATTATTGTGTCCCCTACCTTGACATAATCCCAGGTACGTTGAGAATTATTTAGATTTACTCTTAGATACCTGAATCTATTATGGTTGGATATGGGGCCCCTTATAAGTTGTAGTTATGAAGTGGTATATGCGGAGTTGGATGGTGGGAGGTACGCCATCAATAGTTTATAAACGAGGCACCTAATAGGTGCATTCTTAAAATTACAAGAGGAAATGCCATGAGTGCCTTAAAGGTGGTGGATGTACATATCTTATAGGCATTTTTTTGTTTCAGGATTGAGTGCTGCTATTGGATTTTTTCTTTCAGTTTTTGGGAATAGTGAGTTGAAAAAGCATTGGTTTTTTTTGTAGAAGTTGATCATGAGTCCAATGCGTCCTTTTAGGAGAATATAATATGTGTATTGTATTAGAGTGAGAAGGTGTTGTTGTGAAATAATATGTAGTTAATTAATGTATTGAGGAAAAATGGACATGATTATGAGGAATATTGGGAGAGATAAATGGATATGTGGGCTTGGTGGCCCAATATTTTGACTCAGAATCTTAAGGAAGCTTGGGAGTGAAGCTTGAGGACAAACAGTTAGAAGTTAGGGAGATGGTAAGATCCTCAAATTTTATGGAGTTTAATTGGGTTTCATTATAGGTATTATTTTTACTTGTATTGAGTAATTTTCAATTGGGTTTTAATTTGGGGAGTGTTTGAGTGAAATTTTTGAGAAAAATGAAAGAAAAAGGGGTCGTGCATGGTTGGGGAATGGTTATGCAAAACCGTGTGCCCCAGCCCAACTAACCATATGAACCTAGGCCAAGGGGATTCACATGAATGGTGAATGGTTTTGGAAACTATGCTCCATATTTGGAGTAACGATGGACCCCTAAAGGAACAGGCGCATGGTTAGAGAAAACTATGCGCCGCTGCCCAACTAACCGTGTATGTGAATTAAGACCACCTAAAAGTTAATTCAAAAATTTCATGTACCCTATAATTAAACCCAAATATATCCCCATTCATCCCTAGGTCCTATTTCACTTTTTGGAAGCTCTTTGAACAAATTTAATTCCCTCCCAACCTTTATTCATTATTAATTAAATCCCAGATCAAAGGATGCTTCTCTCCCAGTATGTGCATTCTTATACCATTCTTCCCTCATTCTTCCACCTTTATTTATACTTTATTTAAGTGATTTAATCCACTATAGTGAATATATATATATATATATTGTTATATCTAGATCTATTTTTCTATATCTAGATCTAGTTTTTAAAGATCTTAATTTTTTTGAATATGGATTTAGAGTTTTGAGATTCAGATATAGATTTACGTTGTTGCACCTCTCAATTTTCAAGGACTTCCATTGGGTTTTTATTCTTCAAAAAAAATTTGTATGTGATATAATATAAAATTCCTATAGTAGTGATCTCGAAATTTTTATTAATGTTTTATAATTTTTAGCGTTCTTTAGCAATTTGAATTATTAAATTAGGTTATTTAGTAGGTACTGTAGCGGGTACTGTAGCGGGAACTGTTTGGCACTGTAGAAACTGGGAATATGCCCCTATTTGGGACTTCGGGCCACCGATTTGGTCCCTGAGTCCTTTAAGGCCTTCGGGCCACCTAGGCCTTCGGGCCATTTAGGCCTTAGGGCCACCTCAAGGCCTTCAGGCCACCTTAAGTGCAGATGAAAACCAAACAACCTACAAGGAACAAGATCTACAAGGAGGATGAGTGAGGAGCTTTCACCACCGTAGAAGCTAAAAGGATTGCAAGAATGAGAGGGTATGACACCTATCATTGGGACAAGCCTGTGCATGCATGGGGATGCCTAGCTGAACAACCATGCGAAGGCGGAGAGCTGATTTCACGATGAAGATACTGGGGAGGAGCAGTTATAAGTAGTTAGTTTGGGTTTTATATAATGTTTGAAGCCTATGGGAAATGAATTCCTCTAAGCCCTACAGCCCATGTAATACTTACTCCTACGGGACATGTTAGGGTTCCACCTCACCCCTTGAAAGGTGGATTATCAAAAATCAATAAAAAATGAAGGCCTTCGGGCTATTGGAGGAGGTTATTTAGCATGGACAATTGATTAATTGGTTTATTATTGATATTGATGATTAATTGGGGTGATAATCATGGGTTTAAGGGGTTGTACATTTTGATGATTAATGGGGATATAATCATGGGTTTAATAGATTTTCCAATTAGATAATTAATGGATGAATTAATTATGATATTTAAGGATTTTTTATTTAGATAATGGATAATTGATTTATTGGATAAATTGATGAAATACATGAATAATTTGGGAGTGATTATAAGACTAAGGGGATGCCCATTTATATAGTTAATTAGGGAATTAATTATAAGGCTTAGGGGTTTTCCATTTAGATAATTAATTGGAATATTATTTATGAGATTTAGGGATATGTGATTTAGATAATTTATCGGGGGATTAATTACGAGATATTGAGGAAATTGGTTTAAGATAATTAATTGACGAATTAGTTATGAGATATCAAGACATATGAGTTGAGATAATTAAATTATGAATTTATTTTGAAATATAAATATATATTATTTTATATAATTAACTGAAAAATTAATTATGAGACATCAAGATATATGATTTGACAGAATTAATTTTAGAAATAATTATGTGATTTTGAGATATATGAATTGAGATAATTAATTACAAAACTAATTATGAGATATTTAAATTGTTGGTTCGAATAAATGAATGTTGAATTAATTATTGGATATTGTGTTGTGGATATTGAATAATTAATTGTTGAATTAATAAATGGAATTGACATGATTAATTAACTGAGGAATTAATTAAGGGTATTTATGTGATAAACTAATTGTTTAATTAACAATGAGATTGAGATTATTAATTAATGGGATTCACAAGATTTATTAATTGATGAATTAATTAATAGAATTAATATGATTTTTTAATTATTGAAATAAATAACTGGATTGATGAGATTAATTAATTGATGTATTGATTAAGGGATGTAATGTGATTATTTAATAGTTGAATTAAATAATGGGATTAATGGGAGTGATTAATTAATTGTGGAATTAATTAATGGTATTGACATAAACAATTAATTGGTGAATTAATTGAAGTGATTGATGTGATTAATTAATTGTGGAATTAATTAATGCATTGGATGTGATTAATTAGTTGTTGAAATAATTAATATTATTGATGTGATTATTTAATTGTTTAATTAACTAGTGTTATTGATGTGATTAGTTAATTGATGAATTAACTATAGTTATTGATGTTATTAGTTAATTATTAAATTAACTAGTGTAATTGAAGTGATTAGTTAATTATTTAATTAACTAGAGTAATTATTGTGTGTTGTTAATTGATGAATTGACTAATAGGATTTAAGTGATTAATTAATTATTGAATTAATTAATGTAATTGATGTGAATAATTAATTTTCAAATTAATTAATATTATTGACGAGATTAGTTAATTTTTGAATTAACTAGAGTTATTGACGTGATTAGTTAATTGATGAATTGACTAGAGTAATTGATGTTATTAGTTAATTGTTTAATTAACTAGTGTTACTGATGTGATTAGTTAATTGATGAATTCATTAGAGTTATTAATGTGATTAGTTAATTGTTGAATTAACTAGACAAATTGATGCGATTAGTTAATTGTTTAGTTAAATTGAGTGATAATTTTGTATAGTTAATTGATGAATTGACTAAGAGGATTGAAGTGATTGAATAATTGTTGAATTAATTAATGTATTTGATATGATATATTGATTTTTGAATTAATTAATATTATTTATGAGATTAGTTAATTTTTGAATTAACTAGAGTTGTTTGTGTGATTTGTTAATTGATGAATTAACTAGAGTAATTAACGTGATTAGTTATTTAATGTATTAACTAGAGTAATTTGTGTGATTATTTAACTGTTTAATTAACTTGAGTAATTGATGTGATTAGTTGATTTTTAAATTAAGTTGGGAAATTTATGTGATTAATTAATTAATTTTATTATTGTGATTAGTTAATTATTGAGTTAAGTGGTGGAATTTTTTTGTTTAACTAATTATTTAATTAGTAATGAAATTTTTATGGATAATTAATTGTTGAATTAATTATGTGTTTATGAATGGTAACATGGTCATTAAGTTGAGAAATAAGTAATGGTAACATGGTTATTCTAATGTGTGCAGTTATGAATAGTGACATGCTTACTAAATTATGTATTATTAAATAGTGAATTGTAACATGTACATTTGTCCAAGTATTTATGAATGTAAACTTGATAATTCAATTATGTGTTATTAAATATTTAATTGTAACCTAGAAATTCAGACCAATATTAAGAATGGTTACCTGAACATTCTAATTTGATATTCCTTTAAAAGAGATAAGAATCTAGCATGGTGCAAAGTAGGTATTGAGGATTGGGTGTCCTTAAGAACCCATGGTTTTATGTGGTTAAATAGTGAATATTTATTAATGTGATAAACTATTTATTTATGCATTTTACTTATTTACTTATACAAATACATACAATTTTTATTGACTGGATTTGTTTTAGACACCGTTGGAAGTAGCCTACTGAGTTGTAATCACACCATACTCGAGCTGCCTGATCAATACCTAAATAGTTTACACGATTACAGGATATGTTTAAGGAAAAGGCCCTACATGAGATGGCTATTTGAGATGGATCATAGATGTGGGAACCAAACATGGTTTGAGACCCGCTTGAGACTTGTTAGTGTCTTTATTTATGATTTTCATTTCAACAATTGGCACATTCATTAACATGACATATTTATTGTTCAGTTTTTACATTGTACTTCATGATTTGGTTATCATGAGATATTGGTATTATTTACGATCATATATTTCTATAATTGTTTATTTATTTCCTATGGTGTATTAATCTGATAAAAGAAAAAAATAGTGTATAGTCTCCCCATTATTGATTATAGACCCTCGTAGCTAGTCCATAGCCTCTAGTGTATGGGGAGGCATGCTTGAGGTCATCTGATCGACTGGTTCGAGGCATAGATGTGTGGTACCCAGGTCGGGAAATATTTGGGCCAAAACTGGAGAATTCACCAATATTATTTTCAGTTCATGAAAAAAATCAACACATTATTTTATATTGTAGAATTTAACTCATTTTAGAGTTAACTTAGACAGTGAGATAGATAACTGAGCAAAGTTTTCAACAAAACATTGTTATTAATCCACTAGAACAAGAAAACTATGAATATATATGATATTTGTGGCTCCTGGCCATTGTTGTACGACTTTGAATTTATCAGGGTCAATATTTATGCCATATTTAGAAACAATATAACATAGGAAAGAAATTTATTAAAAAAAATTCACACTTACTAAATTTTCCATACAGTTTCTTTTCTTTTAAGGTTATCAAGACAATCCTTATGTATCTTTCATGTTTCATCTGAATTTTATAATATAACAAAATATTATCAATTAACACAACCTAACATTTATCTGGTAGCTTATAGAAAACTCTATTAATAGGGTATATATATAAAAAATTACATTAGACAACCAAAAAGGAATAACCATAAAATCATAATTCTCGTGTCAAGCCTAAAACAATATCTTGAGAATGTCATCCTCCTTTAACTTCAACTGATGGCACCCGAACCTTAGATTAACCTTAAAAAATATTGATATCCTTAGAGGTAATAAAACAAATCATCGATATATGGAAAATGATACTTTTACTTAACGATGATGTTATTGAAGGCTCTATAATCATTAAAAAGTCTCATTGAACTATAATTATTTTTTACAAAAAAAATGGAAGCACTCCAACATGAAGCGATAGGTTGAACGAAAGCATTATCTAACAACTCATACAATTTATCTTTCAATTCTAAATGTTCTAATTGAGCTATTTGATAAGGGGGTTTATTAAGAAGCTTCACATTAGGCACTAAGTAAATAGTAAAATCAATCACCTTTAACATCACTAAATTAAACAGTTTCTCTCTTTTAAAAATATGATATAGGTAACTTTCACTGTCATCTCTAATCAATTTCTCAGCTTCTTGGTAAGTTATTAATGGAATGAAATAATTTAACACAACTTTCTTATCTCTAAAATCTATCTTATCCTAGTAAAGTTAAATCTAATCCATACCTTGAATGATATAAAACTATACTATGGGAAGTTCAAATATATTTTCATGAAATACCGCTCCACTAATAACAGTAGGGATATTTCTATAAATCTTACTTGCATTAATATTTCCACTTTGAATTTTTACCAAAATTTCTATCTTCTTTTATTTTGACGATATTTCCATTTTACTTGGAAATTTTTAGAAATGAAAAAATGCGACGATCCAAAGTTAATTAGGGTATTGGAATAATTCTAATAAAAAAATATTGTACCTACTATCACTTTATTCGATAATACAATATACATTGTAGTAGAAGAAAATGACTTAGCTACTCCACCAATAATGAATTTTTATTAAGAAGCACAACAAAGAAGCCGTGGGAAAGGCCAAACAAAATGAACAAGTTAGGGGGGCCTAAAGTAGTGGAGTCCAAGCTTGTCTCCCATAATTAGGTTAATCCCCTCATCTTTAAAATGATGAAAATTCACCAAAACAGAGACATTAATCCCTTGAGTTTCCTCCACCATTGATGCAAAGTAATCTGCCACTATATTACCCTCTCACCACGTATGATTCACATGAATCCCCTTGTTTAACAGCTTCGATCGCGCCCTCCTGATAATATAAGAGATATCCCCAGGAGAAGAAAAATTACCCTGCATGAAATGAATAATTACCTTGGAATAAGTCTCAATTATGTTGATATTCAGTCCCCTCTACTCACAGATACTGATTCCAGACCATAAGGTCTTAGCCTCTGCCTTTATAGAGCTACCTTTCCCATAGAAGGCCACAAAGCCTACACCACCTCCCCTTTGGGATCTCAGACCACTCCACCGCCCCTCATAAAGCCAGACAAGCAAGAACCATCAATGTTTAACTTCAGACCCCTGCCAGGTGAAGACCAACATATCCATTTACCTCTTCCCACAAAATCAGAATGTTGAACCGCATCCTTCCGTACCTGTAGAATGTGAAAAAGAAAAATCCATATTCCAATTTTTAATTCCAACAACCAGATCAACCAATAAACATTTAATACTCACAATAATATATTCTCATGAACATCTCATGCCCTCAAATTTGGTTCTCTTCCTGGCCAACCAAATACACCAATAGCCTATATTCAGAATCACAGATCTAGCCATTTTTTCCAGACTCTCTCCAGTAGATCCATGGAACCATAATTCGAGGAAAGGAACATCCATGATGTTAGGTGTCATAAAACCAGTGAATTCACCAAAGAATCCCCACACTTCCCTGACCCAATCACTCTCGAAAAGTAGGTGATGTGAGCTCTCCTCTTTATGAACCCTGCAGCTGTAACATTTAGCAGTGACATAGCTACACATTTATATTTATAATCATGATGATTTATATACTATGGAACTAAAAGTGGAAAATGTTATGTAAGATATTGGGTTTTTTGACAATGCAAAATCTTTTTATTTCTTTTCAAACTCTTGTTTACATTATCTTTTTTCTTGTAACCTTAAATAGAGCCCATGGGATGATTGGGTGTTTTTTGGAAAGGAAAAGGAAAGAGGACTGCAGGCTGGATGCAGGCCAGTTACATTCCGTTTAATTGGAATACACAATATGTATTCAATACAACACAGGTAATGGTTTGTGAAGAACCTTTCACATCGTGTAAATGGGATTTTTAGAGCGAAGTACCCCAATATTTACATGACATGTAATTAATTTACATGCTATGTAAATTTCCAACTTTAGTTTCTAAAAATAGGAGGTGTGGCCTCCTTTTTTTGTAAAGAACCTCACCCCTCCCGTCACTCTTGTACAGAATCACCCATGGATTCCTAAACCTAGGCTTTAGTGCCATTTTTTTAATCCAGACTCTGTTTATTCTGCAGTTAGGCTCATTGGATTTATGCTAGTTATTTATCCATTCCTCTCGTGTCATTCTTCATTTTCCTTAGTATCTGCTGCGTTATTTTGGTGTGATCAAATATGCAATATTTTTAGAATTTTCACCAGTTATTAATTTTTCTCTTCATATGGATAGAATCATAGCTTTCTAATGGAGTATTTCTCTACTACATACTTATGGTAGGGGTTATATACCTTCCCCTTTAGTTTTGGTGTTTTATAAGTATAGTTGATGTTTTTCTATATGCTAGACTTTCCGTCGACACCTCTTTAATTAATTAAATGATTGAAATTAATGAATTTTAACTTGTTAGGAAAACCCAATAGTTCCCTTGAGATTTTTAGAGGTTTTTCCCCAAACTCAGCTACCCATGAGGCTTGAATTTTTCATATTCTCTTTGTTATACCACCCATGGTTTGGGTATGAGATTTTCTAGTTAGAATAATCCATTATAATTTGAATGAGAGTTGAATTGAAATACAAAGAGATTGTTTTAATAATTTTAGATGTTATACATGATGTGAATTTTTTAACTATTTAAATGTGAATGTTTATATGAGTTGGATGATCTCATGGAATGTTATGGAATATTAATTGATGAATGAATGTGATGAATTAAATTGGAAGTGGATTCCCTAGATGGTATACCTTGGATACTAAATTTGTTAGATTCTATGGACATTACTTTCATAGTTCTTGATAATGGAAGTGGAAACCTTGGATGATATTTATTCTTGGGTTTTGATTTTTTGGAATTCCTTGGGCCTTGTTACCCCTTGGATTCACATTTCAAGGACTCACATTCAACATGTGATGTTTAAATTCTCCTTAGAATCCACCCTGGTCTTACCAAGTTTCCATCAAGATTATCATGGGGCTCAATGAGGATTCCTTGGTATTCTATACCTTGGATTTGGATCTATGGGGTATGAATCTTTTGATTATATGTAGTGTTCATGGTAAATGTTTTTCTTGGTTGTATGACCCAGCTATGTTGGATATTTTGATATGTTTTTACATATTGCCTAGGAATAGGTACTAGATTTCATTTGTTATACTAGACAATGTGACTGATTTATTTCTATTTATATCTTCCATGTTATAGGAGCTGACTATTGAGTACAGAGTACTTTGGTAGGCTAGACAGTACCACTTAACATGCTCAGTTTACTTTCAATACTATCATATCTATTATATACTACACACTACCTTATCTTATCTTAAACATCCTAGATTTGTTATAGACACTGTTGGTTGTGGCCTAATGAATGTTATATCACACCCTATTTGGGACACCATTGGGTACCTAGATAGACTATATGGATACATGTAGGGACTATGAAATTTACCCATAGTACAATGTTTGACATGCTTATGGCTTCAAGAAAAGGAGAGCAGAAGATCAAGCTCATAATCATGCTTCTATCTAGGATAGATATTTTTTTTATTTTGATACATTTATGGTACCGATGCATGTATACCTATTTTATCTAATTTGTAGAGACATTAATTGATATATCATTTTGTATATGATATTTCCTTTGTAATTGTTTATTTATTATAGTCTTTTGTATGGTTTATATTTTTACATTTATTTAATGATTTAGGTATTGATATGTATGATTTCTACTGCAATGTTACACTCTGACATGAGGCCATAGTCTCCTCACAGACACACCCTAGGCCAGCATTTCTAGTTTTCAGCCTTTGGCATTTGGGGAGATGCACTTGAGGCCATGTGACCCACCGAATCAGGGTACTATTCATTGGCATTCTGGTCATGATGTTAAAACGTGCTATCAAAGATCATATTTACTATTTGTGTTGCTATTTTTGAGACAGTAGTCAGGGATTAGGAGGGTATTGGAATTTGGTAATGAGATGGGCCTAAGAATAGCTAACCCACATAGAGGAAAAATCCAAATTTCTTGGAATGAAATTTTTATTTTCTGGTTTTTTCTGTTATAGGTGATTTGATTCCACTATTGGGTTATGTAATTGAATTGTGATTTTATAATTTCTATGATTGAGGATTTGTTTTATCATTACCTGATGCATGTGGGTATGAATCTCATGAATCATTTTAGGAACTTTATAGGATTTGTATTCCTTGCATTATTCCATGCCATATAAGAATCATTACTTGACTGCATGAATTTGTGATATTTACCTTGTGTGATATACCTACTATTTTATAAATTGGTGGGTAGGAGATTTAGAAACATGGTTGGTACTTAGAGGACCTATCGAAGCATAAATTTTATTTTCCAGATTAGGCTACAACAGATACCCTAAGAAGTCAACTTATTATGGTACGAATTAAGTAGACACTATATTTTGGTCCATGAGGAGTATGGGACCTTGTGGATTGGAAGTGGTGAACCATTTGGTTCAAAAATTTAAGAAGATAATTGTGATATAATTTTTAATTAAAATGAAATGCAAATTGGTGGAGTGGATAAATTAACCGAGAGTTGACTTTAGAGTGGGAAGTAGGTAGTGTTTATGTGACTTTTTATGACTGTTCTTTTTATATAGTCCTGGATTTAGGATAAAAAAGAGTGGTATGACTTGTTATAGTAAGGTATTGACCTATCCTATTTTTTGATCTCAGATAATTTTTATTGATATTGGTTGAGGCATGTGATTGGAAATGTAGAGACATTCCACCATGACAACCACTAATCAAATCACAGGATGGTGCAGATGATCTTGCTTCAGTGTTGGTGGGCCATGGGATATAAGTGGATACTTATATAGTTCTAGATAAGGAACTAGTAGTTGTTCCAAAACCAGGTGTTGAGGTACAATTATGTGAGAGTTTTATGCACTTTTTTTAGACTTTTCATAGAGCACTATAGGCTTCCTTATCTATGGTTGAGCTGATATGTGTGTTCTAGCAGTAAAATCTGCCCACATTTTTCGGGGATGGCAGTCTACATGCTATTGATATATGGATTGAGATGAATTTTTCTATCTTCAATCATCTGGATACACCACCTCATAGGAGAGTGAAGCTTGATACTTACATTCTTTGGGGAGAAGCAAATTCTAGTGGGATGTTTTGAAACCTGCTGATAGGCTAGAAAATATGGTTTGGGGTAATTTCCAAACCAGGTTATATGAATAAATTTTCCCTAAAATTATAAGAGAACGGTGGGCTAGTGATTTAATGTGTCTAGAGAATTTTTTGATGAAAGTTATGAAATTTTTAGTACAATTTATAGAGTTACAACATTTTGCACCGATATACCTTACCAATGAGCTATCAAGGGAGAGATTCTTCGAGGAAGGTCTCAGATATGCTGTTTTATCTTATTTTAATGTGTTTAGGTTGAATAATATTTCTAATATCTTGAATTATGTGATGGTTAAAGAGCAGAAACTGAGGTAATATTGGGGCATAGACTAGAGAAATACAATCTCTCGACCTAATGGTTCAACTTATAGTGACAAGAAGTGATGTTTTGAGGCTTCCCGTGAGTTGAGTACTAGCCATTATATTAGTGTCGGTAGTGATTTTTTCTATCATCAGTGTGGAAGATGGGGAAATGTGTGGAATAAATGCATTTGAGACTGAGTAAAGTGCCATGATTGTGGTAGGTTGGGCCACCAACAATGTTTTGGAAAGACCTTCCTTACAACAGTTAGTGGAATGGGTTTAGATCTAACTCCATGTTTAGGAGTGGACTTCATAGCTTTACATCAGGATAGGTGATGGAGAATTACCAAATATTCAGGCCAAGGTGGCGGTCATGGCTGGGGCATCCAGGCACCAGTTGTACCTAGATAACAAAGTGGACCTCCTTCAGGTAGTGTGATTGTTTCACAAGGCTTCAGTTCAGGTAAGATATATTTTGTACAACCTATACCTGAGGAGAAGAAAACCGGTCCATCTATGGTGATATGTACTATCATAGTATCCTTAACTCTTGTATATATTCCTTTGATATAGGTGTATCACATTATTTCAAATCAGTACCAATTTTGGAAATCCTTGGGTTTTTGTTCAGTTTTCTAGTGGCGTTATGACCTTGGATACTCCATTAGGGATCTAAACAGAGGGTGTATTCCAGTATAGGGAGTTACCCCATGAGGTTGGTGGGTTAAACTTCCAATGGAATCTGTTTTTCCTTGTGATGATAGGGTTTGAAATCATACTCCGTATGGACAGACTAGTTGCTTATCATGCCTATGTCAATTATTATCACTATTGGGTGAACTTCACATCACTAGAGGGAATATTGTTTTATTACCAATGGTGAATGGGATGTACAGGTAGGAATATATGGACCATAGAATTATGGGTTGAGTAGAATGATATCCCAAATCACTATTTTGTATCTGGATGATCGGGGATCACGTCAGACAGTTTTCAATCTAGTGGTGGATCATTTTAGTGATGTTTTCCCCGAACACTTTTATGGTTTACCTCTTGAGGGAGAGAGAGAGGTGCAGTTCTCTATCAATATTGTTATTAGAGACACACATATATCCATTCCCTCTTATAGGATGGATAATATGGAGTTATATGAGATGAAGAGGAATCTAGAGGATTTAGTGGGAAAGGGGTTTATATGACCCAATACTTCTTTGTGGGGTTCATCGGTCTTTTTTACAAAAAATGTTGATGGTACCCTCAATTTATGTGTCGATGAACCAAAATTAAACTAGTTGAAGGTAAAGAAATGTTATCCTTTTCCATTTATAAATGTATTTTTTTACCTACTCCAAGGAGATTAGGTTTTCTCAATGATTGATTTGAGATTAGGTTATCATCAGGTGTGTGTTCAACCTACAGACATACCTCATATAACATTTTGTAATATGTATGGTCTATATGAGTAACTAGTTATGATGTTCAGTCTCATGAATTATCTATAAATGTTTATTGAACTGAGGAACTAAGTTTTTCATCCTTATCTTGTTTCATTTGTAGTGGTTTTCATTGGTGATATCTTGGTGTATTCTCACAATCAGCACGACCATGCCAAAGTCATGAGATCATTTTGGATACAATGAAATAGAATCAATTATATGCTAAGCTCATAAAATACCACTTATAGATGGATAATATTCACTTCTTGGGTCATATTATCTTGGATACAGAATTATCAGTTTACCTATAGATGGCGAGAGATATAGTTTACTACGAGAATCCTAAGAACATATTTGACATACAAAGTCCCTTGAATATATCTAGATATTAAAATCATTTCATATAGTACTCTTAACACTTAGTATCTCCAATAATGATCTTGAATAAGAAGGGTGTAAAGTTCTTATAGTCTGATACGTATGTGACATCCTTTTAAGAGATAAAAGTGAGACTGACTACAACACCTATTCTGATTCTTCCGGAGTAAAGCGGGAGCTACACTGTGTTTTGAAACTCATCATGTATTAGGCTAGGTTCAGTTCTAATGAAGAGATATAGAGTCGTGGAATATAGGTCTTATTAGATGATTCCACATGAGAGGAACTACCTGACACATGATTTTTAGTTACCTGTAGTTGTTCATGCATTGCATCGTTGGAGAAATTTTTTGATGGTAGAGGGTTTTTTGGTGTGCACAGACCACAAAATCGTCAAGTATATATTTACATATCATGATTTGAATTTGATGTAGTGAATGTGGGTTGAGTACCTATAGTATTTTGACTTCTAGATTGCCTATATGTTTGGAAAGGGCAATGCAGTTGGATGTGTAGGAAAGTTGTGGTCAGACTTTTCTTTTGTCCTTATCTGTGACCTCTACCCTTATGGATAGAGTGAGGATGAGGAAGCTATTGGATTCTGAGAGCCCAGTCTTTCGGGAGAGTGTGTCAAGTGAGTAATCACTTCCTAGTTGGAATTTAGGAAAGGATGAGATCCATTATATTCATGGTTTCATATGGGTTCTAGCAGACATTTGTGAGGAGATGATGCTTGAGTTCTATGACATAGTTTAGGTGGTACACCGCTGTGTCACGAAGACGTATCGTTAATTTTTCTATCAATACTGGTGGCCAGGTATAAAACAGGAGGTTGGATGTTTTATTGTGATGTTTTCCACCTATCACCTAGAGACGAAGGAAAATTAGTGACCAGCTAGGATTCGTAGTAGTTACCCACTGAGTAGAAGTGGGATGATGTCATGATGGATTTCATGACTAGTTTTCTATGGTTTCCTTAAGGTAGTAATGAAGTTTGTGTTACCGTTTAAAGGCTCACAAAGGTGGATCAATTTCTGATGATTAAAGAGACCTTATCAGTGGATGATATTATGAGGTTGTATATCTTTGAGATATGATGACTTTATGGGGTTTCACATTCCATGGAATCAAATAGGTATTATTGTTTTACATCTCGTTTTTAGAAGAGTTTGTAGAGGGAATTGGGTACATATATGTTTATGATCACAACATACCACCATCATACTGAAGGATAGTGGTAGAACATAATTCATGTGATTGACTACATGCTATGATTTGGCATTCTGGATTTTGGGGATTCTTAGGAGAGACATATTACCCTAGTTCAATTCAACTATAATAATATTTTTTGGGAGAATATACAGATGGAACCTTATGAGACTTTATACCATAGTCCATGTTTATCACCCTTGTACTTTTTAGAGGTAGGTGAGAAAGATTTACTGGGACCACATCTCATTCATGAAACTTACGAGCAGGTTTAGTTGACCAAGAAGAGGATTACTACTATACAGTCTTTCGAGAAATATTACGATGACCACCATCAATGACCTCTAGATTTTGAGGTTGGGGATCAGGTCTTTTGGTGTATCTCATCAAGGCTTTGACATAAATGCATTAGGAGAAAAGGCAAGCTTTCACCATGGTATGTCAGGTCGTTCGAGATTCTAGAGAGATTCGGGCTGATATCCTAACAGTTGCAGTTAACTCAGAGGTACCAGTATATGCACGATGTATTCCATGTATCTCAGTCTCACCACTATCTCTTAGAACCATATCATAGGATATGACCAGATGAGGTGGAGTTTTAGGTAGATGTGTACTTTGAGGAGTATCCTATTCATATCATTTATAGGAGCAGAAAGTTTCTATAAGGCTGTTCAGTTCTTCAAATACATGTGGTATGGAAGCACAACCGTTTACAAGATGAGATTTGGGAGAGGGTGTCCAATATTCATGCTCAGTGGTTAGAGCTATTCTCAGAAGATTCTTTACCACCCCTGTATGGGAAATTCAGGGAAAAATTTATTTAAGGGGGGAAGATCGTAAGATCTCAGTTTTTTTACAAGGTACAAATCATTTTATTTCAAGTCAAACTCTTATTGAGATTCTATTTTGGCTTAGTTCCTTAAACCGATCTGATGGTCTAGTTGTGTAGTTTTTGGAAAGGAAGAGGCATGAGGGCTGTAGGCTAGCTACAAGACAATTACACACCATATAATTAGAATACATGACATGTATACAATATATTGTGTGTAATGTTTTAAGAAGAATATTTCATTCTAGGTAAATGGTTTTTCCAGGGAGAAATACCATAATATTTATATGATGTATAAATCATTTACACTCCTTGTAAATGACTAACTTCCAATTTTTAAAATAGGAAGAAGGGCCTCCCTTTTTTAGACAAAAACTCACCCCCCCTCAATCTCATTCAGAAGCACTGAAGGAAGTCGAAACATAGTATTTGGTGCCATTGTGTGATCCAAACTCCGTTTCTTCCCTCATCGGTCTTGTTAGATCCACACTGATAAGTACTCCATTCCACTCGTTTGATTATTTTTCTACCTTCATATCAGCTGTGCTATTTTGGTGTAAGATAATATGCCCTATTTTCATGATTTTTACCTGTTATTCATTTTCCTCCTTATCTGGACCGGATCAGAGCTTGATACTGGATGAGTGCTCTATTACAAACTTAAAGTATGTGGTCTATAACTTTCCTATGGGGTTTGGTATTTTATAATCATAGTTACTATTTTGAAACACACCAGACATTCTGGTGGTACATCTTTAATTAATTAAATGTTTGAAATGGATGAATTTGAACTTGTTAGGAATGTCCACTAGTTCTATAAATATTTTTTGAGGTTTTTTCCCAATATATTCCACCCATGGGGTAAACCTTGGTATCTTCCCTTTGTTATACCACCCATGGGGTGTGTGTGAGATTTTTGAGTTACATAAAGTCCTTATAAATTGAATGGGAATTGAATTGATATACCAGGGAATGGTTTTCCTTCTTTTTCATGTTATACATGATGTGAATTGTTTAACTATTTAAATATTAAGGGTTATATGGGTTAAATGATATCATGGAATGTTATAGAATGTGTATTGATAATGAATGTGATAAATTGAAATGGTAGTAGATTACCTGGTTGTTATACCTTGGATGTTGATTCCATTAGACACCATGGGTGTTACTTCCATGGATCTTGATATTGGTAGTGGATGTCTTGTATGATATTGATCCTTGGATCTTGATTCTATGGGATGCCTTGGGTATTTCTACCCCTTAAATTCATATTGATTGGACCCACATTGGACATGTGATTTTGACATGCTCATTAGACTCTACCCAAGTCTTACTAAGCTTCCACAGAGATTCTCATAGGACTCAATAATGATCCCTCTGTCTTCTATATGTTGGATCTGGCCCTATGGGGTTTGATGTTTTTGATTATATAGATTGGCCATGGTAAATGTTTACTATGTCATATAATATGGTTGTGTTGGATCTTCTAACATGTTTTATACATAGCACGATAATAGGCGTCAGATTTCATTTGTTAGACTAGACAGGGTGGCTTGTTTATTTCTATTTATTGCTTCCTTATTAAAGGAGTTGACTATTGAGAGTAGAGAGCCTTGATATCCAAGATAGTACCACTTGATATAATCACTTTTCTTTTAGTACTATCATATATGTTATACACTATACACTACATTATCTCGTATTGAAAAGCCTAAATTTGTTGTAGACATTGTTGGTGGTGGGCTACTAAGTGTTATCTCACACCATTTTTAGGCAATAATTGGGTACTCGGACACACTATATGGATTCAGGTAGGGATAGGGGAAAGATCCCATAATATAATACTTGAAATGATTGTGGATTTTAGGGAAGGAGATCATAGGATCGAGTTGAGGATTGTGATGCTTGCTGAGATATTTCTTTTTGGGTTTTTATAATTTTGATACATGTATTATACAGATCATTGTGTACCTATTTTGGATTCTTTCTGACATATCATTTTTTATATGAGATTTCCTTTGATGTTATTGATTTATTGTAGTCATCTGAACTATTTATATTCTGACAGTTATTTACTTCTTATGCTATTGATATATATTATATTTACCACTATGTTACACTATGACGTGAGGGTATAGTCTCCCCATAGAAACACCCTATGCCCTTTCTTCTAGTCAACAACCTATGATACTAAGAAATATAAACTTGAGACTATTAAACCTGCCAGCTCAGGGCACTGTTCAGTGGATTCTGGTCAGGATGGTACATGTTAGCAAAATGAACTAACTCATTGCAACCATAGCAGTTCACCATTAGATAAATATAGATTACCTGAATATTTTGTTATTTAGGTCAATTTTATTTAAATTCATGAGATCTATGACCAAAATGACCATATCGAAAAAAGTATCTAGATACAGTCAAACATTCCTTGAAATATAGTATACAAAACATGGAACATTTTGGCGGCTCATCTTTAGAATTCATAGATGGTTTGTTCTTTGTTTCCTTCCACCTTGACCTTTTATTAATGATTTAATTTGAAGTAACATAAGTGTAAGAAAAATCCATCTCAACTTTCACAGAACAGCAAACCAATTTATCATAACTTTTAGATTTTGAGGAGAACAAAGATCTTAATTAACTTGGTTTTAATCGTGAGTAAAATCTATTAATTTTACTATCAATGTCTTGAACAAAATCTAGAACATACCTGTCTATTCTAGTGAAGTTTTTTTCATATGAAACCAAAAACTCTCTATCTATTTTCCATAATTCCATGAGTTGTTTCTCTATCCTAATCTGAATAACCTTAGGGAAATATTTCTCAAGAAAATGATTCATAAATGTGTACCATTCCATGGAATCAGGATCATCTTTATCTCTGGTATTCTTAACCAGATACCACCATAGATCAGCTTCACCTTTAAAATGATAAATTTAAAAGGGTTACCTTTTGACATTTTGAAAATCCCATAAATTAAAATATTTTCTCAAGGTATTGATCCATCCTTATACTACCACGTGGTGAGATGATCCACTAAATGATGGGGGAATTTTTCTCATCCGAAATGCCACTACTGACATTTTCCTATATGGTAGATCCAGATACTCCATAGCATGAATACCATCACTATTTGTTGATTTTTTCAAATTATCCATCACTTTAAAAAATGTTATGTTCCAATTCCAACAATATCAAGATACTGATTTGGAAGGTTTTTCAATTCTTGGTTCTTTCTAACTATATATTCCCTATTTCTTCTTTGGAAAACCATTATATACATATATATTATTAAAGGACATGGTAATCTTAAAATACTTTATAGTTTCATCTTAACTATAAAATAAAATATTTTAAGGGAATAATATTAACATTATTCAAACTTCTAAAATTATCTATACCATGATCTAATTCTAAATATAAAGACATAATATTAAACATTATGTATTCTAGTGACTTTTAACTATACTTCCCTTTCTTACATTCCAAAATATCTTTAATATTCATATATTTATAGATCTAGGTCATAATGGTTACATAAAAAATCATATATATACATTATGTACCCTTTTAATTAATACAAAATATTCCCAAAATATAAAACTTTTAAAATAAAACATGATTTATTTTCATGGAAATTTTTTATGACTTGTAACTTAACTTCTTACATTCTCTTACCCATCTTTAAGACCTATGAAAAATATTTTAAAATGTTGGATGAGGAAAAAAACACTCATTAAGGTACATAAAAATAAGAAGTTTTTAGTCCAGTGAAAAACAAGAAACCCCAATACTTTTTTACCTTTACCTCAATGTTCTTTTAGGGAATAAAATAAATCACTTTCATATAAAAAACACACAATTTTTTCTGAAATAAAATCATTAAAACACATAGTAATAAAATCAAAACCCTTTTTGGAAACTAAGAGAATCACATTCATAAACCATTTTAAACCTATGTAAAAAAAACTACAGACCAATTTAATACATTAGGGAAAACATCTGGTAACTACCTAATTATTTTCTACTAAGACAAGGAACATTACTTAGTGCATTGGAAAATTATCTAGGTGCACCCATAGTATAATCTATATCGGGCTCACCTGACGCTATCTGGGTGCACCCATCGTATAAACTGTATCGGGATCACCTGTTTATAATATAATGATAAAGTGAATTATAATGAATGAAACATTTTATGCTTTCAATTTTTAATTATAAAACATTTTAAAAACACCTTTAAACTCATATTTAAATCTCTTTTGGATATAAAAATAATTTCTTCTTCTGAAAACCAATTTTCAATACAAAAATACACCTTTCTTTTGAAAACCCATTTTCAATACAAAAATACCTACAAAAAAGGAAATATGGTTTTTCTTTGAATAAAATATGATATATTGTAAAGGAATCCTAACTTCAAATAATGGTTATATTAGTAGGAAAACTCATTCTTTCTATATGTGTTAAAATAGAACATTCTTTTGATCATTTTCAAAGAAAGTCAAATATTCCATACAAAGGTTCCTTTTTTGAAAATATTGAAAGAGAAAAAAAATTCATTTATAAAACACTCATTTCCATAATAAAATCATTTTAAAAACATGGACATGGAAGAAAAAGAGAGTTAGAAGGAAAAATTTAAAAGAGGATTTTAAAAAGAAACCTACCTTACCACTTTCGAAACATTTCAATCCTAAGCCTCATGAAATAATAACATTAAACAAAAATTTAAATATTAAGAGAATAGAAAAATTAATGATATAACATGTCTAATGGGACATCTATACACCTCATAAAAGAATATATGTACATAATGTCACAATATTCCTTAACAATAGGAAATTGAGACGAAGTCCCTTACCTCGAGTTCGATTCATTATGTAGCTTCATTATCATACTGAATAATAAAATTATGTTAATTATTTTCATGATTGAGAAAATTATTCAAGTTTATTATTCTTTTTATTTCAATTATTTTCTATTAATTAATTAATTAAATTTACATAAGACGTTTTGATGATATTTGGCATAGATGTCCAAAATGACTTTGGTAGGTTGACTCTGGTTAAATAGGATATTTTTTATTATATCTGGAATAATAATCATGAAATAATAATCATTTTTATATATAAATTATACTTTTAAAACAAATCATGAAATATATTTATGAAAAATTAGCTTTGTTATGATCATGGAGACGAAAGGATATATATATACATGAGTAACGTTTCCATTTTTCAACGATCATTATAGAAAGAAGATAAGTAATATTTTAGGTTTCTATAAGGATAATAATATAACAAATAAAGTATTATTTCTTTAAATATACTTATATAGTTTATCCATGTGATTTAGTGATGAGAAAAGATTCACTTCGCTTTGTAGTGGTGGTAGTTCACACGTTCACTTGATGGACGTTATCATTTTTCCGCGTTTGAAATAAAATGACATGTTATCATTTCATAATGATAAATGTGTCATTAATATCATATTTATTTCATATATATCAAATATATTCACTAAATATATCCTTATTACTTACCATGTAAAGTGTTTGTGAAAATTGAATCCCATCGATTTGCAAGGCGGTAGTCCCCCACACACAAGAGCGATGTTATCATATCCCCCGTAGAATGGAAAATAAGAAGTTTTATGTGATATAATAAATCAATAAGTATAAATATGTTTAAAATATCATATATATACTTTAAATACATAATTATAATAATTCATTAGATGAAAATATGAAAAAAAATGACATTGTTTTGTGAGGTGTTAGTCCACCGTACACACAAATGATAATTTTCTTTCCCATTTGATGGAAGAGGAGATAGATTTAGGTTATGCCAATAACATAATAAAATATCATAATATCAGATATAATGGTGTTATTATATGAGAATAATTTAAGAATATTTTAATTATGTTGAGGACTAAATAAATTATAGATGTTCAGTTAAGAACGACACCTTTTCTTCGGACAACCTCTTTAAGTAAGCACAACAGGCTTATTAGAATGGATTTTTGATCCAAATAAGGTGTACCCACATTATTCACATTAAAAAAGGAAAAATAATAGAAAATTATCAATAATTATATGCTATATGTTTTAAATATATCCATGAAATATATTTTAGAGAAGTTTTTGTTATATTTTAACCCATATCTTTTTAGTTTAACCCCTGATAAATCTAATTTACCTTAATCGCGATAATTAATTTTTACTATTTTCACTATTAATTATGGTAAAAAATTAATATAAAATTATTAAATAATATAAATTATTATTATGAAAAATATTTAATCCATTTTACCAAATTAAATTCTTAGAATTGTCAAAATTTAACTTAAAATTAAACTGACAGAAGCAATGAGAAATGAGTTTTCAAGAAGTGTTTTTTCATGTAAAATAGGATTTTATATTAACTCTATCACTAGTAATATTCATTATATTAATTTAAATTAATATATATTAATTTTATTTAAATCATTTCTCATTATGGGTTTTTTTGATTAATTAAAATGGAGAAACATTATGTACTTTCAAACAGTTTTAAGATAAATCCCATTTAAACCCAAAAATAAACTTATAGTAAAATCCAATATAAAGTTGATTCAATAGAAATTAATTGGTTTAAATATAAAAAAAGAATAATTATATTAAATTAAATAATATTTAAAATATAATGGGACTTTTAAATTACTTAATTTATTGAAAATAAAATACATTTTTACAAATATCAGTATTTTCACTATTCACTAAAAAATCAATATTTTTCAAAAAAACCAAAAATTTCACCCTAAGTTATTTATGATAATATGATTAAAAATTTATATTTTTTTTAAAATTATATTTCTAAAATTTATAAATTAAATTTATACATTAAACTTTACTATAAAACATTTTCAATTTAAACTATTTCTTATTTGATTTAAAAATTAATTAATATTTTTATGATGAATATAACTATCATATTCATATTGATAAACATGTTTATAATTTATTCTATCATTATATAGGTTGTTAATTTTCCAATGGGGTTCATTATTTAGGGACTCTTGGATATGAGAAAATATATATGTATAAATTCAATCGAGAACTTTACCTCTCGATCTTGGGGAAGATGAGGAAACTCTTAATAAAATACATCAGTATACTCCCTTACAGTGGAAACATATTCTAGGATGATCCTATAATTTATATAAATCATTTTAGAAAGTTATTTCTCTTCAAATTTTATCAACATCCACACCATTTAGGTATTTGATTAAGGAGATTCACAATATTCATTACATTCTTATAAGAGCATCATATGGTTAATGACATGAAATGAGAATTACATTTCCAAAAAGTTGTTGTGATTTATACATAATGAGAGATAATATATTCCAACTATAAAATCACATTGTACCAAAGTAAGGATTACGAGATTCACTAGAAGAATCTTTCCACAGATGCTAATTGGGGAACTGTCCAACTCTTATGTATCAATGATTTCACCACTTGGTGTTTTACCTATAATATATACTTTATGGTATTAGGTAGGTTATTCAATTGTTATAGGAAATTTACAGGATGTAAAACATTGTTTAGAATCTGAACCAATTAAAACTTTCACTATTCTTGAGAAAATAGTAAGTGCACCTTTAACTATTTAATTTTAATTATCTTTCCCAGTGGTGGTGATGGTGTAAGCATTCCCTTAATCCCATGTCCTAGGTGGTTGCTGATGTTGGTACCTTGGTTTGGTTTAATATCATGTATAGTTCTTATTTTCCTTATAGTTGAAACATTAGACTATGGGTGGAGGATTTATTGGACCCATCCTTTCTTCCATTATATTCATTGTATTTTTATCTCCATTCGATATTTATTAGATAGATTCCCTTACTGTACACACTTAAAAAATCTCTTCGTTACCTTGAGTAATTTCATAGATTCTTGTTCCCACACTTATGAAATATGGGTACTTTAATTTTCTTCCCTCTATGAGATTTATCCACTAGTCCTTGAGTATTAAAATCCATTCTCTAATTTTTATCTCTACCTCCACAAGACCATTGAGAATCAATAATCTCTCTCAAAACTTTAAGGGAAAATAATATTATTTCCTTAAAGATTTCATAGTCTTAAATCTATAAATATTTTTGATGACTCAACTTTAGTCCACTAATGAAGTGGTGAACCATTATTTAAGTTCATTAAAAAATACACAGGATTTCATTTCAAACCTTGAGAGTATTTCCACATAAAACCCAATTGATTTCTCCTCCATTTACTTTAGTATTTGAAATCTCCACTCCATTTTATGGTAAATAGTGAGAGGAAAATATTTGTTGAAAAATATTTTGTTGAATTACTGCCATGGTTTTTATATGATTTCTTAATCTGGTTTCTTAATATTGATCAGTAACCACCACTAATTTAATTATCCCTTTATGAGATAAATAGATAGTATGGATTTCCCTTAATTATATCATTATAGGGAAGAGAATATATTTTAAATGAAATTTATCCTATATTCCATGATTAGGGGATAATAATATCCAAAAAAAGTTTGAGGTATTTTTCTCATAAAAACTCAAATTCAAGTTTTTATCTCTTGGGAGGAGGAGGATATTTCAAACAATTCATGTTATTATATATTACTCGATTTATTTGAGAATATACTACCATAAAGTTATCTATTCCTCATCCCATCATATTAGGTATCTCATTGAGGCAATCATCAGAATTTATATAACATTGGTTATTAGAATGATTCCTCCATTTCCATATATTAACTAAAATATTGAGAAATTACATATTATAATGCTCCAATTAGTAAGTATATAAAAAGTAAATATATAACCATATAAGAAATAACTCATAAATGAAATGTGTACCCTAATTTATGAATCTCTATGATTAAATATAGGTTATTCATGGTCTATTTCATATTATGATTTCCAATAGAGTCCCAAACAAAACTATATGTTTCTCTAATACCAACTATAGAAAACCAAGTCTCATTCACCTATCATTACTTGATTTTTAACATAGAAATTCCATAAATCACAACCCATAAATCTAGTGGTATCGTGTCTTTATAAGATTAGATACATAATAAATTATATTAAAAGGTAGACCACATAAACACTATTTAAATATATATAATGTTCTCCTAAAAAACATTTATATTCTATTAATGTATAGGATTCCCTGGAGAAATATATAAAGGTATGGGTGAGCTATAAATTCCCTTAAAGTAATAAACATGAAGTCTAAAAAAATCAAAAGGCATAAAAATATATCAATAAAGAAGAGGATCATATATAATCACATGGAATCATGGAATATAGATTAAGATATCACAATATCATAAAATAATAATAATTTTTAAATAATAAAAAACATGAAATCATAAGTATAAGTCAATTATATTCACCAAAAAAACATATCATAGTGTGCTAGGATTATTTTCCATCCACCATACATGGTATCTCATGAGATGAAAAAAATAACCCAATGCATTGGGGGATGTATAATTTTAGGTCCACTCATCATGTATTCAAATGTACATACATTTGTGTTCCACGTAATGAAATAATACAAAAGGAATAAGAATAAGAAAAACCCATGAAAATGAAGTGGTTAACATAATCATGTCTTAAATAATAACCAAATGATGTATCATAATGATTCACAAGAAAAGAAGGGATTAAATATTTTTAGACATTAATATTTAAATGAATAATAATATTTCTTAAATATGGAGTTTATGTTAATAAAAATTCATATGAAATGAGTGGGGAGGTAGGTTTATAAATGAACCAACTAAAAAAGTTTTTATAAAATGTGTAAATAACCTTGACAAAAGAAATCACATGGTGTTTTAGTTAAAATAATAAATTAGATAGAATATTTTTTCATAAAATAGTTTATTTATATTTTTCATATATCATGGAAGGGAGAAAATTTTGTAATATTTACACATGAAAAGGAATAATGAATTGGAATGTTCCCTTTAATTGGATTTTCTTTAGAGAGAATATTGAGAAGTGAACTTAAGAAAATAATATATAACCCCCCAAAATAAAAGAAAATTAGGATTGGTATATATTTAAGGGAAAAATATGCATAATATAGAATAATTTCATGATAAAAATAGAGTGATAAAATGAATCATAGAGTGATATAGAGAGAGATCATAACTTAATTGAAAATAGACTGGTTAAGAAGTACCTTTAGATTAGGTCTTGACTCAATTGGTGCATGTGTCTAACTTTATAAATAATCTAGTTATATTTATTAAATACTTGATTTAGATAATTTTTATGTATAGTTTATCTATTATTATTATTCTATGTTTTTATATGATCATTTTATTATGAAATTGTGTTCATGTTCATCATCATGATGACTTTTGTTTCCTGGTTCCAAATTCACATCAGTTTGTTGATAATTATGGAAGTACATATAAAATGGGTCTATAAATCTAAAAGTGATATGGAATGGACTTAATGTGTTTCTAGAAGTTTTAAATGTTTTAAATATAAAATATTTTAAAAAAGTGGTTCTTAGAGTATAAATTTTATCATTTAATGGTTAGTTTATTTTGGTGGGTTTTCCAACCATGTTGAGAAAAATTAGTTTTATTTAGTATTTATGTTTATTTTCTTATAATAGAATATTAAATAAAATATAATTAAATAAACTATTTTAAAAAATATTTTCCCTTCACTATCTATCATTTAATGTTTAATTTATCTAGGATTTAAAAGTCTCAAATCTCAAAATATTTTTAAAGACTCACCTTTATTCCACTACTGAAGTGGTGAAACATAATTTTTGGGTCATTAAAAAATCCACAGGATTTCATTTCAATCCTTGAGAGTTTTTTCACATAAGACCCAACTGATTCTTCCTCCATTCACTTGAGTCTATGAAATTCCCAATCCATTTTATGATAAATAGTGAGGGAAAATTATTTGTTAAAAAATATTTTATTAAATTATTACCATTACATTTATATGTTGTATTACTTTGGTTTCATAATATCGATCAGTGAACACCACTAATTTTATTCTCTCTTTAATAGATAAACAAATAGTATTTAATTCCCTTAATAATAGCATTAGAGGGAAGAGAATATATTATTAATGAATTTAATCCTATATTCCATGATTTGGGGATAAGAATATCCATTTAAAGTTTTAGGATTTTGTATAATAAACAAATAAACTAAAACTTGTCATCTCTTGGGAGAAGGAAGTTGTTTCACATGATTCATGTTATTATCCATTACATGAGTCCGTTTATCATGTACTAACATGTAGCTATTGATTCCTGATCCCATAATATTAGGCATCTCATTCGTGAAATCATAATAATGTCTATAATATTGGTTATTGGTGTGATTTATGAATTTCCATCTATTAACTAAAATGAAGGAAAATTAGGGATGAGAATTCTCAAATTAGTATGTATATAAAAATAAAATCTTTGAATTTAGAAGGAATAACTTATAAATGACATGTGTACCCCAATTTATGAATTTTTATGATTCAATATCGGTTATTCATGGTATATTTTCTATTATGATTTCAAACATATTCCTAGAAAATTACTATAAGTTTCTCTAATACCATCTATTGCAAGCCAAGTCTCATACACATATCATTAAATTATTTTTAACATAACAAATTCATAAATAAAAACCCATAAATCTAGTTGTCTCATGTATTTGGAATATCAGATACATAATAAATTATATTAAAAGATAAAACACATAAACATTTTTTAAATCTATATAATTTTATTCAAAACCCCATTTATATTCTATTTATGTATAAAATACCCCGAAGAAATATATATAAAGGATATGGGTGAGCTAAAATCCCATTAATGTAATAAACAGAAGTTTAACAAAAAATCAAAAGGCATTACATGATATCAATAAATAAGAGGATCATATATAATCACATTGAAGCATAGAATAGAGAATAAGATATCATAATATCATAACATCATCATAATGTGGAAATAATATAAAACATGACATGATAAGTATAAGTAAATTCTCTTTGCCAAGACAACATAACATAGTGTGATAGGCTTATTTCCCATGCACCATTCATGGTATCTCATGAGATGAAAAAAATAACCCAATTAAATAGGGGTATGTATAATTTAAGGCTTTCTCATCACATCATAAATTTACATACATTTTTATTACAGATAAGGAAATCATACATGAGGACTAAGAATAAAAAAAACCATGAAAAAAATGGGTTACATAATCATGTTTTAAATAACAGCCAAATGATGTATCATAATGATTCCCAAGAAAATAAGGGATTAAATATTTTTAGACATTAATATTCAAATAAATAATATTATTTGTAAAATATGTAGTTTAAGTTAATAAAAGTTCAAAATAAATGGGTGGAGAAGTAGGTTTAGAAATAAACCTCTTAAATGAGTTTTTAATAAATGTGTAAATGACCTTGAAAACAAATCGCACGGTGTTTGAGCTAAAATAATAAATAAACTAGAATGGTTTTTTATAAAATAGTTAATTTATATTTTTCATTATTATGGAAGGGAGAAAACTTTGAAATATTTACACATGAAAATGAATAATAAATTAGAATATTATATTTAATTAGGTTTTCTTTGTAATGAATATTGAGAAGTAAACTTAAGAAAAAAAATATAACCCCAAAAAATAAAGGAAAATTAAGATAGGTATATATATAAGGGATATATATAAAAAATTGAATAATTTCATGATAAAAAGTGTGATAAAATTATTTAGCGAGATATAGAGAGAGATGATAAGCCAATAGAAAATTAGGTGGTTAATATGTTCCTTTAGATCAGGTCCTGACTCACTTGGTGCATACATCTAACTTCAAAAATAATAAATTTATATTTATCAAATACTTGATTTAGATCATTTTTATGTATTTTTTATCTATTATTATTATATTCTATTTTCATATGATAATTTTATTAGTATATTATGTTCAAGTTCACCATCATGATGATGTTTGTTTCATGGTTCCAAAGGTACATCATTTTGTTTATAATTATTTAAGTTCATGTAAAATGTGTATATAACTATAAAAGTGAAATGGAATGGGATTAATGTATTTCTATAAGTATGATATATTTTAAATATCAAATAGAATAAAAAATTAATATGTTTTATAATGTATTAATGTTATTATTTAATGGTTAGTTTATTTTGCTGGGTTTTCCAAGAAGGGTGAAAAAAATAAATTTCATTTAGTCTTTATGTTTATTTACCTATTGTAGAATATGAAATAAAATTAAATACACTTATTATTCTTATATTAAACCATATAATCATTATTACAACCATATATGAGGGAGATGACTGTAAATGAAATATGTCATCCATAGAGGTGGTGAATCGTTCATAATATGGGAGACATTTTCATGAGAGGTTGGAAGATAATGATTATTAAATAAATATAAGAAAACTTTAGTATAATAATGATACTAATGTAATTATATTAATATGGGTATAATATAATTGGATTATGTGTAAAAAAATATTTATAGGTAATAGAAATGAAAAAGAGTTCATAAGAGTTATTACCTTACTCATTGGGATTGAACCTTTGCAAATTAGACGATACCTTCAAATAGTTGTCCTCTGATGAGGCCTAAACCTCTAGGAAATGAATAATAGTGTTAGAGATGTATTTTTTTAGTGTTTTTATTTTCTAAGAATCTTATGGTGTTAGAATATTTGGGGGTGGTGAATGGTGGTATTTATAATGGGAGGCGAGAGGTATTTGTGTATGAAATATTTATTATATTATTATTTTTTCTCGAGGCTTCCATTATTGATGATTCATGTGATTTTAAATAGTAATAGGCATAAATGATTCTTATATAATGGTCTCTTAGATCATCCCAGGTTTAATTAATCATGTATTTAACTTATAATGTAAAATACCATATTTAATAATATTTCACTATTCACACAAATTTCAACTTTTATTAAAAATACCAAAAAATTACCCTAGGATAATTTTAATATATTTATTTTAAAAATGGAATTAATTTTATAAAAAATAATTTTATAAATATGAGAACATTAATTTTTTTATAAAATTTTTATTTACTGAAAAATTATAATTTTTATAACATGATTTAATTTCTAAACATTAGTAAAATTACACATAATTTAATAAAATTATTTTATTATTTACGTACAAAAAGAAATTTTTGAAAAAAAAA
Source organism: Viscum album (assembly GCA_963277665.1). NCBI lineage: Eukaryota > Viridiplantae > Streptophyta > Magnoliopsida > Santalales > Viscaceae > Viscum > Viscum album. The sequence continues at coordinate 2,054,301,311 of OY728119.1, forward strand.
ATTATGAAAATAAAGTAAAATATTATATTTTTTAACATTATCATAAAATTGTATTTTAATGAAAATAAAACATAAATGTTTTCCAAAAATACAATTATTGTTTCTTTATGTAAAATAATTATTTCATAATTTTTAAAAAATTTATTTAATTTTCTTATAATATATTTTAATTATATTTTTATTTCATAAATTACCCAAAATATTATTTTACTATTATAATAGCAAAGTTACTATTTATAATGGTCAGGTTACTATTCCTAACTATTATATTTCTAATAGTCATATAGGTTTTATACATCTTATAAATACCTCTTGTTTCCTTCATGAATCATTCACTTCAATTCCATATTCTTAAATTTCAAATTTTTTATTATATCACTAATGTTTTGTTTTTTTATAATATTTTTCAGAAGTGTGATTATTTTAGGATACCAGGGTGATTTTAATTTTCCAATTCAAGTAATTTTATTTTTGTGTTTTTATATACCCATTGTACTTATTCCAATTTTAATGGGTATTTGTAACACCCCATAACATAAAAAATCCATAATTAAATGATTTATAACAAGGGTTTCACTTTCTTATATTTCAAGGATATTTTCGGTTTATAATTTTTGGGAATTATGAAAAACTATTACATATTAAACCCTTACAATAAAACGTTTTTAGTTCCTCTCAATGTTCTTTTTTCAATAAAATCAATATTATTCAATTTAAATTATTGTTTCATTCAAAAAAAATTCTTCATTTAAGAGGAAGCCCCATAATTTAGAGATAGTCCTTGCTATAGTTCTTATTCATCCTTAAGATCTGTGAAAAACAATTTAAATCATATGATATGAAAAATAAATTCCCTTAAGGTATATAAAAAACAAATAAAATCAGATTGTCTAGTGAAAAATGTGAATTTTTTTCCTAGAAAATAAAATTTTCACTGATAAAATGTTCTGAACTTTCCATTATATCATAGGATCATTTTCTTACATTATGAAATTAAAATATTTCCATAAAAACATTAATAACAAAAACTTTAAATATATCAAAGTGCAATGTAAATAATAAAATGGATAATAATAAGTAATTTCTTAATGGTTCAATGCATAATGCCAGACTTCATAATCTTACCATTAAGGCCTCATGCTAAGACATCATACATAAATGGATAAGTAATAGGCTAAATACCCAAGATAGTGTGTCACATGAGACCTATTGATTCATTGAGGGGTTATAATGTTCCACAATCAACATTTACTAAGACCAATGCATTCATTAAATAAAATAAAACAATACCTAATCATAAACATTCATATTGAAAAACTAGCATATGAAATGTTGACATTTAACCCAGTTAGTAGATAGAAAAATATAATCCTAATCCATCTAGATAAATATTGTGGATGATATCTTTATAGTATATCCCTAATAAATTACAATAATCTTCATATGATATTGATATATATAGAAGCACCTTTTAAAGAAAATTCAGACCTTTCTTAAAAAACATGAAAAATATCCTTTTTAATTTGATAAAAATTTAAATAAAAATTTCTACAATATCTAGAAAATTAATTTATTTAAAAAATAACCATTTAATATTATTAAGGAATATTAATACATAATAATGGTCATCAAAGTGTGAAAATTCATTAATACTATATACATTAAAAGGGACCATTATTTTCACACTTTTGTAAAAAGTCAAGTGTGATTCATATGTAAAATATTTGAAAATATTCTTTTTAATCATTTTTAATTAAAGTCAAAAGTATTTTTTAATGAACATTAATAATATTTTAAGTATAAATTAGTATATTTTTGTGAAATTTTAAGAATATAGACATAGAGAATAAATATTTTAAAGGAAAACATTAAAATAAGATTTTAATGGGAAATCCCTTACCACTTTGGTTACTTTTGAACTAGAAGATAATTGGATGAGAGAACCTAAAAAGAATTTTTAAACAAATGAAATTTTAGTAAATTAATGATAAAATACATCCATATATTAGTACATGCACCATATAAAATAAAACATGTGTTTAATATGGCATGAGTCTCAATTAAATGAAATTTAGATGAGAAATCCCATATAAAGATCATCACATTTAAAGTTAGATTCAATTAATGAAGTGATTCTGTTAAAAAAAATTAAATTCACATAAAATAATTTTAAATATAAAAAAAATTAATTTCACACATAATTTTGGTACAACAAAGTCAATAAACAAGTGATATAATCCAACCAAATGAAATTGAGTTAATTAAACACTTGCATAGTCTCGAATTGTTTCGTAAATTCTCTAACTGCTGAATAATAAAATTAAACTAGTTTTCTATTTTCATAAGAGACTTTTTAATTTTCATTAAATTATAATTATTCCTTTTATTTAATTTATTTTGATGACTTATTTAATTATTAAACCATTTTAGTTTTTTTTCATGTGTTTTTAGGACGCTCTCTTCAAAATCAAAAAATTTCTTTAGTAGGTTGACCATGGTCAAAGTGGTTAGGGTTCTATCATGTCTATAACACTAGTCATGAAATAATTGACATATATTTATATTAAATACACTTTTAAAACCAGAATCTATAGTGGTTATGAAAAATGATTTGTATCATTTCATGGAGACGGTAGTCCGTATATACACATGAATGATGTTTTTATTTTTATATTGGGTGGATGAAAAATAAAATATATTTTATATTACTTTTAAAAAATCATAATTTTTCTATACATGTCATATTTATTCATTAGTTCCATCTTTCTACCCATTTATGTGAGAAAGTAATGTAAAACGAATCACAATGCTTCGTAGAGGTTGTAGTCCACATGTATGCATGAGAAAAATTATCAATTTACAATGGATAAAATGGTAAGAATGTAACTGTTTTTTAAAGTGAGTAACTCAGTAGGGGGTTAATATATTTCTCAATTAATTTTTTTGTTAAAAAAACTTTTAAACAAAACCCCACAAGTTAATCAAAAAGGTTGAGTAAATCAAAATAGTAAAATTATATAAGTTCGATCTTTGAAAAGATTTATCAAAGTGGGGTTAGGGATTAGTTAAAAAATATTTGAAATCAATTTTAATTTTGAAACTAATTTACAAAATCAAATCCTTCATATAAACATAGTATAAGACTATCTATCAAAGTTAAATTTTGTTTATAGATTAAAAAAAGGAAATTTTAACTTTGAAACATGAAAAAAAAACATAAACACATAATGGAATAAATAATGGGTTTAGTCTCAATATGATACTTCATCCCCTCCACTTGGAAATCTCCCTCTATCATGAATAATATTATAACAATAATTTGATCCACAGCCTCAATTGGGTCTTTACAAACAACAAAACAAAAGCTGTCAAGGCTCCAAACTTCTTCCACAATTATTCATGATAAAAAACAATACATGTTATACATGAAATAGTATACTATTTTCATGGGTATATAAATAGAGAAATATGATAGAGTGTGTCTATGACACTCTAGTTAAATCATATGAGACAATGTGTAGAAATAAAACAATGTATTACAACACACAACTCAAATGTAAAGCGTAAAATAGATAGAGAGTATAAATAGAGATAAGAAAAGATGATGCTTCTCGGTATGAATAGATTTAGAAGATCGAGGGTCCTCATATATGGATTGATGAAGGTATCAAACAAGTTTATTTGAACTTATAATAAAATAGAGTTTCATGGAGTTTGGTTTTTCTGTTTGTAAATGCTTTGGATAACTTCTACACAAATATCTTGAATTAGTGTATGCAAGGATTTTGATTTTCTATAAGTTCCACAAATTCACACTTGAATGTATTAGTATGTAAGTGGCTAAAACCCCATCTAGCAGTTCTCTCGAGCATGAATGAGATCTTCAAAATATATAGTTCTATTGTTCTAATAATCTACTGAATAATAATAACAGCAAAATACTATAGCCTCGTACTGAGAAAAAGAAGAAGAAACCAATGAATATGTATTCAATGAATCCACTGAGTGGTTTAGGAATAATCATTAACAAACCCACATGAGGCCGTCTCTATTAAATCCCATAAACTAGCTATTGGAAGTATTAAATTTTAATGTCACTTATAACAAAAATGGTAGAAAATAATGGTAGATCATATCTGATGGTAGAATAAACCAATGGTAGAGTAGACTAATGATAGTATGGTCCAGTGGTAGCACAAGATAGTAGTTTCATATTTCTTGCATTAAGTCATTTCTGGAAGTTTCATGTCTAGTGGTGGTATACCTAATGGTAGCATGTATGATATTAGTATGCCTAAAATTAGGAGATATATGTACATAACTAGTTTTATTTACAATATATATACTTTAATAAAATAGTATGCTTATTAAAAACATAATAACCATGATTTGTGAGCATTAAAAAATGTTTCAATAATATCCCCCTTTTGATGATAAAAAATCATGGCAATTTGAAAAATGTGTATAAAGAAACATAGGCATAAGTAGATGAATTTGAAAATTAAAAGGCTGTATATTATTTCAAATTACAAATGTGAGATACCTAGTTTAAATTTTAAAACAAAATTAATTCTTAAAAAAATATACAAAAAATCACTTAAATTCCATAAAAAAATTATCCACTTTTGGTATTATAAAAAATACAAGACAATAAATACAATGAAATATATTAATAAAGAATAGAATAATAATATCAAAGGAGCTTTACTAAAAGACATAACTCATTTGATTATATATCAAAAATAAATACAAGGGAAAAATATAATCCCTATGGAAAAAAATATTTGTCTGAATAAATTTAAACTTTATGGGATATAGGATCAACATGTCCTTTTCATTTTCTTGAGGTAGAGGGAAAAAATGTAGAAGATAAGGTTGAAGATATAGTCTAAGGCAACTCACTGATCACCAGGGGATAGAGATTGAAAGTTGATTTAGCTAGAGTCATACTCAATGGATGAAACCTGAGAGTTAGTAGAGAAGAATATGGTATAGTAGTGAGGGTAGTTGTAGGGATGGCCTCAAGTTCCACAACCACTATTCTAGATACATAAATAAATGGATTCATTAGATTTACAAAGTCTATGATGATGTTCCCACTTCTCACCATTACAGAAAAGTAGTATTTCATCTCTCCCATAAATTCTTGGGGAAAGTGGCCAATATTTTAAGATAGTATAATTTTTGCTTAAAGTCCCTAGTTATAGGTGGAATTATTATGTTATCTATTAGAAACTTAAAATGATAATTAAATTCATGATTTTTATAAATTTGATAAAGGTATTACTTTATGACCTTAGTGATAGTTTCTCAATCGCTTACAACTTCATTCATACACCCTTTAACCAGTTTATACATATGATCACCATCTTGTCTGATTTTTCAAATGTCCTATTGATGAGATTCATTTAGATCACCCATAATGGCATGAAATTCCTCTATCAACATAACTGTCATTATCACATCATCAATTGAGGATGAAGGAGGTGGAGTAGTGGATAAAAATGCAACAGATGGGGGGTAAAGTCTCTAACCTCTCCAAAAGAGTTTCACGGCTAGTATAAAAAGTGTAACTCATATCCTCCATAACAAACATCATGGATTATATCTCAATAGATATTTTTTTGTTTTAAATCACAACCTCTTTAATCTTTAAAATCATTTCGAGCTGAATATGGAAAATTAATAGCTTGAAGATAGGCCGGGTATTTGCTACACTAAGCTGAGTAATTGGAAGATCCTGGGATCTCATAACCTCATTGAAATCAAAAGACAACCTCTCTTTTAGGGATTCTAAATTAGTTTTGTGAAAATAATTTGAAGGAATAGAGTTAGCAGTAGCTAACAGAGGTGAAGGGACTCTTTTAATACTAGGCATGATAGGCTCTACATTCTATGACCCAGTAGCTGGAGTGTTATAAGTAAATGCTTTTCACTCACTAACATCACCAATATTTTCAAGAAAATATCCTTTTAGATCTATTTCAGTAGAAATAGAGATAGCAGGTCCACCATGCTTTGATGGACTACTATGATCATCATCACTTCCATCATCTTCATCTAAATTATGATAGGATTTTTTAAGCAACATTGAAGAAAGAGTTGCCACCACCTTGTATATAGCTCGATCATTATCTAAGGAAGAAGGCTCATCTCTATGACTAGACTTATGACTAGTAGAAACTATGGATTTCACCCCCTTAATAGATGCTCTTGGGTCACCTCTAATAGAAGGTACATCAACAAAAGGCTAAACAGAACATGGTCTCTCCACATACGTAGTAGAAATAGAACCAAGAGGTGATGAATTGGATTTTTCCCTCCCAACACCACCACTATCATTATAATCATGACTTTCTATGTCATTAGGTACATCACCATTTCCATCAACATCAACAACTTCAGAACCATCTGATTCTTACACAACTTATTTATAGGTTTCAGAAGAACTTGGAACTTGTTTTTGTCATGAGACTTCAATATACTCTTCTTCTCCTTCAATCAAGAGGCTATATCTATTAGGGAGTGAAATAGGTGGACTTTAAAATCCATAAGACAATTTTTTTTCAATGTTTGTATCACCTCCCTATTGAATTGAAATAACCACTTCCTCTTCTTCAACCATAATGGATTCTTCTCCCATTTCCTCATCAGAATAAACCACAATTTCATATGGATCCATTCTAGGATCAACTATACTCTTAGGCCATGTTGGATGTTCAACATGATAAAAATTATCATAAAAATTATCATTATATTCAACCCATTTCTTCATAAAATGATTCAAATTGACTTTAATAATTTTATAGTTAAATTTTGTTAAACAGAAACCACCAAATTTCATCTATGATTCTTCTTATTCATCAAAATATCCCTTGGATTTTAACATAATTGAGATCATATTAGGATAAATCAATGAATTTTAACCTAGAAGAGGACTTGGAAACCTCCATCATGTCCATAATAAGATATCTCCAAGATTAATTTTTTCCTTATTTTCATAAGGAATAAAAGATATAAATACTTGTTCCTTGTTGTTCTAAAATCCCCTTTCCCGAGACATAGTATATATTGAATGAATTTGAACATAAGTCTACATTCACTATCATTTCAGTAGCAGTAGGACTTCTCACCATTCCATTTTTAGTTAGCTCCAACAGTGAATCGTCATACAAAACCAAGTCACTATCAGTTGGTATATAACCTTGATTTTCATCAGAGACTCTTTGATGAGGTATATTTATGAACTTATCCCATTATCTTGAAGAAATGTTAATTTCATTACCACAAATAATTCTTTTAATGATATCTTTATTCTCAAAAAAGTTGTACTCTACATATTGGAATAACTGGTGAAATAACCTAAGATAAAGTGGTCGACCATTCCTTGAGAACCAGTCTATCCATTTGATCTCTTGAATCACCATGATAACCAAATAATTTCATGAAAAAAACCATTCCAAATCAATTTGTTTCTCTCCAACGAACACATGATTTACAAGATGAGGATTTTCCAGTTATACTACAACAAGACTTGATTCTCCATATGATTTATTTATAGGACATGATCCTTCTGGAGATGACACTGAGGGGAACTTAACTCTTACCATTTTACTGAATCGAATGGTAAAGGAAGGGCAAAAGGAAGGTTGTTGGTTGGGAGATAATGGAAGTCGAAATAGTTCAAAGGTAGGCTCAAGCGAGAGTGAATCAAATTGGATTTAATTTAGATTTTATCATTTTGGGATCTTAAATAAAAAAAATATAATAAAATATAAATTAATAAATCAAATAAAAAATTTAACATTGAAAAAGGACCAATAAAAAAATAGAGGCTCGACCAATAGTTTCCTAAAGGTGGATCTTTCCAATGGTATATCACCCAATGATGGATCACCAATAGTAGATTTTTCAATGGTGTATCACCAATGGTAGATCACCAATGTTGGATCACCAATGGTGGATCACCAATGGTGGATCACCCAATGGTGGATCACCCATTAGTGCATTGCCAATGGTGGATCACCAATGGTGGATCCCCAAATGGATTTCCAATGGTTGATCCCCCAAAGGTGGATCTCCAATGGTGGACCACCCATGATGGATCACCCATGATGGATTACCAATGGTGGATCTTCCAAGATAAGGATTAACTGAAATTTATCATATATAGATCATTTTTTATACAGCTTAATCTATTAGAATTAATGATCTTTGTAAAAATATCAGTAAGATGATATTTAGTTCCTATGAATTCAATAGTTATATCACCTTTTTTGAAGAATATATCTAAAAAAGTGATGTCTTACATCAATATGTTTTGTCCAAGAAAAATATATATTATTCTTGGAAATATTTATCACACTTATGTTGTCACAATTTATATAAACATGTCTGAATTGATATCTACAGTTTAGAATTGTCTGTTTTATCTATAAAATTGGTGCACAATAACTTCCTGCAACAATATACTCAGCCTTAGGAGTAAATAGTGCAATAAATTTTTTTATTTTTTACTACACTAAGATACTATTTACTTAAACAAAATGTGATATGTTTTAGAGTTTCATCATTTATCTAACTTACTTCTACCAAAATATGCATCTGAAAAATTCACTAAATCAATTTCTTTTCCTTTAGGATAGAACAATCCTAAATTGGTTGTACACATAAGGTATTTTAAAATTCTTTTAATATAAAGTAAATGAGACTTTTTGGGATTTTATTGAAAATGAGCACAGATACACATTATAAACATAATATCTGGTTTGCTGGCAGTTAATTATAGCAAGCTTCCCATCATACCTTCATAACTATTTTGATCTATTAACTTTATAGTTTCACCATGATCCAACTTATTAGTTATACTAATATATGTATCACTACTTTTAGTGATATCCAAACCAAAATTTTTTATAATTTATCTAGTGTACTTAATTTGATTTAAAATAATTCAATCTTTATTTAGAAAAATTTGAGAACCCAAGAAATAATTTTTTTATCCCTTTAAACTCATTTCGAATTCACTTTGCATCATTTTTGAAAAATCATTAAACAATATTTTTAGGAGATACAAAAATAATATCATCAACATTAATTTGAACTACTAAAACATACTTTGAAATTATTTTTATAAATAAGGTAGAACCAGCTATACCTTTTGAAAAAACTAGTAGAAATTGTAAAATAGATGAGCCTATCATACCGAGATCTAGGATCTTGTTTTAAACCATATAAATCCTTTTTAATTTCAAAACATTATATTGAAATTAACGATTTTGAAATATAGGGTGTTATTTAACAAAATAAAATACTTAACTATATAACCATTTAAGAATGCACTCTTGATAACCATTTGATATCGTTTGAAATCTAAATTTTCTTCATAGGAAAATAGTATTTTGATGGATTCAATCATATCCACTAGTTCAAGGGTTTCCTCATAGTTAATACCCTATTCTTGACTATATCTTTATGTAACCCCTCTAGCATTATTTTAGAGTATAGTTCCAGACTCATCAAATTTGTTTCTAAACAATCACTTAGTACCAATAGTCTGAGTGTTTTTTTTTCTCTAAGTTAAAGCTCCAAAAATCCATTTCCTTTAAATTTATTTAATTCTTACTGTATTTCCATCACCCAAAATTCATCATTAATTACACCATTGATGTTTTTATGTTCATGATATGACAAGAATGCTTGATGTTCGACCTAATTTCAAAGAGAATATCTAATTTTTGTACCTCTATCTAGGGATATGACTAAAAAATATAGAGGGTGGTATCTATGATTCATAATGGTTATTTAAAATGATGGTTCAGTTATCTCATTGTCTTATATATGTTCAATTTTAGGTTGTTCTTTGAACTAGTTGATTTTTCTGCATGTTTCACTAAATTATCAGAAGTTTTGGTATTTCTATTCAGATTTGATAGGTCATCTTCAAGGTTTTCTAAATGGGTCTTAGAACCATGTGGATATGTTTCATCAACATGAACAGATTCCTCCACAATCATTTTTCTTTTATTAAACACCCAATATGATTTACTAAAAATTAAAGAACTAGGTGATTTTCCTTCATCACTCTTGGAAAAAAATTTGTGAGTATTATCCTTAGTATTAAGAATAAAGACTTTGCAATGAAAAAAAATATAAATTTATTAACCTTTGGTTTTCTACCATTCCTTAATTCATAAGGATTTTTCATTAAGGGAGGTCTTATTAAGACTTTATTGATTATATAACAAGCTATATTTACATCTTTTTCCCAAAAATAAATAGGTAAGTCATACTCATTGATAATGGTATGGGATATTTCTTGAAGGGTTCTATTTATCCTTTCTAAAACACCATTCTATTGTGGGGTCCTAAGAGCATAAAATTTATGATTATATCCATTTTTTGAGAAAAAAGATTCAAATTCATGATTTTCAAACTCACAACCATGATCACTTCTTAATATCTTATGTTTATGTCCACTAAGATTTTCTATATATTTAGTGTACTTGGTAAAATAAGAACAATATTTACTCTTGTAAGTTAGAAATAATACCCAAGTATATATAGAAAAGTAATATACAAGAATATAAGCATAATGATTTCCATTTAATCTAGAAAATCTAGATTGTTTAAAAAAGTTCATGTGAATCAATTCTAGTGGTTTAGAAGTTGAAACTTATATCTTTTATTTGAAGTATATTTTGTGTTATTTTCATTTTTAACCATGTGTTACAAACTTTATCATTTGGAAATTTTAGTTTAGGTAGATCTATGATCAACACTTTCCTAGTTAGATATCTAGGTGAATTAATTTTTAAATGGAATAGTATCCTATAAGAAATACAAGATTATTTGTGAAAGATACTTAGACAGGAAATGTTTTGGGAAAATAATGAATCCAAATTAACCAAAATAAACATTATCATTTATTAAGCAGTAAAATATATATCATTTTTAAAATAAAAAACATTAGAGGAATTATTCTCAAACATAATATGAATAACACCATTACAAATCTAGGAGATGATAAAAATATTATACTTTAATCTATCTACTAATAAAACTTTAGAAATGAAAATAGTGTTGGAGTTATCAATTTGACTAAGAACAATAATTTTCCCTTTGGAATTATCACCAAAAGTGACATTTCCACCATCCACCTTGATCAGATTCTTGAAAATTGAATTGTATCTAGTCATGTGTATAGAAAAACCACTATCCAAATACCAAAAATTCTTACTGAATATTTTCAATTAGGTTTCCAATAAAACAAATTCTAAAATAAAAATGACTTTGGTACACAAATGTTTTTGGGTCCAAAAATGATAGTAATAAAAGATTTAAGAACCTATAATTTCTTAATAGGATTACTATAAATTTATTATATAATTTTATAAATAAACACTTTTTTGGTTTAGAAGATTAAAAAATAGTAGCACAACTAAAGGAAATTGAACTAAGAACAAAGATATTTTTAACGATTCTTATTTTTCTAGTTGACACCATATCATAGTAGTGTATTTAGGAGAAGTTTTCTTTCTAAGTATCTATTTAGGATTATTTATGACATCTTTAAATCTATCCAAATATTTATTTATTTTCCCATTACACAATTTAAACTCATTGTTGTCTTTTAGTTGTTGATTATTTTTACCTTTCTCAATACTAAGATCAGTTTTAAAACTAGCAATCAAGGCATGCTGCATATTTAAAATCTTATACTTATCATTGTGTTGATTGAATGTATCCTCTATGATATTATAGTATTCAATCATTTCTTCTCTATTCATGTTATAATATTTCTTTTCATATCCAAAATAATTATAAATATTAATAGAAGAAGAAGGAAAAATATTATATACCTCAGATGTTTTTTTTCATAAAACACATGTTAGCTATATCATGATTTTCTTCTTAGGTTGAGTCTAAATCCCTCAAATTATATTTATAATAAATTCATATTTCTTTCATTTATTTATGGAACCTCTTATCATTATCATCATATTTATAATTTAATTTTATTTTTGGGTAGTCAACTTTAAAATGACCATAAATCTTGCATTCATAACATATTATTTCATTTGAAACATCATCTTTCTTCTAGTCCTTTATTAAATTAATTCTATTATCATACATCCCTCTATAAATTCACTTCTTAAAGATTCTCTTCTTATTGTAGAATTTTTTAAATCTTCTAGCTAGGTGGGCTATTTCTTCCTCACTATCAATAGGTGAATCCTCATCGCTTGAGCTATTGCATTTTATTTTTTTCCTTTTGTTTTGAAATAGTGGTTTTGAAGGCTAATTATTTTCTCCCTGGTTCACCCTCCTCTTCTTTGTTCACCATGAGTTCCTCCTCATACATCATAATATTCTCTTCCATCTCCTTAACATGTTACTTTCTAACATCACTTGACTCTTATGTTGACATATATGTTCCTAGAAATCCATATGGTAGACACCTCAACAAGCACAATACGTGATCCACTACCACAAAATTGGGCAAGGCAGGCGCCTGCCTTTATCAGTGCTAACGGAAAAGCACTGATAAAGGGGTAGGACTTTATCAGCGCTAAAAAAAGCACTTATAAATGTACCCTTTATCAGCGCTAAGACAAGATCTGATGAAGGTGTACCCTTTATCAGTGCTTTTTTTAGCGCTGATAAAGGATACATTTATCAGCGCTTTAAATATCCCTTTATCAGCTCTTTTCTTAGCACTGATAAAGGTTACATTTACCAACACTTTACTTAATATGAAATTATTATATTTATATTAAAAAATAATGTTTATTGTGTACATTAAATAAAAAACACACGGTATAACTATATATATATATAATTAAATAATTATAAGATTAATAATAAATATATTTATTAGATTTATTATATTTATTAATATTTATTATATTTATTAATTCATTATATTTAATATATGTATTTATTATATTTGTTTATATTTAATATATTTGTTTTATTTATAATTATATAATACTTTTTAATATATTTGTATAATTAAAATTATTGAATATCTTCGTGTTTTCCAATGAATCGAGGTCAATGAATATATCATGCGTATATGTTATGCGATCATATATGTGTATGAATAATGTTCATTTAGAGATTATAATTACATATCACGTTGATGTGTTATTGATTTATAATTAATTATACTACCCATATATTATATATATGTTCTAAAAAATGTACACTTATAATTAAAATTACATTATATTTAAAAAATAAATCTATATTTTATTATATTTTCAATGATATATATATAAATATACCGTTAAAATAATTTTATAAGTATAAATAAAGATATATTTATTTAGATTTATAATTATTAATAAATATATATATATATTTATCATAAATATCATTTAAAAAAAATATATAATAATATAAACAAATTATTAAATTTATACATTTATCAGCACTTTTATTAGCACTGATAAAGTATGGATTTATTAGCGCTACAAAAGCGCTGATAAAGTGGGTCTCTATCAGTGCTAAAATGAAAATTGCTGACAAAGAAACCCTTTATCCACGCTACAAAAGAGCTGATAAAATCCCACCTTTATTAGTGCTAAAAATGCACTAATAAAGGGGGTCTTTATCAGTGCTTTTCATTTTAGCGCAGATAAAGACCCCCTTTATCAGTACTTTTTACTAGTGATGATAAAGGTCCCCGCGGGATTTATAAATTCCACCAGGTCCTCCTCCTCCTCTCAAAACCCTGTCAAGCTTTTGCGGAAGCCCTATCCTACACCTTCGTCGCTGCCTTCTTCTCCTCCTCCTCTGCCGTGACTGCCACCTCATTTTCCTCCTCCAGTGCCTACTTCTCATCCTCCTCCTTTTTCCGCGGCTCCTCCTCCTCCTCCTCCTCCACCATGGCTCCTCCTCCTCCTCTCCCACGGCTCCTCCTCCTACTCTTCATCCACCACGACCTCCTCATCCTCTTCCTCCACCTATACCTCCTCCTCCTCATCCGCTTACTCCACGACCTCTACTGCCTCCGCTTCCTCCGAGCTGCCTCTGCTGCCTCCGCTGCCTCCATGATGCCTTCACGCTGCCACTGCACTGCCTCCATTGCCTCCACCACCTCCTCTGTCGACGCCTCCTCCTCCTCTGCCATCGGGTCCTCCTCCTTAAGGTGATTAAAATTGAATTTGCATGAATTAATTATGTTTGCATTTATTGTAAATATTGAGATTAATTATGATTTGACATGATTCTTGTGTGATGCTTGTGTGTGTGACACATGTATATGTGGTTGGTTACTTTTTTGATATTGATTAGCTCTCCCCACTATAGCCTTGTGATAGAAACCTGAATAGAGAGAGTATTTTTTGTGAATGGTTGTTACACTATATTAGTATTTCACTCCGTCTAGTGGCCCTTAGTATGGATCTTTTTCTGATTTTTGATACTACCCCATAGTTAGGCCAGGTAGGGTTTGAACCATCTGTGTTGGTGAATTCATGTCATCAGGTGAGGCATGCCAACGGGATGAGACATATGTTTAGTATGTTCTATATTGTACACTATATTGTACACTATTCTCCTTGGGTTTGAAAAAATGATCCTTAATAGGGTTTCAACCAATTCCTTCCCACTACCCACTCTCTCTCGGTTGGCTCATATACCAATTTAAATATCACATCCTTTCTTATAACAAAATAGTGCCACCAACCTCTCACATTGGATGTGATTCACATATCCTCTAATTCCACAACATAGTAGTTTCTCCCCTCTCACTTACGGTGGGTATCACCATCACATCACATAAAAAACAATTTGAGGAGGGAATCTCTATAGACAACCTCTCACAAAACTACTCCAAACCAATACTAAGTGATCCCCATTTATATATCTCACATCATATTATCATTAAAAAAATGATCTAAGGAGGGAATCACAATATCCAACCTATATCACAAGTCAAAATGCACCATCAATAGGTGGATCCCATGGAAGTCACACACCAATCCTCTTTGACCAATGCCTTCTCACTCAAAGTAGGGTCCTACCAACACCTTGTCACTTAAATAAAGTCCATAAATCTTGTCTCATGCCACAAAACATATAAATAGTAATCTATGGAGGGTATCTAGAGAGCCAACCTCTCATACTAGCTAAACCACATCATCAATAGGTGGGCCCCATGGATGATCATACTTCAACTTGGTGAAATTCATATGAAGTCCCAATATCTTAGTCGGTTTGACCATAAATGATAACCATCCATTTATCCTTGCATAATAATCTCCATAAAACCATCTTGGTTATACATGAAAATTATTCCCAACCTATCGACATTCTAAATCCACCTATAAGGGAATCTACTTTGTTCTACAAACCTAACCCATCTCTACTCATTGATACCAACACACACTCATCTCTACATTGTAATGTCACAACCCACATGCTATACTTGATCTAGGCCTCGATAGTCTAGTCTATATCATCTTCTAATTCCCACATTAAAACTCATTAAAACTAAATAATGACCATCCTAAGATACTCACACTAGGAGCCTTGGATACCCTATGCAAAGTCATCGAGACTATTACCATGACACTCACTTAGGTACCACATCATATCTCCCCTTGGAGATATCTTAATCCAATTATAAGGAGGAAATCCTCTATGTCACACTTCACCAATCCCTATATGGAATATCCTACTCATCACACACACTATGACTTTTATATATCCTTAAGAGGGTGTTCCCCATCATATGTGAGATATAAAAATATATTATCCATCTTCGTTAGGCCTAAGACTCTATTACATACTCAAATAGCCTTATAAAACCTAACTAGGCTGTAAAAATATCATACCAAACCCAATCCTCTCATAAACACAACTGGAAACCTCACCTCCATGGAGACATAATCTCTGGATGATCACAAAATCACAAATATTCAATAGAACCCTCAATCTATCTCTTGGTGGATCAAAAACACCCTATTTATTTACCTTGGTTTCTCTTGATTTCTATCCCTTTCACTGGAACACATATACTCATGCATTAATGCACAATCATGCATAAATTGGAACATGGTTTTTTATTATAGGGTCCACCTACCTCAAAAAATGGTGTAACTCCCTCCCCAAGATCAACTCATCCTCAACTAAGACTATACATGCCTTATCTAATCTTGTACCAATGATTGAGACCCAATCTCAAGACACAATTCCCAAATAATTAATTATAGAAACTTATAATCATTTATTCACCTTAATATAATCAGGAATAATCTTTTAAAAACTCACTGGGAAACACAACACCACCTAAAACACACAAAACATGGTGCGTTCATCATACGAGGATAACCTATAGCCAATACAAACAAAATCAACATCATATGAATTTATTTGAAGATGATATAGTGAAATCATCACACAAATCCTAGTTAAAATCATCCCAAATCATAGGGAAATAAAGGATAATAGTAATGGAGGAAGTATGAGGGAAGAACTCACTAAAACACTCTAAAAAACTCCCAATAACCACCCCTTATCAGGGGGGATTGAAGAGAGGAAGAGAATGGATTAATCCCAAGAACCACCCAAGATTTTCTATTAATGAGCACGCCCCCACCATTTTTGAAGTATCTAGTTTTTTATCTAAATTATAATCATATTCATTCTCCCCTAACCTATATAACCATCCTTTGGATTTCAATTAGGATTTATATAAATAATGGATGAATGCCAATCGGTTGACAAAAGAGTATGAAGAAGGTGTGAAAGAATTTATCAAGTTTGAAAAATATCATACATATGACACTTATCAAATCCTTTGTCCGTGTTTACACTATTGTTATTCAAAACAAATTAGTCTAGAGGAGTTGGAAGAACTCTTGATCTGTCACGGAATAGATCAGAGTTATACATGTTGGAATAAACACTGGGAAACAATGAATGTAGGTAGTGGCTGGGATAACACTGCATTTTATGGATCATCTGATATGATTACAAGCATGAACAATGAAGATGACCGTATGTAGGATGTGATTACAACTGTGAATGATGATGAAGATCGTATTGAGGAAATGACAAGGACCGTTGACGATGAACTTCATGATTGCCCAAATTTTTTTGAGAAGTTAAAAAGTTATACAAAGACACCATTTTATGCCGGTTGCACTAAATATACAGCACTGTCAGCCGTAATGAAGCTTTATAATTTGAAAGCAGACAACTGGTGGAGTGATTCCAGTTTAATGGAACTACTTGCTCTCCTGAATGACATACTCCCAAATGATAATGAGCTCCCGAGCCGAACATATGACGCCAAATGAATTCTACGCATGATGGGTATGATCTCTTAAAGAATACACGCCTACCCAAATGACTGAATACTATTTCGCAAGGACCACAAATCACTTAATGAATGGACAATGTTTGGTGCTTCTTGATACAAGAGATATGAATCCAGTCCTAATAAATTTTTATGGTACTTTCCAATCATTCCAAGGTTTAGGCGCCTATATGGAAGTGAGGAGACTGCAAAACAATTGACATGGAATTCAGATACAATAATTAAAGATGAGATACTACGTCACCCGACAGACTCTTCTCAGTGGAAGAGAATTGATCATGAGTATCTTTAATTTGGAAACGAGTCAAGAAACCTTCATCTTGCGTTATCTACAGATGGAGTGAATCCTTTTGGTTTTGAAAGCAATAGTCACAATACATGGCCGATTATGTTGGTAAATTATAACTTACCACTGTGGTTATGCATGAAACAAAAATACATCATGTTATCTATTCTTATATCATTACCAAAACAACTGGGTAATGATATTGATGTTTATTTAGCTCTATTGATCGATGATTTGAAGTTATTGTGGGATTTAGGTATTATATTGTATAATGCTTACAAAAAGGAAGATTTCACTTTGAGATCCATGTTGTACAGGATGATAAATGACTTCCCTGCTTATGGAAATTTTTCAGGATATATCATTAATGAAACACAAGGGTGTTCCGTTTGCGAACAAGGTACACAATCAATTAGGTTGAAACATTCATTAAAAACCGTGTTTCTAGGACATCGTAGATTTCTACCCCAATGACATAAGTACCGATCTTGGACGACATTATTCAATGGAAGTTCAAAATAATGTAAAACACCATATCCACTAACAAGCGATCAATTGTTTGTGAAAGTTAAAAATGTGGACACTTCTTTTGGTAAACTAACTTCGAAAAACCTTATGAAAATGGGTTGAAAAAGGAGATCATAATTTTTTGAAATAAAATACTGGAATTGTTTGTATGTCAGACATTTTCTTGATGTTTTTCATGTAGAAAAAAATGTATTTGATAGTGTCATCGCCACGTTGCTAAATACACTTGGAAGAACAAAAGATGGAATTAATGCTAGGTTGGACATGGTTGATATGGGAATACGAGAAGAATTGGCACTAGTGAAGGGTGAAAAACGAAAATTTATTCTTTTTGCTACATACACTCTTTCTGAGAAGGAGAGATATCAATTTTGAAACTTCTTGAATGACGTAAATGTTCCAGAGGGGTATTCGTCAAATATCAGGAACCTTGTGTCAATGAGTGACCTGAAGTTTAAAGGTCTAAAATCACATGACTGCCATGTTTTGATGAAAGATCTCATTCCTATTGATTTATGTTGCATTTTTCCCAAGAATGTCCGCCATACATTAATGAAACTGTGTTTCTTCTTCAAAACTATATGTAGAAAAGTTATAGACCCAACTAAATTGCCAACTATGGAAAGAGAAATTGCTGTCATATTATGTGAATAAAAAATGTTCTTCTCCCCTTAATTTTTTGATATGATTGTTCATTTTATGGTCCACTTGGTGAGAGAGATTCAACTATGTAGTCCTGTACATTACATATGGATGTACCCCATTGAGCTGTGTATGAATATTTTGAAAGGGTATGCCAAAAATATAAGTCGTCCAGAGGGTTGTATTTAAGAGCGATATATTGTTGAGAAAGCCATTGAATTCTGTACCAAATACCTATCTGGTGTGGAAAGCATTGGCCTATCGAAATCTCATCACACTGGGCGGCTTGATTGTGAAGTAATTTCTTGAATATGGGTTTTCACAATCAATATTACAAATTGGGAGTAGGCCCACCTTTATGTTTTTCATAACAGTTTCGATGTTGACCAATATTTTGAAACCCACAAAGAAATTATTAGGCATTTGAATAAATATAGGGCTGAAAAATTGATATCAGATAAACATAATAGAAAGTTTATAGGTTGGTTTCAGGACTATATTTTTAAGAAGTCAGATGAAAATACAGAGCCAATTTATGAACGACTTCGATGGCTAGCTGGAGGACCAAGTGTGTATGTATTATCTTAAAATTCTTATGCAGTTACTGGTTATACATTTTATACTAGTGAACATGATGAAGACATTACCATGTAGAATAGTGGGGTTACACTTGTGGATGAAGCAATGAATGTTTCCGGTGCTAAGGACAGAAATCCAATTTATGCGAATATGTCATACTTTGGCATCATCAAAAAAATATGGGAGTTGGATTATATGGAATTCCAAGTTCCGAATTTTCAATGCAAGTGGTTTGATAACAAGAGTGCTGTTAAAATAGATGAATTGGGATTCATGAAAGTTGATTTCAGTAAGGAAGGGGAGAAAGACGAACTTTTTATAATGGCATCATAGGCAGTGCAAGTATTTTATGTTCCAGATCCAGCAAACTGAAACTTCTCAATTGTTCTGTTATCGACCAAAACAACTGAAGGTTAAGATGATAATTCAACAGAGGATGAACCTTTCATTGGGAATTTGCAATCATTTCACAGTGGTCCCAATGTAGACGACATTTTGTATGTCATAGGAGACCACAATGAAGGGATATGGATGGTCGATAGAGGGGTCAAATCCCTTCATCCTTAAAAAAGAGAGTTCAACAGTGAGGTTACTTGTTTATTGTAATATAGATTATGTTACATTATGTTATTATCTGTTCGCTATTGATTTTATGTGATCTAAATTAAATGTTAAACCACTTCTGAAGATAATGACTTTTGCACCTACTAATGAACCCAATCCCGAGACACAATAGGTTTCTCAACCTATTGCAGATAGTCCCACTGCTGAGGTACAATAGGTCTCCCAACCTATTGCAGTTGGTCCCACAGCTGAGGTACAACAGGTTTCTAAACCTGTTGCTGCTGGTCCCACTACAGAGGTACAACAGGTTTCTCAACCTGTTGTTGCTAGTCCGAGTGTCGATGCTAGTGCTATAGAGGATGATAATGATGATTCAAAAACCGAGGAAATGGTTGGTAATGAAACCCTGATGGCACAAAAAAAACAGGTGCGCCGTAGTTTGAAAGTTTTAGCCAAAATCCTTAAGGCAAAAGAAAAAGGCATCAAATATGAGGTGGGATGGAATAAGCGAGGCCAACATGTAAACCCCAACAAAGCCATGTTTATTAGCTACATTGGAATCGTCACTCCATAACGCGTGCCGATGAATGTAGAGTCGTGGCACCATGTTGTTAGCAGGCTGAAAACATTAATGCGGGAAAAGATTAGGTAAAATTATGATATCATTTATTTAATTTATTTAAATAAAATAAAATAAAATACTGAAATATTAACTAACTCTTCATCATCTCTTGTAGAGTGCTTTTATAGTAGATTTCTTGCAAAAAGAATTTATATTATGTCTGAAAGGAAAGGTTCACAGAGGCTTTTGCACCATTTTGAAAAAATGTCATCTGAAAGATGTTGAAGGGAAAATCAAGCCACACCCACCTCCTCTTTATGAACACTTGATATCCCAAGGAGTGTGGGATGCATTTTTTAACCGTCGTGCGAAGAAGAATTTTTTGATACATTGTGTTTGGTAACATATTGTTTAATGTTGCTTGTATTCGTCACTTTGATTGATAGTTTTTTAGTTATGAAACAACAAATGAGTGCTGAAAAGAAAGAACGGGAAACAAAACCAGCATACCCCTACCATAAATCATGGCTGGGGGACGCTTCAATTGAAAAACAATTGGTACGTGTTTTAAAAGTATTGTAATACTTTTATGTGACATTAAACAAAACTATAACCATGTTTCTTTGTTTATATGAATATTGATGAATCAAAATCCCAAGACACTTCCATCCCACGTCATGTGCTATGGAAGGAGGCTCATGTTAATAAAGAGGGGAAACTGCTAGATGAAAACACACAAAAAGTGTGGGAAACATGTGTAATTATGAAATAATATAATTTTTTTTCTTTAAATCACTATTACATAACTATTATTACTTATTTTACCATATTTTCTATCTGATATAGTCACAAGAATCAACAACACCCGCACCAGATGCGGAAATACTTTCAGCGACCTTGAAACAGCCAGAACAGTATGGCCATGTCAGAGGTGCAGGTTTTGGGGTGACACCCCAGAAAAATTTTAAGAAAAAAACAAGAGGATGAACAAACTAAAGAAATAAAAATGATGAGAGATAGACTAGATACCTTTGAAGAAAAATTCCAAAGTTAGGGAGAGTTTCTAGAAATATTTATGGGGGAGAGGCGAAGAGAAGAAACAACTCATGAACAACCCGTGCGAGAAGATCCCGCCCCACCCCCACCAACTTTGAGGCGAGCCATTCCCTTCAAATAGCTGACTTAACTGAGGTAATAAAAGTTCTAATATTTGTTTCTATGAAATGTGAATAACATAGACACTGATACCTTTCTTGTAATGATATTCTACAGGGTGAAAATGACTGTGATTTATAACTGTCAACTCCCACCCATCGCCATGTAGTGAGGGCTACAATGTTCAATATGCAGAATGACACGCTACACTCCAGACCACTACCAAACGGTCACGTAAAAGTTTCAATTAACGTAGCTCATGAGCTGAGTGCTGAGCTACCTATGCCAAATGACGATGATGACATTCATACGGTGGAAAAAGCTACTGGAACATTCGTTGCATGGACGTCGAATCTTGTAAAAAAACATGTCGACCAAGAGGTATTCATTTCCAATTCATTTTTCAAGCATAACCATTAACATTTAATTTGAAAGGGGATGAACCAATGAATTTTATTATAGAAGGACAAAATGAAGGAGCTAAAATGAAAGGGAGGCTCAAAAGGATCAACCAACAGATCAAAATGATCTATTGAGAGCACCTTCACCCCACTCGTTCTATATCCACATTTAATATCATTGAAAGCTTGTGTGGATCCGAAAATAAAAGGTGGTAATAATCACACAATTGTTTGTGAAAAAGATATATATGGATAGGAAACAATTGATTTTGTTAGTGCTGACACTATAGCTGAAATCATCACATACGACTGGGTAGGGGCTTCAGTTATAAATATATACATGAGGTATGTTTTCATGATTTGATTTTACAGAAGTGATATACTATGATAATTATGGCTAAACAAATTTCATATTTTTCATAGGAATATATATGAAAAACAATTTAAGGGATTTTCCCATGAACAAAAATTTGGACTCGTTAGTCCTCACACCATTTCTACACAACAAAAAGAAAAAGATTCCGATTTTCAGTCTGAATTAATGTTAAAACTGCTCAGAACATTTCAATGCAAAATTATGACTGACATGATCTTTTTAACACCAATGTTGTAGGGGTAAAACTCTACATTTTAATCATATAAATTATATTTTTATTTCTATCATTAATTATTCCTTTTTGTATTTTTAGGCAGAATTGGATGCTCATTGTAGTCAATTTGGACACTCCAAAGATTTATTTTCTAGATTCACTACATGGATATCCAACAAACCAACCACA
Organism: Viscum album; assembly: GCA_963277665.1. NCBI lineage: Eukaryota > Viridiplantae > Streptophyta > Magnoliopsida > Santalales > Viscaceae > Viscum > Viscum album. The sequence continues at coordinate 2,054,324,139 of OY728119.1, forward strand.
CATGATGGAGATTGTCAATTTTTAATACACTAGATCCAAAATTTTAGAACTAAATATCTAGTTATATAATTTATATTATCTTTTAATGGGGATTCTATTATGATAAGTCGATGTATGAATATCATTTAAAGGCTGGAATGAATCCAGGGCCTAAGGATGACAAGGCACACGAGATCTAAAAATGGAGAACTATCAGGGTATATATAATTATATTGCTAGATCCAAATACATATCAAAACAGATTACTTAGTTTTCTCGATGTTTCTGGAGTGTCTGAAAGAAACAAATGGAAAGAACTGCGGTTATTATATTTGTAAATTTATAAAAGAGATCATATTTCATCAACAAACTAGCATCCTTGAAGAGGTATTTTTGAAAATAATTACTAGTTAATTTAAAATAATTATTAATCCTTTGTGTATTTATATTTGTTCAGTACTACTTTGACTATCGCAAAAACTCCTATTCACAAGATGATATAGATGTGTTTAGAAATGAATGGTCAGCGTACCTAATGGAAGAATTTAAAAAAATAGGACAATGAAGGTGAATTCCTACAACTTATGTTATCATTATACGATCATTGATATATCCATTTTTTACACTTATTGAGCATCTATGATCACCCTTTATTATGTTTCATATCCTTAGATTATGAATAATGGTTTTAGAAATGATTTGAGTTTCTAGTAAAGAATAACTTAATGAGAGACTCTTATGAACTACTGACATACGGAATACTGAGCAAACACATTCAGATTGTTTTGATAATTTTGAACAATGATCCATGAGTCATTTTTGACATGTACGAATCAACCGTACCATAATCCGACGTACGATGTGACCAGTATGGCTAAAAGTGTCTGATATCAGTTTCAAATTGACATTAACTTTAGAAAAAAATACAAGTGGCATACGAAAAACCTAGAAAACGTGTTCATATTGTTTTGATACTTTTAGAAAATGATCCATGAGTCATTTGTGACGTGTATGAATCAACCACACCTCAATCCGACATATGATGTGAATGATTTGGCTCAATGTGTGTGATATAAGTTTGAAATTGATATTAACTTTAGAAAACAACACAAGTGACATACAGAAAATCGATAAAATGCCTTCATATTGTTTTGATACTTTGTGAAAAATATCCATGAGTCATTTTTGATGTGTAAAAATCAACCACACCCCAATCCAACACACGGTGTGATCGGTATGGCTTAAAGTGTCTGATATCAGTTTGAAATTGACATTAACTTTATAAAACAACATAAGTGACATATGGAAAACAGGGAAAACACATTCATATTGTTTTTATACTTTAAGAAAATGACCCATGAGTCATTTGTGATGTGTACGAATCAACCTCACCTCAATCCGACTCACGTTATGACCGGTATGGCTAAAAGTGTCTGATATCAGTTTCAAATTGACATAAACATTAGAAAAAAACACTACAGACATACAGAATACCGAGAAAACGTGTTCGTATTATTTTGATACTTTAGGACAACCATCCATGAGTAATTTTTGATGTCTAAAAATTAACTGTACCTTAATCCGACGCACGATGTGACAAGTATGGATAAAATTGTCTGATATCAGTTTGAAATTGACATTAACTTTAGAAAAAAACACAAGTGACATATATAATACCGAGAAAACTCATTTCTATTGTTTTGATACTTTAGGAAAACAATCCATGAGTCATTTTAACGTTTATGAGTCAACCGTACCTCAATCCTATGTACGGTGTGACCAGTATGGCTAAAAGTGTCTGATATTAGTTTCCAATTGACATAAAATTTAGAAAACAACACTACTCACATACGGAATACCGATGAAACACGCTCAGATTGTTTTGATACTTTAGGAAAAAGATCCATGAGTCATTTTGGATGTGTATGAAACAACCCCACCTCAATCCGATGCACGGTGTGACCGGTATGGCTAAAATTGTATGATATCAATTTCAAATTAACATTAACTTTAGAAAAAAACACAAGTGACATAAGGCAAACCAAGAAAACGCATTCGGATTGTTTTGATACTTTAGGACAATGATCCATGAGTTATTTTTGATGTGTAAGAATCAACCACACCTCAATCCGATGCATGGTGTGACCGGTATGGCTAAAAGTTTATGATATCAGTTTCAAATTGACATTAACTTTAGAAAACATCACAAGTGACATACAAAAAACCGAGAAAACACGTATCGGATTGCTTTGATACTTTAGGAAAACTATGCATGAGTTATTTGTGATGTGTAAAAATCAACGCCACCTTAATCTGACACACGGTGTGACCGGTATGGAGAAAAGTGTCTGATATCAGTTTCAAATTGACATTAACTTTAGAAAACAACACAAGTGACATATGAAAAACCGAGCAAACACGTTAGGATTGTTTTTATACTTTAGTAAAACTATCCATGAGTCATTTTTAACGTGTAGAAATCAACCAAACCTCAATCTGACGCACGAGGTGACTAGTATGGATAAAAGTGACTGATATCAGTTAGAAATTGACATTAACTTTAGAAAACAACACAAGTGACATATGGAAAACCAAGAAAACACATTCAGATTGTTTTGATGCATTAGGAAAACAATCCATGAGTCATTTGTGATGTGTAAAAATTAACCGCACCTCAATCTGATGCACGGTGTGACCGGTATGGCTAAAATTGTCTGATATCAATTTCAAATTGACGTAAAATTTAGAAAACAACACTACTAACATAAGAAATATAGATAAAAAGCATTCGTATTGTTTTGATACTTTAGGAAAATGATACATGAGTCATTTATGACGTGTACGAATCAACCACACATCAATCCGACACACGGTGTGACCGGTATGGCTAAAAGTGTCTGATATCAATTTCAAAATAATATTAACTTTAGAAAACAACAGAAGTGACATATGGAAAATTGAGAAAACATGTTAGGATTGTTTTGATACTTTATTACAAAGATAAATGAGTCATTTCTGATGAGGAAGAATCAACCGCACCTCAATTTGATGCACGGTGTGACCGGTATGGCTAAAAGTGTCTGATATCAGTTTCAAATTGACATTAACTTTAGAAAACAACACAAGTGACATACGGGTAACCAAGAAAACACGTTTAGATTGTTTTGATAATTTAGGAAAATGATCCATGAGTCATTTTTGACTTTTATGAATCAAACTGACCTCAATACGACGTACAGTGTGACCGCTATGGCTAAAAGTGTCTGATATCAGTTTCAAATTGACATTATCTTTAGAAAACAACACAAGTGACATACGGAAAACAGAGAAAACACATTCGGATTGTTTTGATACTTTAAGAAAATGATCCATGATTCATTTTTGATGTGTAATAATAAATATGACCCTAATCTGATGCACGGTGTGACCGGTATGGCTAAAAGTGTCTGATAGCAGTTTCAAATTGACATAAACTTCAGAAAACAACACTACTGACATATGGAATATCGAGAAAATGTATTTGTATTGTTTTGATACTTTAGGAAAATGATCCATGAGTCATTTGTGACGTGTATGAATAAACCGCACCTCAATCCGATGCACGGTGTGACTGGTATGGATAAAAGTGTCCGATATCAGTTTGAAATTGACATTAACTTTAGAAAACAACATAAGTGACTTACGGAAAACTGAGGAAATGTGTTCATATTGTTCTGATACTTTAGAAAAAATATCTATGAGTCATTTGTGACATGTAGGAATCAACCGTACCTCAATACGATGCACAGTGTGAACAGTATGGCTAAAAGTGTCTGATATCAGTTTCAAATTGACATTAATTTTAGAAAAAAACACAAGTGACATACGGAAAACAGATCTAACACGTTCGGATTGTTTTGATACTTTAGGACAATGATCCATGAGTTATTTTTGAGGTGTATGAATCAAATTCACCTCAATTCGATGAACGGTGTGACCGGTATGGCTAAAAGTGTCTAATATTAGTTTCAAATTGACATTAACTTTAGAAAACAGCACAAGTGACATACGACAAACTGAGAAAATGCGTTCGGATTGTTTTGATACTTTAGGACAATGATCTAGGAGTCATTTTTGATGTGTAAAAATCAACCTCACCTCAATCTAATGCACAGTATGACGGGTATGGAAAAAAGTGTCTGATATCAATTTCAAATTGATATTAACTTTAGAAAACAACACAAGTGACATATGGAAAACTGAGAAAATGCATTTGGATTGTTTTGATACTTTAGGAAAACAATCCATGAGTAATGTTTGACATGTATGAATCAACCACACCAAAATCCGATGCACTTTGTGACCGGTAAAGCTTTTCATTTGATAAAGAATCAGTATTTATTAAATGAGATAAATCATCCAAAAACATATTGATTTTACATTATTCCCTTTCATTGTTATCAGAATGAAAACATTTGTGTTTATCATTTCCATATTTTAGTTTCAAATTTCCATATTAATGTGTTCTTTCATATTAATGTTTTAATTTATTTCATTATTGTATTAATAACAAAATATTTGTTTTCTTATATAGGTGAATTTGCTTGCTTGAGTTCGAATTCTTTGTTCGGCAACAAATACTGTGGATGACAATTTTTGAGAGAGGATCACAAATATCAAAGGATGAAACATTAATGTTTATAACTTCTTTTGGATAATTGTAAATTTAACCATGTAAAACATTGTTTGAAATGTATATAGCAGTGTGTTTTTTTGTATTCATGATGTTAAGTAAATGTATATAGAATTGCCTGTCAAAATATTGTGTGCACTGTGTCGTATTTCAGTTCTTGGTTCGTGTGTAGGTGATATTTTGTGTAGGTGTGTAGGTGCTGGTTGTGCAGGTGCAGGGGAAGGAGCTTTTTTCAGCACTTTTTTGAGCGTTGATAAAGGATTCCTTTAACAGTTATAAAAGAGTGCTGATAAAGGGCCCTATTATTATCACTCAAGATAGCGCTGATAAAGGAACCCCTTTATCAGCTCTAGAAAAGCACTGTTAATGCCGACATAGATATGGGGGGGGTCACCTTTATCAGTGCTAAAAAATCTCTTTATCATCGTTTTTTAGTGCTGAAAAAGGTGGCCTTTATCAGCGCTTTTTGGAGTGCTGATAAAGGGGACCCCCTCTCTATGCTGACATTAACAACGCTTTTCTAGTGCTTTTAATGTCGGTTTTGAGCATTGATAAAAGGACAAGTTATAGTAGTGATCTTTGTTAAAAATCAGTTTTCCAAATGAATAAATTGTGTTCAAGATATCATTAAACATAATATACATATTAGAGATAGGTTTATCAAGTTTTATACTAAAATTATCTTATTTAAAAGTATAATTTTCTGATAATTATTTTAACATTTTATATTCCTCCATGAGAAAAAACTAAAGTACCTGCATTTCAAAAGAAGTATTGCATGAAAATATTCCATTAAACTCCTCATAATTAAGATCAAAATATCCATAATTCATAGATTTATAGTTATTATTATAATATACTTTAGTAAGATTAATCATAGAATCTCTAGTAGTTTTAGGTAATTCATATTTGTCTTCAATGAAAGTCTAGATTTTAAACCCCATGCTTTCAATTTTCATTTTCATTTTAATTTTCAACTGAGTATAGTTTGTGGTATTAGAATAAGGAGGTATATTGTAAGTAGATCCGTCTTGTCTATAATTATCCATAAATAAATAAATTTATAAACAATTAAAATTTAAGATCTTTAAAAGACACCTAAATCACCATTGAAAAGATATTTAAAATCTTTTGATATCAAATGTTGTCTGAAGTGAGTAACTCAAGTGGGGGGAGGGAATTTAGTTCCCAATAATTTTTTTATTAAAAATTATTCAAAAAAACCTCCACAAATTAAATAAAAACTAATAGTTAATAAAAAATTATAATAAAATAAGTTTTATATTTTAAAAGATTTATCAAAGAGAGATTCAGGCCCAGTTAAAACAATATTTGAAATTACTTTAACTTTTAAAACCAATTTACTTAAACAAATTCTTTATATAAACATAGGTTAAGATTAAATATAAAATTATAATTTTTGTTAACATATTTAAAGAAAATGATGTTTTAACTTTGAAATATAAAAACAAAACAAAAACACACAATATAATAAAACATGGGGTTCAATATAAAGATGATACCTAATCCCCTCCACTTGGAATTCACCCAATATCAAGTAGAATATTATAACAATAAAAATATCCAAAATTTAGATTGGGTGTACAAATAATAACACATATCCTATCCATGTTCTAAGCCTCATCTAGAGTTATTCATATGATGAAAAAAACACAGGCCACATAAGACATCTCGCATAGTTTCCATGGGTATAAATATCTAGAAATATGAGATAGTGTGTATTGAACACTTTAGTTAAATAAAATGATTCAATTTATATGAATAAATAGGTAAAATAAATACACTACTCGAATGTAAATAATAAAATAGAGAGATAGAAAAATAAGACATGAAAAAATCAATGATGCTCAGTGTAAATAGATTCATATGCCCAAGGGTCCTAATATTTGTCTTTATGGGGATCTTAAAAACGTTTCTCTGAAAGTAAAGGAAAAATAGAATTCTATGGAGTTGTGTATTCCTATACATAGATTCCCTAAAAAAATTCTATACAAATCTATTGATTCATTATATTCATGTTTTTTGATATTCTGTGTATTGAACACTTTCACACTCACATGTGTGAATCTATATTCCTGAACTCACCATGTGTAAACACATGAGTGATATATCCAGAATATATATATCTTTAGGTCCAATTATCTATTGAAGAATAATAATAACAAAATCATGGATCATCATACTGAAAATAAAATTAGGAAATCCCTGACTTTGTCTTCAATGCTTCCATTGAGTGGTTTAGGAATAATCTGTAACAAATACACATGAGGTTGTCTTCATTAAATCCCATATACTAAGAATTGGAAGCATTAAATTAAATTGAGTATCATAGAATAAACTATATGAATATGATGGTATATCATCTTTGATGGTTGCACAGATTGATGGTATAATATAATAATGGTAGCACATTGGTAACACAAGCCAGTGGTAACACATTTCAAATGGTAACTCATTTTTGGTGGTAGCATGTATAGTGGTCGCATACCTTATGGTATCATATCAGATAGTATAATGTTTTGCGGTGTCGTATGTCTTCACTTAGATAATTCTTTTTACAAAATAATTTACTATCATAAAATAGTAATCTTATCAAAAATATAATAATCATAATTTTTGAGCATTAAAATAAGGTGGGGCCAACTGTAAGTAATATATCATCTTTAAAGAATAAAAAAAATTCCATAAATATCACATATATATATATTCATTAAATATATCATAATAATTGAACTCGTGATGTGGTGATGAAAAACAAAACACACCACTTTGTGGAACTGGTATTCCACCTGTACACACGAGTGATCATTTCATTTCCTATAGGATGGAAAAGGAGATGATAAAGGGTTGGGGTATCAATATAATATCATTTCAGTATATGAAAGATACTTATGTTATCAACATCTCTATATAACATTTAAATGATGTTGAAGAATAAATAAATATGAAAATAGTCTGTTAAGAGTTATACCTTTTATTTGGAAACCCTTTTTTGACATACACCTCATGCCTTATAGGGTGGTATTTTGGTGTGAAAAGAACCTATAGGATGTGAAGAGTAAGTCATATAATGGATTAACATAGAACATTTTTGATCTAAATGGATCAATAGGTATGAGGTAGATAAGAGAGTTTGCGTCCTTCTATAAGTAGGGTGAGTGGTAATATTGTAAATACATGAGATATTAATATATAATATGTGTTTAAATAATGTTAAATTGATCCAAATTTCTATATATTTGAATACAATGAGTTTAAGGTTGAAATACAATCATCCAATAAAATTCAGACATGTTTAAGAGTCATTTTAATTGTTACTTTTTGGTTTAACCCCTTATTAACCCATTTAACATTAACTATGGTAATAAAATTTTCAATATTTAAAGGTTATGAAAGTAATTTAAAATGTTTAAAGTGACACATACATGGATCATTAATGATATCCTTTAAAATTTCCCATCCAATTTCTCTATGATTGGTTTTTATGATTTTATTAAGATTTAAATACAATTATTAGATATTAAATTCCATTTAAAGTCATTTTTATGACTATTCACAAAAGTTAAATTTTAAGGTAGATAATAATGTAATTCAAATCTAGAAAATTTCACAATTGCTTATAAATTTTAATTATCCTTTAAATTCATGAAACATCATTGTTTATCCAAATAATATTACTTTTAATGGTTTTGAAAGAATATACATGATTTTCCTATTTCTTGCACAAGTGCTGCTTCGACGTTGCATAAGCATTCAAGATAATTATACCTTATAAAAAAATTAAAAATAAAATGTTGTTGTAAATATATTTTATTTATCTTCAATTTTATCAACTATATTTTTTTATTTTATATTTTTTAAGTATCCTGATCATGATAATAAAATAAGTGAGAGAGTGAAATTTTTTGAAATATAAATTTATTAATATAAAACGGGAATTCATATTCATGGAAAATGGATCCAAATTCAACCATTAATGATGAAAATATCAATGGAGGCCTAGAATATCCTAATACACCCATTTGAAGATGATTTTTTTTTTGTGAAATTTAAATCTTTTAACCCATAATTTAACACTTTTACTTAGTTTTATCCCTTACTATAGTGATAATGTTATACTAAATTTACTATTCATTATGATAAAAAATAAAATTGGTACTATTACTAAACAAATAAATTATGATAAAAAATACTGGATCTATTTAATATTATTTAATTTCTAAAAGTGGTACAAATCACTATTAATATAATTTTACAAAACACAACGAAATACTGTTTTTAAGAAAATTATTAGTTTAAGAATAAAAATAGTTTTATATCAAAATAAAGTATAATTTTGATTCATGTGGAATTATTTGTATTATGTTTAATAAATTCAACAAAATTTATGTTAATGAAAACCCAAAACCAAATGTAATGTTTAAATTACTTTGATTAAAATTAATAAAATAACAGTTTTTCAAGAATTGATATTTTTCACAATTTACCCAATAATTAACCTTCTCAGAAAAATATAAAACATTTATATTACAATTATTTTTACATATCAATATAATAAATTGTTTTTATTTTAACAAATACAATTTCAAAAATTAGTAGAAATTAGTTATAATATTTGTGCTGAAAAATCAAATAAAAGCCACTTTTGAATAAAATGAATTTTATAAGTATAAACTGAATTTACAGGGATTCCACATGTAGTTAATTTTTTTTATTAAATATATGATCTTTAAATTTCATTAAAATAATTAAAAAATATTGATTAGATTAATTTATTTTGATAAGAAAAATTTTCACATATAAATCAGTTTTTTTTAATATCACTTTTAACCATATATGATCTTATTTAAAATTGAGTACTTATTTCCAAGGAATTAATTATTACATTTTTATTATTGAAAATGTTTCCACGTATATTTCAAAATTTGGTTAATCCTATTCATACCACTCAATCCAAAGACTAGTTTATATGAGTCACATTCAAATAATAGTATCTCTATAGTATATCATTGTTTATTTAATCTCGGTGTTGCATAGGGTACACACTTTCCAAAAATAGTATTCATTGAAAGGATAATTATATATTTAAATATTAGGTTGTTATATTCTCCCCCTATTATCAAAATTTCATCCTTTTAATTGGAATTTTATTCTCTCAAAAGAATTTATCATAATATAGTAATAAAATTTAATATATATTTTATCATGAACATTACTTTTTAGGTCAAGATTAGAAAACTTATAATTTATCTAAATTATGCACCTCTATAAGACTCATACTTATAGATGTTTTTCTAAAATAATACCTTGATATTTTAGTGTCACTTTCTTCATAATACTTGATAGATTTTTGAATTTATTTTACCATCGAGATAGATATTTTTTTAAAATATGCATAATTTATTTCATTCCACTAAAAAATGGGAATTTCAACCTTTGTTTTTCTCTTCAATATGTTTCCACTTCTATCTCATCTCTTATTCTAAGAAATTAATATTCAAGATGAATTTTTCAAACTCAAAGCTCTAAATTAAACTTCTAATCGATCATAATATCCATAAAAAGATTAAGTTTTACTTCTCATGTTTCAATGTGTTGATAAAAAAGGTTAATATATGGTATGATAATATCCAACATATGAAGAAATTAAAAAGTAATCACTAAATCTTGAATAATAATACCCAATGTTCAAGTTAAATTATTCCAAAAGTAATTAACCTTAAAACTATTCAAAATATTCTTGACCAAGTTCAAAACCCAAAAATCAAAAAGACTTGATCACATATTCTTCTGAGCTCAATTTTACTTTTTTCTCCAAACAACTTTAATCAATCATAAATTCACATATAAAAAAAGTATATTCCCTAACCATATAATCTATAAAATATTATAATCTCTCCAATAAGTATCTTGAATCACCATAAATCCCCAAAAGAATTTGGGTATAAGTAGAATACTCAAGAGGGTGGTGAATTGAGTTTCTGATAAAATATATATTTAAAAACAATTTTAAAACTAAATCTCCCAATTTAGTAAAAAAAATAGTTTATAAAAATATTATAAATATATAATTAAATCTCTGTATGGGTTTATCAAAGGTTTATCATAGCTCAATTATTTTTTTTGTAAATAATTTAATTTTTGAAACTAATCCACTTATATCAAACATAGTATAAAAAAATAATTTGTGTTATCTATTAGAGTACAGTTTTGTTTAATAAACTATAGATAAAAAATAATTCAATTTGAATATAAAAAAACAAAACCGATAAAGAGAAAAAAAAATTACAAGGGTTTTTAGTCTCAAGTTGATACTTAAATCCCCTCCACTTTGTAATCACCTCTTTCCAAACCATTTATTATTCAATAAATTGATACACTAGCCGGATCAGGTTTTATAGAAAACAAAACATAATGATTTCCAGTAAAAGATCCACTTACATAGTAATTAGCGGGGTAAAACAAAATTCTAGGTCATATAGGTCCTCCTATATATTTTTTCGTTGGAATAAAAAAGAAAATATTTGAATGAGTATCAAGTAATCTCTAGTGTCGCTCATGAGATTGTGTTTTGAAAATTAAACGAGAAATACAAAACATATCTTGAAAGAAAAGCATAAAAGAAAAAAATAAATATATATAATGTAAGATAGTGTGGTGAAACTCAATTATAAAAGAATTATTTTTTTAAAATCCTTCGAATTTTTCTTTAGAATGATCTTGGACAAGTTTCACATCAAGTTCAGGAAAGCCGAGTGTCAAAAAGATTTCTCAATGAGTCTTCTTTTAGAAAAGGTGCACATATCCATACTCTGTTATTATCTATAAGAAAATATATTCATTACAACTCTTATGAAATTGTAATTTTTTTCCTAAAAAGATCTCCATTTAAAAATTAGTTGTCAGAGAACAATCAATGTAGTATTAAACACACTGGCACTACAATTCATGCTTCAGAAACTCATCATTGGTGATTTCAAATGATCCACTACTAAGTAAGATATGTCAAAATGTCTTTTATTAAAACAGGGTTAATTGGAAAGAAACATTGACACATTTGGTTGGCATGGTTAGTTGATGTAGATAGTCGGCACAAGCTCATTCCTCCATGCGATTAGTTCCTTTTCTCTCGTAGTAGGTTCATGAATTTATTCTATAAGATTGTTTCCTTATGTGTACACTATAATAAGGAACTAAGCAATATATATTTAATGAAAATTATACATAAATTGTCTTGGTAACTTTATTTAATCATGCAATAGGTTGTTTCCTTTACATAGTAAGTTCTTTAATCCACACAATCAGGACTTTGGTACTCACAGTAGGTACATCACTATTACATTGTAGATTGATTATACATGTGGTTAGGTGATTCTCAATGCATAGTAGGCTTAAATTCAATTCATGGTTGGTTTAACTTCAATGCATAGTAGGTGTATTACTTTGATATAATTTTTCTTATCTGACACGTGGTAGGTAGTTTGTTCATGAAATCGGGCGAAGTATAAAATACAGTAAGGTGACATGGTCACTTTACCTTCACGGTCAGTTCAAAGTCTTCACATAGTAAACACATTGCACATGAGTTAGGTTGTCACGGTAAGTTCCAGACTTAACATATTTTTCAAGTTTTGTCTAGAAAACCATTAACTAATAGAAAACATGAAATTCATCAATAAAATTATAAACATGATTTGGGATCATTAAAAGTGTTAATTCATTTTCTAAGCCAACAATATCCCCCTTTTGATGATAAAAAATGGTGACATTAAATTTGAAATTAATTGAATACAAAAAATTATATTTATAGAGTATTGAATTAATAGTTTAGCAACATTTTTGAAAATATAAGCTATAAAAATGGTTCTTTGCCAAAAAAAATTCAAACCATTGTTATAGAAACCCTATACCAATAGTTTTTGGAAAACCATTGGTATAAGTATGGTATACGACACCTATACCAATGGTTTGACCAAAATGTTGTTATTAGTATTTTTTTGGACACCTATACCAATGGTTTGACCAAAAATTTTGTATAAGTGTTGTTTCTGGGCACTTATACTAGTTTTTTTCCCAAACAATTGGTACATGTATGGTATATGGAACCTATACTAAGGATTTTCCCAAATTGTTTGTAAAAGTACTATTTCTGGACACCTATACCAATGTTTTGTCAAACCTTTAGTATAGGTATTGATTATGGACACCTATACCAATGGTTTTGGTCAAACTGTTGGTATAAGTGTTGGAAGTAGACACCTATAACAATGGTTTGGGTAAACCATTGGTATAGGTGGTGTCATTATTAATGAATATTTACAACTATAATAATAAATAATTTAAAAATAAGTAATTTCTTATACATACACACACACACACACACATATATATATTATTATATAAGAACAAAAAAATGTTGTAGGATAGTGGAAAGGTGTTTGGAATATAGGTAGTATGTTATGGGATCAATACCCAGTGATGGAATTTTTTTCAATATCAAACCTATACCAATGGTTTGAAAAAAAATATTAGTATATTTATTTCCACAGAAATCTCCTATACCAATAGTTTAAGAATCATTGGTATTGGTCTACACTGATATAAAATCACCCAATGATCCATGTAACCATTGGTATAGGCTATATCAATGGTTTTAGGGGCTATACCAATGGTTATAAACCATTGATATGTAATTTTTCCAATAATGAAACTTCCTAAAATCATGAAAGTTTTCTAATGAATTTAATTTTAATTTATTACTAATCCCCCTTTTGGTATTATCAAAAAAGGAATGAAAAAAGAAGAAAAATAAGGAATAAGTTAGGATACAAATGAGAATAAAAGAGAATAATACATTAATATATTAAAAGAGAGTTAAAAAAGGATTAAAAAAATTCCCAATCATAGATCCTAATATGAATATAAATCTAGGATATCTCTAATATCTATAGGAAGTATAGGGTCATTTCCTTTGGAATTAGAGGTATGAGCAGAATTAGTATGAGGAACAGATATGGAGGCAGTCTCACCAAGGACTACAGATATAGAAACATTTCTTAGCTGTTGAAAGGCTTGTCCATGAGTTAGGATGAAAGGATTGATAGTAGAGGAGTCAGTGGGTAGGAAAAAATATTGAAAGAAGGAGCTAGAACCACTATTTGAGAAGTATATCGATAAGGTTTCATCAACCTTGTAAACTCACTGACTGCTTGTGAATCATGCTCCAAATCCTAATGGAATTCATCTCTATTTTCTATGAAAGCTTCTGAAAAATAAACTCATAGCTACGATATTTTGAACTTAAGACTTAAAATATTGAGTTAAGGGAGGGATTTTGAGATCTAGGGAAGGGGTTCTGAACACACCCTTTTAGTCATACTTTGTAAATATGCGGCTGAGATAGTAATAAATAGCATTTTTGATTCTTTCTCTAACTTTTATCACCTTGATTTACATCTTCCATGAAAAGTACTAAAGTCTTGGAATCATGTGTTTGAAACCCATCAAAAAAAAACTTCCCTTTTTCATTAGAATTCATCAGACATAAACTTCAACGCATATATTATTATTTTTTATGATATATTCTTCATAAAAATGTGGATAAACATGAGTTTTAAGAGAAGGAATAAGATCATGTTAAAACACAATACTCATAAACCTTTAGTGTAACTGAATCATCATATCATATATATTAGATTAGAGAGAACCAACCTAATCCCTCAAATATTTAATCACATTTTTCATTATTTTAATTATGAAATTAAATTTTGGATGAAGATGATAGATTACTATTGTAATAGGGTAAAAATGTCAGTTTTATAGCTTGTTTCAAGGATTTATCAAAATTAATAAAAAACTTGCTTGAAGATATCCATATTCTATAATTTCAACCCATCTAAGTCATCCTTGGTGGTATATTAAGTATATGGAATAGTGGTAGATGGATCATAATACTTAGGACTAACATCTAATATAGGTACATCCTCTATAAATGTAGCTCTATCTGGCTGATCTAAAATTTTAGAAACAATACCCACTTCTTCCTAATAAATAACAGAAGCAGTATCCTAAGCATATTAATTATATGAATTTCCTTTCTAAGTTTCTTCACCAACCTTGGAAGTTGTAGGACCAAATATGTCATAGATATTTTGATTAGAAGAATGTCTCACAGCAGATACCTTAAGTCTTGAGTATCTATTAAAGCAATAAGAGATCCCTCTATAAATATCTAAGTATAATGGATTTCATGTCGACCATGTCTAGGTGAACATCCCCCATCATTATCTAAAATTATATATTATAGCTCCAAAAACAAAGATCTAGGGGACTTTTCCCCCTTTGAAGGTGAATTTTAAACATACTACCTAGGTGTAATACCAATCACATGTGATCTATCTGAAATCACTTTAGCACTTTTAGAGTCCTATGAATCATCCATATCAAGCCAATAACCATACATAGAAACATAGGTGTTTAGCTAGATCCTCACACTGAATCGCTTCTTCATATGATGGTAAAGGTAAGGGAGATCTAGGAGATCTAAAATACATGAAAGGATATGTTTCCCTTCTATCCTTATGATAAAATCTTACTTACCTATCTTAATATACTATTTCAACTTCTTCCTTAAATTCTTTTTCACCAACAACCAACTCATCATCTGAATACACAACTATATCATTAGGTTCACGAACTATATCAACATGACCCATAGGTCTAACTGGGTACTTCACTGGATCAAAGTTTTCCTAAATATTCTCTTGGTTAACCACTTATTCCTTTTTCATGGGTTCATATTTACTTTTATCAAATTTCAAATCATCTATGTAAGGCATAGACCATCTGATGAGGTTATTATTTCTTCTACTGAGGAACTAAGCATTTTTACTCTATAAAAGATAAAATAATTACAATTATGGTAAAGAACTGAATTTTGAAGTAGGATTACACAATTTATCCATATGTATCATGAAATATCTATAGAAGTTGACCCAAACACCATTCTTAATCGAAAATTAGAAAAACATATCCTGATGCTAAAAGATACTGAATTATCATTTTATTGGACAAATTAGGTGGTGGATAAAATTTATTGGCAACATTGATTCTCCAATCAAATCAATTATTATGGTTCTTATGGGAGTTCCATTCTTAGTGAGATCATCTAAATCATTATGAAACTGAATGTATGAATTATTAACTAGATATAATCTCTTGAAATCTATAAACTCTTCTTTGTGAGGTACACAAAAACAATTTTACTATATCCTTAAATAAAATTACAAAATCTCACAATTTATCCTTGTTTTAACTATATAATTTTTCACTTTAGGTAAAAACTCAAGGAACACATTAATAATATTCGAATAAAATATCTTACTATTCCATTTAAACAAAGAACCCCATCGTTTTTCATGAATCACATTTCAAACTTGAGATCTACTCGATTTCAACCACTGGGTATTGATTTCCTTATCTATATAGATAGGACGATCAACTAGGTGTTGAATCCTTGGACCCACTATCATGATCAAGTTGGATTTTTATTTATTTGACTTCTTTAACGGAGGTGATTGAATAGGAAATGTGATTTCAAACACATGTTTTATTATTGGAATATTTATTTTGGTCTAAGTTAATAGGGATTACATATGAGAGAAAAAAAATACAGTGGTTCCAGTTCGAGAGAGAAAGAGTTTCTAGACAGTAGAAATTAATTGGATCAAAATATTTTAAATTGATACATAAGGTCCAAGGGAAAATATGGGTATCAGTTTGGATTAAAATTTGAATCTTTTTTAAATCATTTTGGGAGTAAAATAATAATAAATTTAAATGAAATAAAACAAAAATATTTTCATGAAAAATTCTAAGATAATAGACACAGTAGGTCTGAAAAATATGGAATGGTGGAAACAAAAGCAAGGTAGGCATGTAGACTGCAACCTCATGGTAGGTATATGAACCACATAAAAAAAATTATCATAGTAATCATAGAGAATATTTGAGAAAATAATCATGGTAAGTATAGTGACTGCATGAGTAAGTCTTCAAGGAAGGTATGCTAACCGAAAGACCAACTGGTCATGGTAGATATATAGACTATATGAACATAAAATCATAGTGGACATACTAACCATATGAAGCATACTTCATAGTTAATTCTAGAAAAAATAATAATACATAAACTAAGAAGAACTTGATAATTCCAAAGGATGAAAATTAATTGAAACAATTAAGAATACATTATTATAACTAAATCATGCCTGATATAATTGATTCTATTAACATTCAAGGTTTTAATAAATATATCAGTATGCTGGTGTTCAATACTAATGAACTCAAGAGGCATATCATATTTTTGAAAATGATATCTCAGAAAGTGTTTTCTTATATCAGTTTTCTTTATTCTATTATGTGATATAGGATTATTATAAATATTTATTGCACTTATATTATCGAAATTTATAGTGATATATCATAATTGATATCCATGGTCTAGTAATGTATGTTTCTATACATTTGTTTTCATATAAACTGCATATAGATTTGTACTCCCATTCAGTAGTGGATAATGCGATGAAATTATATTTATTTCTACATCATGAAACTGTTGAATTTCCTAAAAGGTGACTTTTTCCAAGAGTAAATTTTCTATCTAACTTACACCCACCAAAATGAGCATCTAAATATCATACTTAATCAAATGCTTGTACTCTAGAATAAAACATTCCTACATTGGTTGTATTTTTTAGGGATTTGAAAATTCATTCCACAAATTTTAATTGTGAATATTTTGGGTTTTATTTAAAATGATAACACATATACAAATTAAACATAATATCCAGTCAGCTATCAATTAAGTATAGTAAACATCCAATAATACCTCTGTAAGTGGTTTGATCAACTAGTGTTTTAGTTTCATCAAGATCTAGCTCACAACTAGTACTCATGGGAGTGTCATTAACTTTAGTACCATTGCTGTAAAAATATTTTAAAACATATTTAGTTCACTTATTGTTTATTTAAAATAATCCCATATTTATTTTGGAAAATATGAAAATCGAGAAAGAATTCAACTTTATCCATTAAACTCATTTCAAATTCACTTTGCTCAATTTTTAAAAACTCAGTACACAAATAATTTCTTGAAGATGAAAAAAATAATATCGTTAACATAAATTTCTAGTTATAAATATTATTTTCTAATTCATTTAATAAATAATTTATATTTATCTAGAGCTTTATTAAAACCTTTTGAAATTAAAAAAGAGATGACCCTATCGCACCAGGAACTAGGAGATTATTTTAAAAAATATAAAGATTTGTTAATTTGAATACATGATTTTCAAAGTGAGGGTTATAAAATCGCAGGGGTTGTTCAATAGAAAACAAACACACCTATATATCCATTTAAAAATATACATTTTACATCCATTTGATATAGTTTTAAAACCACATGTGCTATATAGGTAATAAAAATTTCCATGGATTCAATTATAAATACTTGTAAAAAGGTTTACTTATAGTCAATACCTTCTTCTTGACTATATCCTTGTGAAAAAAATCTATCTTTCTTACTAATTATCAATACCAACTCATCAAACTTGTTTCTAAACACCCATGTAGTGCCAATAGTTAAATATTCCTTAGGTTCTTAAACTAGTTCCAAGGATTTATTTCTTTCAAACTAATTTAACTCTTTAGGTATATCCATTACATATAATTCATCATTAATTTAATCACAAATATTCTATAATTCAATTTGTGATAAGAAATATTGATTTTCAAATTGATTTTTACGATAACATATAGTCTGAGTTCCTTTATCTTGGTCACCTACAATTTCATCTAAGGGATGATATCAATCCGTCATAATATATCTAGGAATATAAGTGTTTAAAACCTCATTTTCATCTGTTGGTTTGGGTTCATATTGTTCATCATAACTAGTAGAGTTCTTTGCAAGAGGTCTAGTGGAATTGATGTCTAAATTAGAAAGTCCGTCATCTAGATTTTCAAAAGGGTACTTAGACTCATGTGGATCTGCCTCATCAAACTTTAAACATACATATTATTCCAGAATCCTAGTCCTTTTATTAAACACCCTATTTGATTTACTATTTGTATAATATCTAAGAAAAATTCTTTCATCACTCTTTAAATTAAAATTTTCTAAATTCTCATTTGTACTGAGTATAAAGACTCTATAACCAAAAATCTAAAGTAATTAACTGTCAATTTTCTACCATTATATAATTCATATGGGTTTTTCTTTAAGAGTGGTCTAATTAGAACTCTATTAATTATATATCAAGGAGTATTTCGAGATTCTTCCGAAAAATAAATAGGTAAATCATATTCCTTGAGAATGTTATGAAAAATTTCTTGATGGGTTTTATTTCTTCTTTCATCTACAAAATTCTGTTTTCAGGTCCTAGAGGAATAAAATTTACCATTATATTCATTTTGTGATAATAATGACTCGAAATATTGATTTTCAAACTCAAGACCATGATTAGTTCTTAAGGTATTAATTATGAGTCTACTAAGATTTTCTACAGATCTAGAATATTTAGGAAAATGGGAAATATATTCACTTTTATGAGAAAGGAAAAATATTCATGTATATCTTGAATAACCATCCACTATAACAGAAGAATTAAGTTTTCCTACTAAACTCGAAACTCTAGAGGGTCTAAAAAAAATTCATGTGAACCAACTCTAAATGTTTATAAGTTGAAACTTCTTTCTTTGGGTTGAATGTGATTTCGTGCTGCTTTCCTTTTTGATAGGGATTGTAATATTTTTCTGTTAAGAATTATAATTTAGCTAGAGCCCAAACTAAAACTTTCCTAATTATATTTCTAATTGAGTGAATATTTCAATGTCAAAGTATCATATTCCAAATCCAATATTATTTATGAAATGAACTTAAAAAAGTGATATTATTAGAAAAAAAGAATTCAAATATACAGAATAAACATTTTCATTTCTCATAATAGTTAATACTAAATCATATTTGACTTAAAATACTTTTCAAGAATTGTTTTAAAACTTAATATGGTAACCATTATCACAAAATTGCGAAATTATAAGAAGATTGTAATTTAATCCATTAATTAATAAAACTTTATAGATTAAAATTGCACTAGAGTTACTGATTTAGATGAGTTCTATGATATTTCATTTGGAATTATCACCAAACATTATATAGCTTCTATCAACCTTGATTAGGTTCTTGAATCTTGATTAGTTATTAGTCATATTTCTAGAGAATCCACTATCCCGGTACCATAATTTCCTACTGGGAGTCATTAAACAGGTTTCCAATAAAATAGATTTAAGCCAAAAAATATTTCAGTACCCATATTTTCTTTGGTCTAGAGATACTAGAAATAAATTCTTTAGGAATCCATAACTGTTTTAGTGGTTTCCAATAGAAAACCTTATAATTTCATTAATAAATACTTTATTAGGTCCTACAGAATAGGTACCATTAATATAACTTTATAAAATAAAACTAGGGACAAATATATTCTTATATATTTTCCTCTATCTAGGTTGGAAAACTATTCCTGTAATATAATTAAGAGTATTCTGTTTACCAAGCATCTAGGATACAATTTTTCTTCCATTTTAAAATATCTCTAGATATTTCTTTAGTTTCTCATTTTATAATATTAGTTCATTATTTTTAATTAGAACTTGATAATTCTTATATTTTTCCACTATAAGATCAGTTGTAAAGTAACCAGACATAACATGATACTTCTTTAAACATTTATATTTATCTATTAATTTATTAAATATTTCTTCAAATATTTTACAATTTTCTAATAATTCATCACTAGACATGTTCTCAACATTTTTTTAGTTTTAGAATCAATAGAAATATGTACATGAGATTATAGAAAAAAAATAGTACCAGAGATTTGTTTTTTCATTAAATACATATTAGCCTTTTCATTTCTCACTTTTTTGCTTGAGTCTGAATCAATCAAACTATCCTCAATGGAACATCAAGTGGATTTTATGTCCCTTTACACTTTGTCTATTCTCTCTCATATTTATTCTTATATTTGAGTTTGGGACAATATGATTTGATGAGTCCTTTCCTTTTTGCACTCGTACTAGATCACCTGATTGGCAGTAACATGCTTCTTCCATTCTTCTCTATAATTACTTTTGTTGTCATACATTCCTCTATAATTGGATTTCTTGAAAAAATTATTTTTCTTGTTTAACTTCTTAAAATATTTTTCTAGGTATTCCATTTTTTTATCACTATCAGATGCATATTCCTCATCACTCTAACTTTCAACTTTAATATTCTATTTTTTTATTTGAGTTTGAAGTCTTAAAGGATAATGAATTCCTTTTAAATTATTCCACTTATTCTTTGTTCAATTGTAATTATTTTTCATACATCAGGAGTTTTCCAAAGAGCTCTTTCACAGGTAGTGTG
This sequence comes from Viscum album, assembly GCA_963277665.1. Classification (NCBI taxonomy): domain Eukaryota; kingdom Viridiplantae; phylum Streptophyta; class Magnoliopsida; order Santalales; family Viscaceae; genus Viscum; species Viscum album. The sequence goes on from OY728119.1 coordinate 2,054,345,282, forward strand.
CTAATGTCATAGGATTCTCTGATAGACATAGATGTTCCGCTTCATCTATTCGGTAAGCATACGAGAAGTCACATGACTTGATACTTGTTAGCAATTTTATTTTTGAGTGTGTGAATTGTGTTAACAATATCATTGAACATGAGATACATATTCAAAATGGATTTATTATGATTCACCTTAAAGCTATCATATTTAAAACTTGGTATGAGCACAAAAATCTAAGTAAGGTACATAAAAAAGAACGAAAGAAATTTTTAGTCATGAATGAAAGAATTTTCACAATGTTATAACTTTGAAATATAAAACATAATATCTTCGTCTTACCATATGATATCATAAGTATCTAGTAAAACCACAAAAATAATACACAAATCATAAATATAACTTGTGGAATAATTTTTATATCTCTATTATAAATAAAGTTTCTCTCCTAACTACATAGGAAGTTACCATCAGGGTTACTGTTAGAATAACAATCATAGTATATTCCCATAATCTATTAAGAGAAACCCAACTGATTAACTTTTTCCTGTTACCCAATGCATTAAAGAGCTATTTTGGGCTCACCCTCCCTTAGTTTATCATCGAAATAATCATCCTCAAAAATAATTCCGAAGAACCATAACATAATCATAACACATAAAGATTTCATAAAAGAAATTTTCTTGAGGAAAATAACTTTTCCATTTCTAAATCAATTTTTATTTTTTATAGGCCACACAATTGTAAATTAAAACATTTTATTGAAAATAAAATTTTAAACTTGTAAGGGAATCTTAAAAATATTAAAGTTTCATGAAGTCGATAAATTCTATTCATGTTATATATCTAAAAAATAATTTTTTAATATTTTAATAAGTGACATTAAATAGGATTTTTAATGTTAATTACCATACAAATATTATATCTTTGAATATGTAATTAATCAACTGAATGGAATATATATATTTTATGTAAAGCCACATAATACAATATAATATAATCAAAATAAATTTCACAAATAATATTAGTATGACTGATTATCCATTTAAAGAGGATAATATTTATTGTTTATATTTTAATATTAATGTGCTTAAATATATATAAACTTTGGTTTTAGTGCATGTCATAAATTGAACTTCATTTCAATTCTTTGTGTAATTCATGTTTAAAGTAAAAATTTGGGCCTAATTAATCATCTTCTTGTGGAATTCATTATTTTGATTATATGAACTAGATATTTATTAATATAATTTATCAATTTGTTGGAAACAATTTATCTAATAGGATCAATGGATAAATAATAAGGTAATATGGTGTTTTTTGGTAGTGAATGCAGAATATTTTGGACAAAACATAATGGGCCTTAGTCCCATCAAATAATCATGGAGCCCAAAATTCATGACCAATTAATCTCAAATTTTAAATTTAGATATATAAAATTATGGGGATAATTTAATTAAACTACATATAGAGATAATTATGAAGTTTTTAAAGTTATCCAAGGAGCCCAATTTTATATTTTACTTATTGGATATATTTGGGGGCCCAAAAAATCAACCCATCATTTCTAGCATAAAATCCAAATGGATGATCCAATTGTAACAAAAATTTGACAGCTATTATAGGACACTTGGGAAAAAATATTCCCTTTCTATATACCCTACACATTTATCCATCTTAAATGTCAAATTTGTACATCCAAAAGGGGGATGAATCTGGTACTATTTTTGTGGTCAAAGTTGAAAAGTCCAATTTCCTTTCATTTCTATCCCACATTTTACTATACTAATTAAATGAGAGGGAATTAATTGGTGGGGGGTTTACCTAAGGCTCCAATATTTTCTATTTGGGGATATTTTAGTAAAGTTATTGGAGGATCCATATTTTTATTTAAATTTAATTTTATGCTTTCATTTTTTTACTACGTCTTTAATTTTTCCCATATAAGTATTTCATTCACCTTTATTTCCTAATAAAATTTCTTCTTTTTTTTCTTTACTTATTATTTCCTTTTCATTAACACATTTATACCATTGAATCAATGTGTGAATTTATTCACACAAACAATTGTGAAATTCATCACACATTGGTGGAGTGTTCGTTATATCATTTTTTTCACTTCTTCAATCCTAGTTCTTTAAATTAGATTCCATATTCTATTGATAGAATAAAATCAATGGAGGTATAAAATTTTATTGTTTTATCCAAGGTATTTTCATGGGGTTGGATTTAAAATTCACATCAAATGACCAAACGTTCCAGAAACTTTGCTCATGAATATAACATGCATTAAAATCATAATCAAGACATTCAAAATCATTTAATATAAAATTTTCATATTTCAAAATGTACATTAATTCATGATAGGATAATGAATTGGATTTTTTCATTGTATTGCATTTTTATTATAAAATCCCATTTGTTTCAAAATCCCTGATTTTCACTCCCCCCAACATAGAATGGAACTACCCTCAGTGTTGAAAGAGAAGAGAAGGGGGAGTTAAAAATTGGGAAAGAGTAGGGGTAAAATTCAATTTGAAATGAAGTAATGGAAAAAATAACGTGGATTGATTTTGATGACCCATAAATAATCAATTGATCTCTTTGGATTCATGTTACAACTAGTCTTCTCAATGATGTTTAAAGGTTAGGTTGGAACTCTGGATGATATGTGTTTCATTTGAAAAAACTGTACTTTTTTCTACTGTTTAATCTCACAAACAAGAATCATTAGATCAAATTGGAGACCCCAATGGGGTTACCTTAACTAAAAACAAAAAAAAACATGAAAAATAAAATAAAAAAATGTAGAAGCTGGGGTTTCCTCCTTTGAGGCACTTATATTAAATTCATTAGCTCGACTTTTACCCACCAAAATACCCAATACTAGCTTTCAACATTTCAAGGATTGTATTTTTCCACACTACTACACGATTGAGGTTGAGAATCCATTAGGTTTAATGGGAAGGTTTGGAAATTAGATCAAGGAAAATCATTTCAATCCCATTGAATGGGATAATCCTATAAATTATAAGTCCCATCCTATATCAGAAAGTGTTAGCCAACTCGATCTTGAATTCATGGTCCATATAAAAGAGATTCTAGCCATGGATACAATTTTCCCTCATGTGAACTCTTAATGTCAATTTGGTATTGATTTAGACACCCTTCTACAATTCCCTATATTTCCTATAGCTGACTTTGAATATTCCATTACAAATTTACTTAATTTTCAAGATTTGATTTCTCAAATTCTAATTTTGGTCCTTTAACATTTTCTTGTGAATTTAAATCCTATGATGGTTTTAGGAATAATGATTCAATTTTTCCATTATATTTTCCACTCTTAGAAATATTCACAGATTTGATTTGTTCATGATTGGTTTTTGTGTTACAGGATTATTCTATCAATGTTAAGGAAAGTACAAACTTAGTGGGCCTGGGTTCCATATTTTATCCATTCTTTTTTGTTTTTATTTCAATTAAGAAACTTATTAATTCATTTTATTCATTTTTTACACAATTTTTCAATAACTAGTTGGGGATTTGGCTTGATTGGAGGTTGGACATCATGGACATCATGAATTTTGGTTTCTTAAACCATCCTTATGAGGGATGAAAATTTAGACATTAAGAATTAATTATCCCATTGATTGTACATTTCTCTATGTATGGATAATCAGTCATGGATTGATCATAGAAATTCTATATGTTAGGGTCGTCCAAATATCGGTTTCCCATTTGATTCTAATCTGAGTTTATAAAGGTATTATTTGGAATATACTCCATTATAGTAGGGGAAAATGAGTATTTGATATTATTTTGACACACACAAATATAAAGGGTTAAATATATGAGGAATGGTGGTGAGAATAGAGAATTTGGGTGAGAATGGAAGGTGGGTGTCTAAGATAACTTACGTGGGTCCTCGAAAATGGTGCTAAAATTTGGTGATGTCCAAATTTACCCTACTAGTAGAAGTGATCATTATAATATATGTAGGGGTTGAATCTTTACGGATTGAAGAAGAAACCTTTCGACAGTCAAAGAATTTAAAGGTTTTGGATGTGATTTGGCCAAATTTTGGGTTGATTTAAATTGAAATACCAAAATACTAAATTTCCTTAGAGAATGGTTTTAATTTATGAATGAAGCACCAAATTATTTTAATGGAAATATTTAATTAATACAAGTAAATCTTAAGTTGTCACTAGGGAAATATTAGATGTATTTGTTTTCTTAGAAAATTTGAGATAACCAATTCAAGATGTATCTAAATAATGGGTTAATTATCCACCAGAATTCACCAATTTAATCTTCACAAAATTAAAAGGATAAAAACCAATTCACTTATAGGATCACTTAAATTATCACCCTAAAGAATTTGATCATAATTTCACTCAATATGTGTCATCATTAAAGTTGTCCAAGAGAAAGAAGAAAATAACTCATCAAATGGAAGTCTAAAAATAATGAATTGATATTAGAGAACATGAAATAACAGTCAATATACCCCCATGAAAATCCCTTGGATAACCCCATAAAATTTTAGAACTCCATCGATTCTATTATATCAATGGAAGTAGGAAGTCGACTTGAAGAAGAGGGATTGGAGAAGTAAAAACAATGAAATAACAAACACTCCACCATTGTGTGAGTAATTGCACAGTTGTTCGTGTGAATAAATTCACACGATGATTTAGTGGTGTCAATGTCTTAATAAAAAGGAAAAAATAAATTAAGAATAATAAGAAGAATAAATTTTATTAAAAAACAAAGGTGAAGGAAAAACATACATGGGAAAAAATTGAAGATGTAATAGCCAAATGAAAGCGTAAAGTTATAATTGAAATAAAAACATGGATACTACAATACCTTCACCACAAGATCCTTCAATATAAAATATTGAAGGTTTAGGTATACCAAAATCACTCAATTCCATCTCCTTTAATTAGAAATCAAAGGAAATTGGACTTTTCAACCTTGAGCACAAAAATTGGACCAGATTCATCCCCATTTTGGACGTGGGAATTTGACATTAAATGTGGAAAATATCGAGGTTCTATATAAGGGAAATATATTATTATTGGTATAATATAATTGTTTTCAATTTTTTTTTTCAATTGGATTATCAATTCGAATTTTATGATCAAAATGGTAGCCTGATTTTAGGGGCCCTCAAATCTGGCCCAAAAATTAAATGTCAACTTGGGCTCCCTAGATCATATTAAAAACTTATGAATTACCTATATAAATACTTGAATTAAACAATCCCCACCATTACTTATTTTTATAGTTACAATTTTATCTTCATTGGGACTTATTTATGGGATCCACGTTTATTTAATGGGCCTAAGGTCCATTATTGTTTGTCAAAACATTTCTGGGTTCATTTCCAAAAATCTCCATCTTCCCTTATGATTCATACATTGATCATAAAAAATAAAATTTTTCAAACAAATTTATCAACCATATTACAAAATATTAAATTCATATAATCAAAATAATGAATTCCATAAGCAGATGATTAATTGAACCCAAATTTTCACTTTAAACTTGAATTTCAGAATGATGTGAAATGAAGTTCAATTTATGACATGCACTAAAACTAGGGTTTATAGTAATTTAAACAAAAAAATATTAAAATATAAATAATTAATATTAGACTTTTTCTATGTCTAATCAAATACACAATCAATGAATTAGAAGGTTAACCCAAAGAATGAAAATTAGGTTAATAATTCCCTTACCTTATATCCGAAAGTGTTTTTCACTCGTAGTTAATGTCCTAGAGAATCATATAAGATCCATTAATTACTTAATTAAAAAATTTAAACATATATTTTATTTATATGTATTTTATTAATTTTATTTTTGGCCATTTTGATGAGTTATAAATATCAGAATTTTTGTTCCAAGAGCGTTTGTTTCATGGATTTTTGGTAAGTTCCCTTAAGTATAATTATGAGAGTTCTTGTCAAATGGAAGAAGAACTCAAGAAATGTAATGAAATGGTGTTAATATTTTTATATAATTTTAAATGATCCCATATGTCATTTTTTCGGATATGAGGACGATTAATTAGATAAAATAGTTTTGATAAATGTTTGGTTTGTTTTTGGTGGTTTTTTCTGACCATCACAAACTAGTTTCATTTTTTTAATGTTATGTATATAAATTAGTTGCAGACCATTAAAAGAGTTATAATATACATATTAAAATATTTTTAACCATAATAATGGTTTTATTACCATCCTTGAAGGCGGTTAAGGAAAATGAAAAATTGTCATCCATGAAGGCGGTGAATCGACACTTCACGAACAATGTTTCCATTTTTCTAGAATAAGAAGATAAGAAAAGAGGTTTATGATGGATATTACATTAATATAATTAAATTTTAGTATATGTATTATACTTGAGATATAATTAAATTTTGGACATATGAGGTGATGATGAGGTAGATATAAAGAAAGAAAGAAATAATTTAAAAGAGAAAGAAAGGATGAGTTTTCCTCTAGAATATCGTCTCCTTGAGAATCTCTTTAAGGAACTTGGTTTTGGTCTTTTGGTGATACTATTAGGTTTTGGAAAAAGGGAAGAGTCTTGGGAAGATATTTCTATAGAATTTGGACTATCTAAAAGTCATATAATGTGTTAGGAGATGGGGTGGTTAGGGGTAGTATTTATAGGGAGAGGAGAGGGGTGTTTTTTATTTTTTATTTATCTCTTTATTATTTTGCCTCAAGATTATTAATAGTGTTGATTACCATGACTAAATATAGTAAATAGATCATGTGATTTCAAAAAAATGAATTATTTCCTCATGCATACATCGTACATGACTCAATAATTAATTAATTAATTTATAATTTTAAATACAATAAATTATCGTATTTCACTATGAAAAATATTATACTCTTGAAAAAAAATCCCAAAAATTCACCACTACCATTTTTTAAAACGTAAATTTCAAAAATGGACTCCATTTTATGAAAATAAGTTTCTAAATATGTGAAATTTAATTTTTATTTATAATCTTCCTTTACTCAAAGAAATACTGATTTTAATATTATAACTCCTTTTATACCACTTTGAAAAAACAATTACGGTCTCAAAAAGTTATCTTATAATTAAAATAAAAAAATATTAATTTATGAATCTATTTTATGAAAATATATTTTCTTTTAATTCATTATATTAATTATAAAATTTTAAATAAACATTTATGTTTCACAAAAATACCAACACCTAATTTATAATTTAAAAAACATTTATTTAATTTTTTTAAGATATAAATATATCATATGGGATACAAAAATTTTATTTATAATTTCATAGGAGAGGTTATTATTCTAATGACTATATTTATATTTTTAATGTTCACATTACTATTCCAACAATCATGTTACGATTACACTAGTATATATTCATTAATTTATATAAATACCAATTATATCAATATATATTTATAATTAATTTAACAATTAAATTCTACAATTATTTTTTTTCTATAAGTATATCTAATGTTACATTATCCCCCTTTTGGAAATTTCTCTCATAATTTTATTCACTTATTAAACAAGTTAGTATATTTTTCTCTCATAGCACTTTCAGATTCCCATGTTTCTTCTTCAACCATGTAGTTTCTCCATAAAAAAATAACTTTCTAAATTACCTTATTTTGAAATTCTTACTCTCTATGGTCAAATATCTGAAAAAGTTTCTCCTTTTAAGTAAGGTTCTCTTCCAGCTAAACAAATTTAGGGATCAAAGCATGAGATAAATATAGTACATACCTTATTAACATCAAAACATGAAAAACATTTTGTACTTGGGACAAGCTCACAGGCAAAGCTACACGGTAGGAAAATGATCTGACATTTTCTAGGATTTCATAAAGTTCAATGAACCATAGACTCTGCTTCCCTATATTACCTTAATGAATCAAACTTTTTCACAAAGAAAATTTGATAAATACATCATCACCTACCTTGAAATAAAGATACTTCCTCCGATTATCAGCATAGTTTTTCTTCCCGCTCTGAGATGTCCTCAAGTTTTATTGAATCATCTAAAATTTCTCTGTTGTTTAACCTACCAATTTTGGTGCCATTAACATTCTCACACCCAATTCATCCCAAAATGTTGGACTTCGACACCACTTTCCATATAATGCTTCAAAAGTATCCATATATATACTATAATGAAAATTGTTATTATAAGAAATCATAACCAAAGAAATTTGTTAATCCCAACTTCCTTCATAATCCACTGAACAAGATCAAAAAATATCCTCCAATATATGAATGTTTCTATTTGAGTTCCCATCAGATTAAGGATGAAAAGATGTTCTGAAATTTAATTCAGTTCCTAATGAATTCTAAAGTCCTTTCTAAAAGTTATAAGTAAACTTGGTATCATGATTAGATATAATGGAGATAGAAAATCCATATAACCTAACTATCTCTTTGAGATACAATAGAGAAATCAGATATAAAGACATAATATCTCGAATAGAAAGAAAATGTATATATTTATCCAGTTGATCAACAATAACTCAAATCACATTGTTGATTTGATAAGTTTTTTGTAATACCACTATGAAATCCATGGATATATTTTCCCATTTCCACTATAGAACTAGAAATGTTTGAAGAATCCCCTTCTGTAATTTTCATTCTAATTTTACCTGTTAAGAATTCAAATATATCATGGTAAAGTTAGAGATGACTTTTTTGTTCCATCCCACTTGTAATACTCCCAAAGGATTCTATGCATTTTAGTGCTTCCAGGATGAACTAAAAATAGTGAACTACGTGCTTCACTTAATAACTATTTCTTTAATTGTGAATCCCAAGGCACACCTAATCACTTCTCAAATATCAAAACACAATATTTACCATTATTAAATTCTAGAAACTTAACCTTTTTTACAAATTCAACCTTCTTATATAACTCACGGTATTACTTCTATGCTTGGTTAATTCTATATAATAAATACGATTTCACTGAAACATGAAAAAAATAGAGGAATATTCTACACCCACAAATTCCAAACCAAAATTCATGAAATCATTATCTAAGGTGTTATGTTCTTAACATAACATGGTTAATGTAGCATGATGTTTTTGATTCAAGGAATCCTCCCATTTTTTTTTATTTTCCAGGATGGTAATTGACCATGAGGTGATAATCCTTAATCAGTTCTAGACATATTATCTACTTAATTTTTAATTCCTTTTGAGTAAATATATAAACCAAACTTTTGTGATCAGTATATATTTCACACTTTTCTTCTTATTAATGATGTATACAAATTTTTAAATCCAAAAACCACAACTGATAATTCCAAATCATATTTGGGATAATTTAACTCATGATGTTTTTGTTTCCACGAAACATAAAAAATTACCTAATCATTATGCATCAAAATGCAACCAAGTCCATTTAAAGAAGAGTCACTATAGATGGAAAAATCTCAATTTTTTGGAATACAGGGCCAAAATTGAAGCATTCACCAATCTTCTTTTAATTCATGACAAAAACATCGCTTTATTCTATCCAAATAAATTTAACCCCATTCATGTTAACATAGTTAGTAGGATAGATAAACGTAAAAATTCTTTCATAAACCATTGGTAATAACATGCTGATCTAAGAAAACTAGGAATCTCAGAAACTTTTTTATGTATTTTTCTTTCATAAAACACTTTTTGTTTCAATGGGATCAACTATTATGTAATAATTATTTACAATGTGATTAGTAAAATAAATATATTATAACAAAAAATAACATTTTCTAAATTTTCTATATAACTTATTTTATTTAAGGGTTTTTAGAACAATCCTTATAGGTTTTTCATTATCCTCATAACTTTTTGAATAAACCAAAATATTATCAATAAAAACACCAAAAACTTATCCAAATATTTATGGAATATTCTACTCATAAGATACATAAATATAGTAGGATAAATTGTTAAACCAATGTTGATAACTAAAAACTCATAATTCCCATATCTAGTAACGAATTCTGTTTTATGAATGTCATCCTCTTTCACCATTAGTATATGGTAACTAGATCTCAAGTAAATCTTGGAAAAATACTAAGCTCCATGGATCTGATCAAACAAATCATCGATATGAGGCAAAAGACACATATTCTTAACAGTGATGTTATTCAATTCTATATAATCAGTACAAATCCTCATGGAACCATATTTCTTTTTAACAAACAGAACTGTGTCACGCTAAAGTGAATTACTCATTTGAATGAAACCATTATCTAGAAACTCATTAAACTAATTTTTCAATTTTAGAAGTTCTACTTGATCCATTTCATATGGGGGTTTTGAAATAAGTTTAACATTAGGGGATAAATCAACAGTAAACTCAACCTCCCATTCCGGTGTAATATGAGGCAAATCATCAAGAAAAAACATATAGATACTCATTTACCATCGACTAATCATTATTTAAACAGTTCTCTTGTTTTCAAAAATATGTGAAGGATAACATTCATTTCCAAATTTTAACATTTTCTCAGCTTCCTGATATGTTATCAATTTTATGGTTTCATTATTGTATACAAATTGAGACTCTTTCTGAAAAACATCTTCTTTATCTCTATAATCAATCTTAGCATGTAATCCAAAATCCAATCCATACCCTGAATAACATAAAATTCTACAAGGGGAAAGAAAAAAGTTTTTTAAGTAAATTCTTTCCACAGACATCGGTATGAATATTTTTATAATTTCCTTTTTTCTTAACATTTCTCCCAAGGTGTTTTTACCATAAGTTACAGTTTCATTTATTGAGGTAAAATTTTCAATTTACCATAAAATTTCCCAGATATAAATGAATCTGTAGACTCAAAAAAAAATACATTACCCAAATGGCCTGAAGGCCTTATGTTTTAATTTTATTCTGGATAATCCTCCTTTTAAGGTTTGAAGGGGTACCTTTACCTGACCTATAGGCCCAAGGACCAAGGACTAATATGAATCGAAGGCCAATACATGACCCGAAGGTCTAGTGGCATATTATGACCTTTAAATGACCCATAGGCCCATCCACTTGAGTTACCCCTCACCAGCTTCTACATCATTGATCACCTAGATGCCCAACTTGCATTACTGATCGGTTAGCAGTGACCCTAACAAAGCTACACGGTGCCTTGTCCTGATAGCAGTTGTTATACCCTCTCATTCTTCTAATCTGGTTAGCTATGCTTCTGGTGACTTCTTCTCTTTGCTCTGATCCTCTTCTGGGGCTTGCTCTATGTGAATTGGTCTACTACATGGTCTTTGTGGCCCAAAGGCCCTGAGGCTTGAAGGCCTTTGATGACCCAAAGTCAATGATACCCGTATGCCCAAACCGGTGGCTCGAAGGCCAAAATAGAGTGAATAGTTCCAACTGCTACAGTACCTAACAATACCTACTACAGTACTGCTACATTAACTTGAAAATTCACCTCCACCCAGTTTTGAACCTATTTATCTTGGATGCCAAGTAGGAGCCCTTACAACTCGGGTACGGGATTGATGAAAAAAAAACATTTTATTATCTGTATATTAGAATTTTTCTTACCACTACCATGATATTTTTCAATTAAATTACGAGCCATATTCCAAAACATTCCACATCAAAAAACATTTAACAGACTTCAAAAGGCATTCTCTAGAATGTATTCTTCCATAATTATGACAAACTGAAAATTTAATTTTCTTACCATTAAACATATTTGATGCATTCTTTCCTTTTACCTTCTACCTTGACCTCTTTTTCAACTAGTTTTCAATGAAAACATGATCATCTGCAAACTCCATTTCTAAATTTTTTTTCACATCAAACATGTTTTTTGTAACATTTAAAATTAAAAGAACCCAACGTGCTTTGATATTTTGGATTCAATATTGAGTAAAAATGAATGATTTTTCTATCAATATCAGGGATAAAATTTGGAGTAATCCTTACCAATTTAGTGAATATTTCTTTGTATACATTCACTGAATCCTCATGATGTATCAATTTCAAGAATTTTGTTTCCATCATAATACGATTCGCCCTAGGAAAATATTTCTCAAGGAAAATATTTTCAAATTCATCCCATTTCATAGAATAAAACTCTTCTCTATCCATAAGATTATTGACCATTCACCACCACTAGCAGCTTCACATTAAAACGGTAAATATAATGTCTAACCTTTTGATGGTTTGACCACCCCATGACATGGAAAATATTTTTTAGGGATTCAATCCACCCTTCAACTAAAAATAGGTCATAATATCCATTAAATGCAAGTGGATATTTCCTCATACAGTGTTTCACCAATAAAATATCCCTATGTGGTTGATCTAGATAATATCGTGCATGGATATTTCCATTATTTATAGTCTTCTTCAACTGATCCATTGCAGTCACAAACTTCTCGATTCCAATTTCCACTATTCCAAGTTACACATTTAGAAGGATATCATCCTCCCGGTTCCTTCCTAATCCGTCTTCCCTGTTTCCTCTATGGAAAATTATTCTGAACTTATATGTCTTAGAAAAAGAGACATGGTAATATTTAAATTATATATCACTTAAACTTAAACATAAAGTAAAAATAATTTATAGTCATTATATTAACATTATCCTAACCTCTACAGTTATCTAAACCTTTCTCTGATAGATACTATAGGGAACCAACATTAAAAATTAAATATACTAGTTAATTCAACCAGACTTAACTTTCTCACATTCAAAAATATCTATTTGGTTTTGCATTTTATAGAATTTGGCCATAAAATCATATATATAAACTCATCTAATTATAAAGTTGACACTTCTACTCAATTTCCATTTTTTAAAAATTTAATTTTTTTTTTAAAAATATACTTTCTTTCTATAAAAAACTTCATGACATTAAACTTGTATTTTTATTCTCCTTTACCCATACATAAACCCTGTGCAAAACATTTGAAAAATTTGAATGAGAACAAAAAGATCTATAAGGTACATAAAAAGAAAGAAAGACACTGTTATTCTTGAATGAAAACATTTTGAAAAAGTTATAACCTTCACACATAAAACATAATACCTTTCACTAACCTTATGAGATTTTAAGTTTCCTATAAAACCATATAAATCATACATAAATTATAAATGTAACTTGTGGAAAAATTTTATATCACCCCAACAAATAAAGTATATCTCAATGACATATTGGGAGTAACCATAATAGTTACAATTATAATAGCCATCTTAGTATATCCCCATAATCTCTTAGTAGAAACCTAATTGGTTAACTCAATCCCTTAACCCAATATATTGGAGTGCAATAACGTGATCACCTAACCTTAGTTTACCATGGATCCAACAATCCACATAAAAAATTACAAGAACAATAACATAAGAATAACACATAAATCATACATAAAATAAACATTCTTGAGGGAAATAATTTTTCTATTTTGAAAACACTTTTCAATTTTTTCATAGTCACCAACTCGTAAATGAAGACATTTTATTTGAAAATAAAATTGTAAAATTGTAAAGTAATATTCAAAATATTAAATTTTCAAAGTATGAAATTCTATTCATATCATATAATTTTGAAACATTGTTTTTTAATATTGTAAAAAGATACATTAAAAAGAATTTTAATAGGAAAGTCCCTTACAAATATCATATCATTGAAGTAAGAATTAATCAAATGAATAAAATATGTATATTGGATATAAACAAAAATAATAAAACATAATATGATCAAAATAAATTTCTAAAATAATATTCATAAGACATAATCAATGAAGTATAATGTTAACCAAAATAATGGAAACTTGTTTTAGAATCCCCTTACCTAATGTCCAGAAGCGTTCTGTACTTGTATTTAAATTATTGTATACTAAAATTTGATTCATTGATTACTTAATTAAGAAAATTTTACACATATATTTTATTTATTACCATTTTATTAAGTTTATTCATGTTTATTTCTATGAGTTAAAAATATCATAATCATAGTTATAAGAGCATTCATTTCATGGATTTATGGTTGGTTCTTTTGAATATAACTATGGGAGTTCTTGTCAAATAGAAGAAAAAACCCAGAAGTGGAAATAATTGGAATTAATATGTTTCTGCAACTATAAATGATCCCATATATAATTTTTTATTCTGATATGAAGTTTATTAATTAGATAAAATAATAATGATAAATTATTGGTTTTTTGGTGGTTTTTCCAACCATCCCATACTAGTTTCATTTTATTTAAAATAATGTTTATACATTAGTTTCAAATCACTAATTTTGTTTTAATATATATGTTAAAATATTTTTTAATAATAATAATATTTTTATGATTATCCTTGCAGATGGTGAAGGAAAATTAAAAAACTTCATCCATGAAGGTGGTGAACCCACACGTCACGAACAATGTTTCCATTTTTTTAGATTAAGAGTATAAGAGTAGACGTTTGATGATAAATATTCCATTAACACAATAAAATTAAATTATAGGTATAATAGTGGAGTAAACATGCCACTTTGGATTGGTTATATGATGATAAGGTATAAATAACTACAGAAAGAAAGAACAAAATAATTTAAAAGAGAAAGAAAGGTGGATTTTACCTCTTTAATAAATCTCCTTGATAACCTCATTAAGGTGATTTGTTTTGATCTTATAGTGAGAAAAATAGGTCTTGGACATGGGAAAAATTATTGGCAAGGGAATTTTTAGAAATTTAGAAAAGATAAAAGGATTATATGGTGTGAGGAGAAGAGGTGGTGAAGGGTCATATTTATTGGGAGAGGAGAGGGGTGTTTTTGATTTATTATTTATTCATTTATTATTTTGGCTAAAGACCATCAATTGTGTTTATTTCCATAAATAAATATATTAAATAGACCATTTTAGTTTGTAATAACGAGTTTTTACCTCATTCATACATCATCCATGACTCAATAATTCATTTATTTAATTATAATGTAAAATACTGTAAATTACTATATTTCACTATTCAAGAAAATTGAACTATTTCAAAAAAATCAAAAAAAAAAATACCATAACCATTTTTCATGTGTAGACTTAAAAAATGGACTCCACTGTATGAAAATAATTTTCTAAATATGATAAATTTATTTTTTTATTAAAATCGTTATTTATTAACAAAATATCGATTTTAATATTATAACGGATTTTACGACACTTAGAAAAATTAATATAGATCTCAAAAATTTATTTTATAATTATTGAAAAAATATATATTAATTTATGAATATATTTTTTGAAAATAAAATTTCTTTTAAATAATTATATTGATTATAAAATTATAAATAAACAATTATATTTCACAAAAAATACCAACAGTTATTTTATTATTTCTAAAACATTTATTTACTTATTCTATTATATAAATATATCATGTTTTCATTTATAAGATACCTATTTTTTTTATTTTCATAGGTGAGTTTATTTTTCTATTGTTTATATTACTATTCCTAATGGTCACATTATTATTCTAATGGGTAGATTATTGTTCCATTAATACATATTCCTTAATTTCTATAAATACAACTTATTTCATTATACATTTATAATGAATTTAACTATTTAATTCTAGAATAAAAACATATTTTTCTATAATTATCTGGGTTTTTTATAATTTAAGTGCATTTTTTTAACATTAAATGTTCTTTCATGAGATATAACAAGAGTATCCCAATTTTTAAAAGCAATAGGATTGGAAGATATTCTGTTAAATTCATATTCTCTTAAAGTATAGTTTAAAGCATTTGTAGCTTCATAATTAAAATCATGTACTGCCTTAGTCACATCACTCCAAGTATCTCTAGTAGATTGTGTTTTTTCATAATTATCTTCAATGAAAGCTCAGATATCAAACCCCATTTTCTCTAAGTGAATTTTCATCTTAAATTTCCATTTAGAATAGTTTTTCCATTAACATAAGTTGGTTTATTAGTGTTTGTTCTTTCTTGTCTATGATCCATAAAGAATTAAATTTAGATAAAACAAAAATTTAAGATCTTTTAATAAAACTAAATCATGGTAAAAATAATTCTAGGTGATATTTTATACTAAATATTGGTCCTAGTGGACAATAAAAGAGGGCGGTGAATTGATTTTCCAATAAAATTTCTATTTAAAAATAAATTTAAAACATAATATCCCAATCTACTGAAATCACCCAGTTAACAATAATAGTACAAATATATAATTTAATCTTCAGATTTCTCAAAATCTCGATCATATCTCATTTAAAATAATTTTGAATATACTTTAACTTTTAAAATGAATCAACTCCAATAAAAAACAGTATATAAAATGCTAATTTGAGTTAGCTATCTGAGAATATTTTTTTAATAAATTATATATATAAAATAATTAAATTTTAATATTAAGAAAACAATAAAGATAAAGAGAATAGAGGAATTTATCAAGGGGTCCAGTCTTAAGTCGAGACTTAATCCCCTCCACTTAGCAATCATCAACTACAAAGTAGATTATTATTAAATAAACTAATACAATACTTGGATTGAGTTTTAAAGATGATAACACATAAGTATTTTTAATCATAGAACCTCTTCCATAGTTGTTTGAGTAATAACAAAATACCATGTCACATAGGACCTCATTAATAGTTGTTTATGGGAATATAAATGGAAATTTTTGAGAGAGTATCTAGTACTCTCAATTTTATCTCAAGAGACCGTGTTTTACAAATAAACAGTTTAATAAAAAACATTTCTTAAAAGTAAATCGTAAACAAAAATATAAAGAGATATAAGGTAAGAAAATGTGATACATCTTGATCTGAATAGATTTAATTGTTTGAAGTTCTTTTAATTTTTCTTTAGATTGAGATTGGATAATTTTCATATCAAGTTCAAGAAAACAAAGTATCGTGGATATTTGTGGATGAATCTTCTTTTTAATAGAGATGCATGTATAGGATACTCTATTATTCTATGTAAGAGAATATAGTCATAACACCACTCACATTCTTGTATTTTATTCTTAAAAAGTTATTAATAAAAAAACATCATTTGTAGAAAAAATAATGTAATATTAAATGAACTAATGCTTCAATAAATTCTTTCAAAAAATAGCCATTGGATATTTCAAATGATCCCTTACTATGTTAGACATAGAAATCAATATTTACTTAAAAAAAAATTAGTTGGAATAAAAACTTGACATGGTTAGTTGGCATGGTTAGTTGATTTTGTTAGTTGGCATGACAATTTCATTCCTTCATGTAATTAGTTCCTTTTCACATATGGTAGGTTTATGACTTCATGTGGTAAGCTTGTTTCCTCTTACAATCACTATAATAAAATATCCTAAGGAAATTATTACATACCTTTGCATAGTAACATGATTTCTTCATATGTTAGGTTGTTTCATTCATGCATCCACTTCACTAATTCACACGGTTAGGTATTTTGTACTCATGGTTGGTAAGTCTCTTTCACTGTAGATTTATTTTACATGTGGTAATGTGATTTTCAATGTATGGTAGGATCAACTTCAATGCATGTTGGGTTTAAATTAAAATCATGATAGGTTCATTACTTTGATAGAATTTTGTTTATCTAATTCATGGTTGGTAGTTTGTTCCTTAGTTCTGGTGAAGTATAACATGTGGTATGGTGATATGGTCACATTACCTTCACAATCAGTTCAAAGTATTCCCATGGTAGGCACATTGTACATGTGGTAGGTTGTCATGGTAAGTTCCAAACTTATCCAGTTTTATAATTTTTATCCCAAAACCATTTACTAACCATAAACATGAAATTAATAAATAACATTATAAATATGCTTTTCAATCATTAAAACAATGATGTGCATGTCTAAGACAACAGAAATGATATATACTTACAAAATATAACTCAACATTTATTCTTAAAATAAATTCCCATCTTAAATAAAATTATTTCCATCTACCTTAATCATGTAATGTTCTAAATATAATGGAGTTCTTCAAAAACATCTTTAATCACTTAGTCACCAAATCACTTTTCAATCTCATGGTTATCCATACAATGAAACATCTATTTTAAAAATGTAATTACCCTTTTATCGCATTTATCCATAATTCTATAACATCAAATATCATATTAACCCTAAAGTTTATTAATATCTTTCAACTTATGTCCACAAAATATAAAATTATTCTTCCTCAAACAACCTTTTCACTAAATCATAAGTTGATCTTAATTCTTATATATGCTTCAAACATCCATTAAAACTTAGTAAATTTATCCCAAAGTACTCCCATCACATAAAACTTCAAAATATAATTAATTAATTTAAACTCATGATTATCCTTGAATTTACCAACCCTAAAAAACACTACTATAACATAACTTTTGAAATACATTATTTAAGAACTTCAAATAGTCAAATTTCTTTATAATTCTTTAACCTATACTTTTTTGTATTATTACTTAACACTTGTATCATATAATAAAAATAAAAATCAATTCCTAGGAATAATCAATCCCAATTTAATCTTGTTTCCTAATTTAAACATAAACTAAACTCTTAAAATAAAATATACATTATATGTATTATTTAATTTTTTTCATCTTTATCATATACTATTGAAAAAACTTTATTCAGGCAATATTTATAGTCTCCTTTACAATATTTCCTCTTAGGAAACTGATTTTTAAAATTCATATTCTCTCAAAAACTGAAACATATTTTTGTTCCCTTGATGTATTTCCCCAGGTGATTCTTCCCTCATTCATGACATGTAGTAAGTTGTATCATTTTTACCTTTATTATATTTATCACCTGAACATCTATGAAACTCCATTTTTCAGTTATTTGGTGTGTTAGGAAACTCACCTAGGTTTTTGTTGTTAATCATATATCTATATTGCTACTTAAACATAAAAACAATAATTCTTACTCTATATGCTATCTCATTTGGTTTCTTATTTAGAAAACCACTACATTTTCCTTCATATCTATTATTAATTTAGTTCCTATTGGTTCCAACCATTTATTAAAACTAAAATAGTTACTGCTATTTTATATAATAAAATAATAACAAACCATATTATAATAAGAATAAATACTATGATATCTTTTATAATTTCATACTATATTTAATAACCAAAATTTTCTATAACATATTAACGTTTATGTTTATAAAAGAGATCTAAATTATTTTCACATAACATCCTAACCTCTAAATATATCTAAATATTTCACTTATTATTCACTATAATTCCTTGTTAACCCATAATTACATGATTTATAATAAGGGTTTCACTTTATTACGTTCCAAGGATATTTTCAATATTGATTTTTTGAGAGCCAGGAAATACTCTTACATATGAAACCATTACTATACGAAGTGGAAAATTCCACTCAACGTTGATTTTCCAACAAAAATTTGATTCTTATATTTAAACTCATATTTTATTCAAAACATGCCCACTTCTTTCAATTTGAAACCCTATAATAGAAAGGCAGTCCTTGATACAGTTCCTTCTTGTCCTTAATCCCAATAAAAAACATTATAAAACTTGGGATGAGAAAAATAATGCTCATAAATGGATATAAAAATTAAATGAAATGTAATAGTCTTTTCAAAAAATGAAAACATTTCCTTGAAAAAAAAGTTTCACCAATAGAAGACCAATACCTTTCCTTTAAATCAATGTCTCATTTTATTAACTTATGCAAAAAAAATATTTCCATAAAACTATTCGACAATAAAAACATGAAATATATCCATGGAAACTATAAATATTCACATGGATAATAATAGTATATTTTATATTGATGGAATACATAATGTTGGACATCATAATCTTACTCTCAAGGCCTCATGGCAAGACATCATAAATAAATGGGTAAGACATACCCCAAATACCCAAGCTAGTCTATCACATGAGACCTAATGATGCATATATGAGATATAACAGTCCCCACCCATGAATTAATAAGTCCAATTCATTCATCATATTTAATTACACAATATATAATCAATATTAAATTTCATATTGAAAAAATAAAAAAAATGTCAATATTATCACCATTTAATAAATGTAACAACATAATCACAATCTATAAATAAAAATTAGGATGATGATATCTTTAGAGTTTGTCCCTTGTAAAGAATAAGAATTATCCAATGATGTTGACATAGATGAAAACAAAATTAAAATAAAATTTCATCCACTCATTGAAAATATGGAAAAATATCCTTTTCTTTTTATAACATTTAAAATTAAAATTTAAAAAATATTGAGAAAATTATTTTCTATGAAAAAATCATGGAATCATATAAAGGAATATTAAATGAAAATAACAATCATAATGGATTTAAAATACCTTACTGTTGTATATATTGAAAAATAATTCTCTTTTTACACTTTTGTAAAATGTCAAAAGTGATTCATACGTAATTTTGTTTTAAATGATTCATTTTAATAATTTGTAAATAAATTAAAAATTATTTGAAAATGACCTTAAAAAATATTTTAAGCATAAATAAGAAAACATTTGAGAAATTTTAAGAACATGGACTTCGAGGAGAAATAATTTTAAAGGAAAACCTTAAAACAAGGTTTTACAAGAAAATACATCAATACTTGGTAACATTTGAATCTAAGGATAAATGAATGAGATAACTTTGAAAGTATTTTTAAAACACTTTCATTTCATTAAATGAGCATTTAAAGTCATTCATATGAAATTAAATATTCCATGAAAATGAAAACATGCGGTGAACATGGCATGAGTCTCAATTAAAGGAAATTGAGATGATAAATCCCTTACAATGATCATAACATTTAAATTCATATTCAATCATTGAAGTAATTTTGTAAACAGAATTAAATATAAATAAAATAATTTTAAATACAACATAAACAATCAAATTCTTTTCACACATAATTTTGATACAAAATAGTTAATTAATAAGTGATAAAACCCAACGAATGGAAATTTAGTTAATTTTATTTTTTTTTTTTACCATTATATATTTAATTACTAAATTAATTATATTTACGTGAGTGGTTATTAGGGAATTTGATTCATAATCTCAAAACACCAACAATATGTTGAAATAGTCAAAGGGGGTATAGATAAATAATATAAAAAATATTAATCATGATATTATTGTCATTTTCCTAAATAATATATACTTTTAAAGTCATACATTTTTTGTGGTTATGAAAAATAGATTAAAAAGTTTCATGGAGACAATAGTCAATATATATGCATAAACAACGATTCCATTTTTCTACTAGGTGGAAAATAAATAATGTAGATTTTATTTTACATTCCGAAAATCATAATTCTATTACATGTTATATTTACTAAATATTTCCATCTTTATGACCATCAATGTGAGGCAGTAATGTAAAATGAATCACATCACTTTATCGAGGTGGTTCTACACATTTATTCACAAAGGATGTCATAATTTTACAAAAGATTTAAGGTTATGAAGTTAAGTAATATATTATCTTGTAAGAAACATAAAAATTCATACATATCACATATATTCACTAAAACTATCATAATAACAAGCCTTGTGTGGCGGTGATTAAAAAAATGCACAACTTCATGGAGGTGGCAGTCCACATGTATGCACAATCGACCGTTTAATTTTCCAAAGGATGGAAAAAGAGATGATAAAGTTTTAGGAAATCAAATTTATAAAATTTAAATTTATGTTAGATATTGATTTTATCAAAAAAAAATGGTAACATAATATTTAAAATAAGTGAAAAAAATTAAAGTTTAAATCACTCGGTTAAGAGTTACCTATTCTTTGGAAGACCTCCATTGGTAGACACCCTAATCCATTTGGGTTGGTATTTTAGTGAGACAATAACCACTAGGATATGGGGAGGAAGTTTTTACGGAATTTTGGGAGGTATTTTCTTAAATAAGTGGCTCAAAATTTGCGAGGTACATAGGATAAGTGGTACTCTTTTATAAGCGAGTGAGTGGAAATCTTGTAAATACATGAAATATTAATATATAATATGTATCTAAATCATGTGAAATTGATATTAATTTTCATATATTATGGGATAATTATGATAAGGTAAAAATTAATTAAATAAATAAAATCTATAATAGTTTTAGTGTTAATTTAAACTGTATATTTTTATTTAATCACCCCCATTAACCCTTTTAACCATAATTGTAGTATTAATGTTTTCAATGTCTAAGGGTCATAGAAGTCATTTTAAAAATTACAAGTGGCACATACATTGAAAATTAATTTTATAATTTATAATTTCCTATAAAATTAATTTATTATAGGTTTTTATTATTTTATAATGATTTAAAAATAAGTTTCTAACATTAAATACCTTTTAAATTCATTTTCATTACTCTTAACACATCTTGAATTTAAAGGCATAAAGAATGTAATTGATTTATAGTATAAAATTTTTCACTATTAATTTTATTTTAAAATTTTCCATGAAACTACTAGAATACCATTTTTCATCCAAAACATTTTACTTTAAATGTTTTTAAAATAATTTACTTTATTTTTCTATTGCTTGCATAAGAATTGTGTCGACTTTGAGTGAGCATTAAAATCAATTATAATGTCTCTAAAAATTTAAAATAAATTACTATAATAAATATAGTTTATGAATATTAAATTTTATCATCCATATTAGTTAATATAATATTTATTTCTATATCCATATCCTGATAGTAAAATAATTGATTGAGATCACAATTTTAGAAATATAATTATATTAATATAAAATGGAAGTCATATTAATAGAAATTGGATCACAAATTGACCATTAATGTTGGTAATATAAATATAGGTTGAGAATAAACATGCACACCCATTTGAAGAGGATTTTTTGAGATATTTTCAATGGTTAATCCTTGATTTAACACTTTTACCCTAATTTAGTCTTTATTATGGTAAACAATTTATACCATAGTTACTATTCGTTATGAACAAAAATAAAATTTAAAACATTAAAAAATAATAATATTATTATATAAAATTTGGAATACATTTTCTATGATTCAATTTATAGTAGTGGTAAATATAACTTTTAATATATTTTTGTAAAATACAACAGAAAACTACTTTATAAAAAATGCATGGTTTAAATATAAAAATGATTTCATACCAAAATCAATTATAATATTGATTACCATGGAATTAATTGGATCATTTTTAATGAAATGAAACTTATTTTAATTTAATATAAATCCAAAAGCCAATGGAATGTTGAAATAACACTGATTAAAATAAAAGAAATAATAGTTTTGTAAAATTGGATATTTTTCACCATTCACCCAAAATTTAACATTTTTATAAAAATACCAACAATTTATCTTAATATTATCTTGAGATGATAATTTAAAAAATTATATCCATTTTATAAAATACAAATTTTGAAAAGTGGTAGAATTTAGTCATAATATTGGCACACAAAATGAAATTGAAACAATTGTTGAAGAACATATATTTTCTATATATAAATTAAATGTACCCTTATTCCATTTCTAGTTAATAAATTTATTAAATATATGATATTTAAATTTCCTTAAAATCATTCATTAAAATTCATTAACTTAATTTATTTTCATAAAAACACTTTACGCCTAAAAATTCATTTTCTAAAAAAGACTCTCAATATTATATAATCTTATTTAAAATTAAGTTCTAATTTCATAGTAATTAATTGGTACCTTTTTATTAAAGAACAATTTTCTACATATATTTTATAATTTGGTTACTCCGATTTATATCCTCTAATTCAATGGATAGGTTTTTAAAGTCATATCTGAATAATAATATTTCTGTAGTATATCATGGTTTATTAACGATTGGTGTTGCTTTGGGTAAACACTACCGATTTTTTTTCATTTAAAGGATAATTATATTCTTAAAATATGGGTGAAAAAATCAATATATTCTCTCATTTTAATTTTCTATAATAAAATGTTGTTGTTTTTTATTATGTGAAACATGGGATTTATAATATATAACATTAATAAATATAAAAATAATTATTTAGAAGGAAAATTCATTATATAAAATTATAGTTAATTGAAATATAGAAGTTCAGTAGCTTGATATTACAAAATATTTTACATTTTATGGAATCATAATTGATCAGATCAACTTGAATTGGTGTTTATCTATAGAAATTACATGGATAGGGTTTTTTTGTTTTATTTTTTGAGTTAATTTAGTACCATTCCCAAGAATTTTTATATTGGACTAACATATCTATGTTTTCATTCTTGAGTTTTTTATATAGTAGTGGATTGATTATTTCCGTAGGGTTTTTAATATTCATTTATTTCACTATACTTTAAAAAATTTATTTTATCATATTCTTGAGGATAAATAGTTCCCAATTTCTATAATTTTCATGTCTAATGTTTTACTAAGTATTATATTTGAAAAAAAATTAATCTATCATTGCTCATATTGTAATAAATTTTGAAAAAAAATTAATTTTAAAGTTAATAAATATTTAATTCTTTCACTTTTCATGGAAAGAATTTTTTTATCAAGATAATAAATTGGCATGTCAAAAATTATCTTCCTCCTTGAATGGTTTAATGTTTCTTCCAGATTCTTCGAATGGTCCCTCAAATAAATTTTTAATGAAAAATGCACACAATTATACTAGCTATTATTGAATAAAATTCAAAAAAACCTTGTAGGATATTAGAAACTAAAATACATTACAAAATAAAATTTTAAATCACGTATCAAATTGTATAAAACATTTCCAAACTAATCTATTTTTATTTTATTTTTTTGTAACAATTATTATAGCTATGTTATAGTAAACATTCTTGGTAGTTCAGTAGAAAATGAATTTTAAAAACCCAAAATGTGAAAATATCCTCTCGTTACTTTTTTTCCATACTAGAAAAGTGTTTTTATTTTGAGTTTTAGGGTTCAAGTTTTAACATTATGATTTTAGATTCAAATTTTATAGATTATTTTATATTCATTCATATTTTTTTAGCATAATAAAACATGTTCCAATATATTTCTATTATCATTTTTTTAAATTATTTGTGTAGTTTTCTATTTTTATTTTTAGTCATTTTTAGATTACATTATAATTAATTTATAAATAAATGTATATTTATTTAATATGATCATCAAATTTAAAAGTATCAAAATGGTATAAATAAAATTAGTGATGTAATATGTGATTAATATTATTTTATTTTCCTTTTATATATATTTATCTTTTAAAATAAAAATTAAACTATTTCTAAATTTCTGATTTGCAGTGTAATTAGATATTGGTGAGACTGTTCATTTTTTTATTTTCAATGTACATAAATAGTTTAATCTAAATAATATTGTATCATGAAGGAATAAATTTTCAACTCATATTTTAATGTTTTTATAATATTATGAATGCATGAAATTTATTTTTCATGAATGTATGCAATTTCATAGAATAATTGATCATGACGGTATACTATTTCTACTTCATTTATAGTATCAAATATGAACCCGACATTTTCATTTTTCAAACATTGGATTAATATAAAAATGTAGTTTTATTAATTGTAATGTGCTGACACAACTACCATTTCCTTATTTCTATGAAGGTATGAATTTTTATTTTATATTAAATTTTATTATTTTCTTTTAAATTCATACTTTCCATTAATTATTTATAGATCATTGGGAATAAAATTGTGGAATCATATGTTTAAATACATGAATTCAAAATGATTTTATGTTCCTTATAAACAATTGATATAAATAAATGAGTTTTTTAAGAAAACAAATTATGTCATTTGGTAAGTGAGCTTGTCTGTTTCTTCAATTATGACACCTAGAACACATGAAATCACATTTAATAATTTAATTTTATTTATCAAACTAAAATTTTTCTTATTAAGAGTATATAGGAATAGAAAATTACTAATTTCCTTTCATTTATCAATAATAAGTGTTATTAATTACTATGCATATATTTTTATTTTTTGGAAAATGTTAGTTGATGGTTAGATTAAAATATAAGTACTTTATAAAATTAAAATAATCCTTGTATTATTTTCATTTTTTTTAATTTTTCTATAGATGAATTAATTTATGGTGTCGAGCCTATTTATATAGATGATTTTCCCTCCTTATCTCAACTATTTGAAAAAATTTGATCTTAATGAATTAAAATAACTATTTATAAGATAAATTTTTATGTGGAAAAATGGGAGTTGAGTTCATGATTTTAACTAAAGGTCAAGATGATGATAGTGAAAAAATTATACAATCATCTATATATGGGTGATGTGAAATGTGTATTAACTTGTGTTTGTACTAAATTGATTCACATGTGTTTTTACTCCATGAAAAGGTGTTTGTATAATGTTATAATTTATAGTTCTATCTTGATTTAACTTAAAATATATGTTTAATACAATATATATTAAATTAATACATTATATCTTAATGAACTTTTGTATCTATTATATGAAAAAGTTTTTATACTGAATTGTTTCACGAGATTTTATACTGCATTATATATTAATGTTACATATGGTGCTATATATATATTTTTCAAATTTGTATGATGATGATAAGACATTAATTGATTATCAAGTGTTTGTAAAACAAGAAAGGGTCACTGAAAATATCATAAAATAAGGATGAACTTCCATCCAAATACTTAACATGTTTTTTTAAGTATAATATAGACATGTTGAATTTTAGTTGCCGCTATTTTAACCATTCAATGAGCTAGATTTCATAAATTTTGATTTTCAATATATTTTTTATATGTAATTTTTTTATCATTTGTGAAATATGTTATGGTAGTTCTGTATTCAAAAATTAAATAATTTAAAACACACTTGGATATCATTTAGGATTATTTCTCATTTTCATATGATTAAACACCAATTCAGTAAAGTAATTTTCATGGTTTTTTTGACATAAATCATTGATGAGTGATATTAATTAATTTTATGCTAAAATTGAACTAAAAAATAGGAATTTTTTACATGGTTCAAATTATTGAAGAAGTTAGTGTATATAAATATCATTCCAATAGTAATAATGAAGAATTCATGGGATAAGTTATACAATTTTCCTAATCAATATTTATGAAATGATTTTTTACTATATATATAGAAAGAGAATTTTTTTATAAATAAAAATATTTTTTGAAAAAGTTACAACATGTGACAAATTATCTATATTTAATCATTTTAATGGTTTATTTAATATTTATAAATTTTTTATTTTTTTTATATTTTGGATAACAGGTGTTTGAAGGGGCTATCGACAACATTATTACTATATAATCTTACTCATGGAATAGAAATAATTATTATAGAGGGGATTTGATGTACTTTATTGAATGGAATACCATGAAAATTGAAGAATAAGAACCAATGG
Organism: Viscum album; assembly: GCA_963277665.1. Classification (NCBI taxonomy): domain Eukaryota; kingdom Viridiplantae; phylum Streptophyta; class Magnoliopsida; order Santalales; family Viscaceae; genus Viscum; species Viscum album. The sequence continues at coordinate 2,054,372,682 of OY728119.1, forward strand.
GATCTAACAAGTTAATTATCCTTATATAATGTGTTATATTTTTATGTATCCATCTGAGTCCTCAAATATGATTAGTATGTAATCATTACATATATTCAAAGTAGTAAATTGTAGTGTATATGAATTCTATATTTATATATTCATATTTCATATTGGAAAAAACACTACTAATTCTCTACATGAAAGCCTAATTCAATTGGATATCATTAATTGTATAGAAAATTTTCATTTTTTATATTTTAAACTTTATTTTAATTTTCTATGATTTCATAAATTTTTTCATCTTTATGTATCAATTTAATGTATAGAAATATTAAATACCATGAATAAACTGTATATTATTTTTCTAAACTATTCTTTTTGAATTTTTATATATTAAATTTCAATTTTAAGCTAAATATTCATCTATTTATTTACTAATTCAATTTCTTATTTCCACCATATGTTTGGTTTCTTCATAAATTCTCTATATTCACATTTAAATTTCATTATTTATTTTAAATTTCACATAAAATATACTTTCTTTTATATAATTATCATATTTGATCATTTATATATATAATTTCTTAACTAAAGTAAATTTTTTTCAAGATTTTCTATTTTTTGTTTTAACATCATAACCTTATTCAATAATTCTATAAACTACATCCTCGTTATTTTTTCAATTTCTTGGTTCACTGCCTCCCACAATTCCTCCTCCAAACCTCGAACCTCAATTTTTTTTTTGAATCCTTTTCTCACAGAATGGAATGGAATGTTTATGGAACAGTTTACAAAATGAGTTTGAAATATGATTTTATAGATTATAAAATTAGTATTGATTAATAAAACCATGTTTTAGGTAAGTTCTTACATTGATAAGAAAATATATTATGTAGTTAATGTTTATATAATGATATTATATTATTTTATGGTTTAAATTTTATATTTTAAAAAACACATTGATTTGGAGGTTCAAATTAAGAATTTTAGTTTTTATATTGATTAGGTTCTTGGTGTTTTCAATGGTTTATTCAGTTAGGATGATTGAAATTTACATCCTGTTACATATACTAAATATTTATTTGATTTTTTTGTAAATTATTTTGAGTTAAAGTAAATTAATGTGTGATTCAAAATATAAAATCAATAATACAATAATATTATTATCAATTTTATATTATAATTTTCTCAAATATATACTGACCATGATTTCCATACTCTAGAATGATCATAAATGAAAAATCAGGTATGGATATGGCTGAAATTGGTTTGAGAGTCTACTTGATTATGTTTTAAACTAATTTAGATTTACTAAAAATCATGTTTTTGTTTAGACCATGGTATGTGTTCTTACATCCCTTTTCAAAATGAAAACTTTTTTTAATTCATTAAATAGAAAATAATTTTTTTGTGAAATTATATTGATGTTTCATCTTTATTATTTATTTTTTTATATATATTAGTCACACACACACATTTCTAATTCCTCTATAGGTTTTGGATAGTTAATTAACATGAGAAACATTCTCATATTATATTTATATATATTTCAATATAACAACAAAATATAGAAATATATTTTATAGAAATAAATACATATACCTTATTTTAATTATTATATTGATATATATATATATATATATATTATTTTCCATACTAAATTAATTTTTCATGAATATAAGGATAATTTATACAACTTTGTACAAAAAAATTAGCATCCTTTATTTTATTTTAATACATACTAATTTCTATGAAAGCACATGAGTGAAATATTTGATAATAATTATGAACTATGATGGGTACATTAGCATCTCATGAAACATTCCAAAAAGGACCACTGGTCCTTGGTGGGTAGTCCTTTGAATACCTATCTAAAAAAATATGGTAATTAAAGGCGGGTTAACCCTTTGAGTGGGTAGGTGTGTCAGTGGATCAATTAGATAGGCTCTGATGTGGGTTTGTGTTGTTCTGTATGCTTTTACCCAGAAATAAATAAATATATTATTATTTATTAATAATAAAATTGTTTTAATTAATAATTATTTTATTGTTATTATAAATGTATTTATTTTTAAAAACGTGCATATTTTTGTATAAAGGAAGATATAAAACCTTGATTTGGAACATGGAAGGGAAATGTCTAGTAGGTGAAAACCAAATATATGAACATCAGTGTACTTTATAGTCTTGTACATGGATTAGAGGTTCAAAGAATAAAAAAACAAATTCTATGATTGGACTATACAAAATATTTTCTAAACTTAATCCTTAGAGGTGGTTAGGATTTAACTAGGCATGCCCAATGGGTGCACTAGGACTCAATTGGTTGGCCTATATAGGTATAAACCCACTTTAATTTTTCTTATTTTTGTCAAATATTTATAATGACTAGATTTTAGAAACTCAAATAATTTTTATAATAGTTCAAAAACCCCAATGGGTAGACCATTTTCCAAATTCAATATAGCTATATCTATCTGATTTCATTGGGGATGAGCCCACTAATGATTTGGTGAAATAATAAAAGAAAATTTATGAGGGTGCACTTGAGTGGATAAACATGAAAAAAACCCAATGAACCATAAATTCAGTATAAGTAGAAGATGGGGACATAAATCATAGATACCATAAGGTTTAGGATAGAGAGACAGAGGGTTTTATTAGGGGTGTCATGTGGAGGTCTAATAAATATAGTTTCCTTGATGGTGATTTCATTTATATTTTTCTAATTCTTCTATGTCCAAAAAATATTCATAAGTGATCATGAGCAAATTATAAAGGAGAATAGTAAAAATAAATATAAATGGGGAAGTAGATGATAAACATAAGGGATTTTTTGGTACATCACAATGCTATTAAATAGTCGATGAAAACACAAAACTCATGCATTATGTCTTTTAGAAGAGGAACCAAGATGATGAATCTAAAAACAATAAAAAAAATTGTACCAAATTTTATAAACAAAATAATATACATTAATGAGTTAAATTTACTTCACTTAGAAAAAACCAATGGGTTCCAACCCCCAAAGGTATAAACCAGCACCTGAAATCATCAAATGATCTGATGGAAACCCTCATTCTTCAAAGGTGTTCAAGAATCTAATCTATGATTTTTAATGTAGAGAAAATATTAAAGATATAATTTACATTGAGAATAATATTCCAAGTTCACTAATGTCATCAACAAACACCAATTTATAAAAAAATTCATTTAATAAGGGATCCTATTGGAGTCATGATGGTTAATACATTATAAAAAAAATTAATTTTGGATTTACAATATTGTTATTCTTTATAAAAATCAGTCATTAATGACGTGATTAGTAAACTCATTTAACAATCAACAATCTATCATAACATCCTCACCTGATGCATCAATAATCCAAATGAGAATGAAAATCGTCATAGAAATGTTAACTTAATGATATTTTATACCATTAAAAATAAAATCCATTTCATAGACTTAAGAAATAGGTCCCAATATACTTTATTTCCTAAATGTATAAATATACCACTTGACCTAAAGGATTAAAATATTTATAGAAAATTTTATAAAACTCTTTATGAACCCAAATAAACTTTTTTATTCATGTTCATCGTATATAATCTCTCAAATTCTGTACAAACACATTGTAACAAAACAAATCTGGACTTTTGGATCTATGATAATGTTGGAGGTATTCCCTAAATCGATGTGATGGTTTTAGAAATATCATAATGTAATATATATATATATATATATAAATGTTCTAGATTACAACATGCATTAAATCTAATTCATATCATATTCATTATATTTGGGATTTTTTAAGGCATAAATCATAAAGTATGATTTGTAGAACCATATGATTTGAAAGAAACCCAAATATTAAATATTCTATGGTTGAAACTCCTTCACACTAGATATCATTAAAACATGTAATTCTTTGAATATTGAAATTAGTTTATAAAATAAATGAATTATTGGATGTGTGGTTACAAAGGGTTTCTAACCACATGCATAACTCATACATTTAATAATGTATGAGTTAATTCATGATCACTTAAGGAGAATCCCCAGTGGGATATTTAAAGTATAAGTCATCATGAGATAGTAATCATCCAACTAAAACAGTATTTTTCAAGCCTCATATGATTCTTTCTAAATATTCTTCTTCTTCTTCTTCTATTATTACATGAGATTCATGCATATTGTGGGCATAAGGAGGGTCTTTCTCATTTGATGGTTGATTTGGTTTTATCCTTTGCATACACCATGATGAAGAGAGTTTTATAGATACTGATGAGTGATATTTATATAGAATATAATAAATTAAATGATCAGTGGAAATTTATGGTGTAAGTTATACACCACATTATTTATTTTATTTATACATGATTTTGGTTTTTATGCACTGTTATTATTGGGTAATTTGGTTTCCAATTACTTCCAATACATAGAACGAGTGTCATTTGATCCTTATATACCCATAAGATATATCAGTAAAGTATTTTATCGTGTTTAAAAAAGTTATGAAATCCAAATTACTTAATTTTAATCAAATATTGTCTTGTAAACATATGTATTTAATAGTTAATATATAAAGGGGTCTTGTGTAATCTTGACCAAACACACTCACACATCTATATGATTTTTTTATAAAAAATCCTATATCTGGATATGTTTTTCATGCTTATATAATCCCTTTCTACAATTCACTATGTGACCACTAGTTATGGAACATGTCAACATATTATAGAAGATCTCATATGTTCCTGATTCTCTAAAAACATTTGAGTAGTTTGAATGAATATATCACATGTAATTCATTAATGTAGAAGAATACATCACATGTAACTCAACTATGATAGCATAAGAACTTCCCTAGTATAATTTTATTTAGGGACTAAATTTCAATATTTTCATATAATAGGATGAGTACCATCTTGGTTAAAACCAACTGATAAAATAAACATTAATATACAAAACCACACCTTGATTAACTCTATCTCAAGGATGATGTTAAAAAGGTATCTGTGTATAAAGGTTTACATGATCAATGTCATATTAACCTTAGGTATTGAGGATTCATTTCACAAACACACACACACACACACACACACACATATATATATATATATATCAATTATTGTATGAATTATAATGTGATATTATTTGGAGAGTCAGTTAAGATAATAAATATTCACTTATTATCTCATAAGGATACTCTGTATCAGATGCAAGATTCTAATCATTTTAATCATAACATATCACTAGAACAAATAGAACTACATTATGATCATTTATTAAGAAAACTCAAAGTTATAATTTTAGTGGATTTTATCATTCCACTTCTCATATAATATACAATGTAAATATTAATGAATAGTAAATAGATATTTTTTTTATTATAAAAAAGTACACAATTATATTAAAAAAATAATTACATATAGCCTCATATGTAGCTAATACTCAAATACTTTACATAAATTTAATGTTTCTTCTATATTAATGAAAATTTCAATGATTTTCTACACAATCCTCTACTCCCACCCAAAATATCTTTAAATCATCTTATTTACAATTTCTTGAATGATATGGTATTTATAAAATATTTGTTTAGTCCTTTTGTGAAACCATGGTTATTTGGATACAGAAATAACTTTGTTTTTTATTATAGTAATGTTCAATTTCTCCCAAAATTCTAATAACTATCCCAAATTTACTTATGAACTCCTTAATACAAATAAAATCCTTTAAAACATATGATGTGGAGATGTAGTCTACCTCTATTGTTGAGTCTTTCACATTGTATTGTTTCAAAATATTCCAACTTATAACTTCATCATTAATGAAAAAAACTGGTTCATGATCCCATACCATCCTTGTTTTTCTAAAAAATAGAATTAGTGTAAAACTTTAGAATGATCTCATCCCCACCTTTGAAGGAAAATTCCATTTTCTTACTTCCTCTCAAGTACTTAAGGATATTCTTTATAATAATATATTAACTCTCACGAGGATTTCTATTGGTATTTAATTATTATTTTTAAATCCTATGAGATATCAGAAAGTGTATACAACATAGAAATTTAACATATCATATAGTAAACACATAATATATTTTAAACATGTTTTCCCCATATAACTCTATATTATGACATTTTGTATTTAAAATAATCATGATATGAAAAACTTATAAAAAAATTCATGGATTTATCCATGCCAATCCAAATTATAAATTTATAAATATATTTATTCCAAATTATTCTAAGAAACTTATTGGAACTATATTTATAGATCTTAAAATTTAGTATACAACCTAAATCTAACAAGTATTTTATTGTGAAAAATTTCAATAACCATACCCTTATTGAATTTAAAGTTGTGATATTATTTTATATGAGTAGAATATCATCCATATGAAAATAAAATCCAAATTCAAAAACATAAATACAAAAAAGCTTTGACTAAACAACTTGTATAGAGAGGTATCATTTACATTCTTTATTAAACTAAAGTATCTTCTTGTATCATCAAACTAGATATCCTATCATGACCCGTCCCAGAGGGGCCCATGCTGTAACTACCCCAAACCTACCTCCAATAGGCTAGGGGAAAGTGACTAGTGCTGAGTAGGCATATCCCAAAAAATGGGAGGCATTTCCCTATGTACCTATACAAACACACATAACTCGATGCCACATATGTTGGAAAGTAAAAAACTAAGTAAAATAAATGCATGTATGACACTATATCCCAACCAACATAGTATGATAGAAAAGTACAGTGTAGAAAATTACAACTTGGACCAAATAAAATCCCACCAAAAAGGATGAGTCTATATACCAAGGTCCTGATGCTCGTCCGTAGAAAACCCTACTTGAAGGGCAGGTATAGGAACAACTGTCTGAAGCAGCAGGAGTATACATCAACTTTCTGGTCTCTCTCTAAGCACCACCTAGTCCTGGTCCACCTAGGACTCTGTCAATGGTCAATGGTTTTCACAAGACATGAAATGTGCAGGAAAATACCATGCAGGGGTGAGTAAAACAACACTCAGTAGGATCCCCCAAATCACAAAGTAAAATACCACATATGAAACATCAGTAAGAAGTTATAGCAAGATCAACACAATTTTATGTCTACAACACATATAACAAGAACATCCAGGTATACTCATAAGAGATTCCAAGACTCAAGGTCTTATCCACTACTAACTACACTATTCCTCTTTGTAGCATGCCTGTTCTTGGATATCTCACTCCTCAATCTATATAAAAGTAAGCACGGAGAACAGGTCTACCAAATGTAACCACAAAGATGCCTGGTCTCAATAAGTCACATAGTTCTCATGAGACATTCAGTCTCACTAAGACACAGAGTCCTGATACATCACAACCAAACATCAACAACTAAAAACTACCCAAAGAACACTCATATTGTAAAATCACGTAGAATATAAATAATCTGATCTCGATACATAGATAGGGGTCCTTCATGCCTAGGGCTCATTGGGGGGTCTCCTCACCCTACTAAAAACATCATCCTAGACAAGGGATAGGTTCCTCTATAAATATTGGTAAAAAATTCTCCACAAACCCAATCTAAGGTACCATGAGGATAGGTGAGGATCGACCAGGCCTCTTGGTGAAATACATTATCCAACCCACTGAGTCAACTATCGAAGCTATGTTGAGAAAACTCACTTCAGAATACAGGTCATCTTTTATGATAAGAATGAGATCCTGTATCGATCCCTCATAGGAAAAGACAAAGGGTACACTCTAAACCTCTTCAAATAAAAATAAAATCCCACCAAGACATCTCAAAAGTACCTCCCCATAGCTAGAGTCCCAAATCCATTGATGGATCGTCAATCAGATGCTCCATTTGAAAGATATGACCGTTTTAGTGAAATTTTTTGACCTGACCAGGCCTGGTCTGGTCTGAAATGGCCCAACCCAATGGGCCTGGCCTAACCCACTGGGATGCCTGGGTCATTGGGTCTATCCCATGGGGCGAATAGAGTGGCCCAGCCACCCTGGTCTGACCCGCTGCGTGCAGGCTGGTTTGCTCTGTCGGACATAGACCACCTTAGTCGCGCCCTCTAGTCTATACAGTCTGCCCAGACGACATGGCACCCCCTATGTCACTCAGTAAACATGGTGTCACCATGTTCAATGTGGTCATCCACTACATCCCTAGTCCCTACTACGGCCCCTTCTGCCGTAGCTCCATGTGGTCTGGTCGCCACTGCCATCTCCCGCGACACCTACCACCATGGGCTCATCTAACAATGGTCAAGACACGCTTCACGTAGTTTCCACCACCGCAGTGCAACGCCAGTGATGGTTCACCAGTGACACCTTGTACCGGCCACCAGTTCTCCTACAGTGCTCCTTTCTTCGAAACAGATGCACACCTACGATCCTTGGGCCACGTTCTACATCGCCCCAGGATTATATCAACATTACAATTCATCCCAGTGAAAAACCACTCGAACATAAATATCTACCTACTTGATTTGATCCATATGTCACCATCTTCATCACACCTCCTTCATGACATGTTGATCCTATATCGGAAATATCATATCGTTTCACAATGGATCGAGTGAAAAATGATAGATCGATCAGAACATATCGAGTCATGGGCCAAACCAAGAATTACCACAAGGAACAAAGAACGAGGGGGGGGGGATAAAATCATAAATCAACCAAAAGGAACAGACCTTAATTAATGATCATGTTGATCTTGGTTCATTTACATTTTAAATACAATTGAAACCCAACAAATAATCACAAAATCATTCTCCCATCAAAACCCCGCAAAGTTAAATACCATCATCTAACAATGATCGATCTACATGCCAATCTGTTTATTGATTGGTCTGCACTCATCATGGAATTCATGAATGGGAAAAATAAATCAAATCAAAAACACCCTACCTCAATTTGGTTCGATCATTGATGAATAATTGTCATTATATCATTGTCATGGGTAAAGATCCTTTGAATCCAAGGTTCTTCATTAATTGTTGATCCATGATCCACCATCGTTCGTTGAGAGAGCCTCACCTCCTTGCCTTAGAGGAATTATTTGGTTATGATGATAACCCAAAATTCTATGAAAAATGGGTATTAAAAGAAAACTCATCATTTCATCTTGAATAAAATATTTTTAATAATATTTTACCGACTTTTACATCTAGAACTATCTTTCACAGGAAGCTTGTACTGGTCGATGTTAGGCCCCGCCTAAGGAAAACAACCTTTTTACAAACTCATTGGTGGTCTCAAATTTCTAATTTCAGTTACCATTTATGAGTTATTAGGATTTTAAAATAAAATAAATTTATTTAATTATTTTATTTATGTTACTCCTTTTCGGGGTTTTCCATAGAATACCCGCAGCAACTACAGTTAAGTGAAACCTAGGTTAATGCCATTGCTCTGAGATCAACAGTTCCCTTAGATTTATGAACTGGACATCCATTAATGAGTTATTCCACTTTCTATGAAAATTGGTTCATGTGTTCTATTAAAAACTTAACATTTTTCAGCAAATCGTTCTGTGCACACTGAACCTTGGAATCACACGCCATCTTAGCACCTGGTCTCGAAATTTTCCAAAATAATTTCAATTTTTTTTTGGGAAAATACAAGTCATTAAATTATCCATACATTAGGTTTTTAAATCCCCAAAATCCCAAAAAATGGCTACTCATACGATTGAGGGTACTGAACATGAATACGAGCCTCCTGCTCTCATATACTCCCCTAGAGATTCCTGTGCTACCACCAAATGTGCACTCAAAGAATCAACCACCCACAGATAATCCCCTTCTATAGATCCTTGACCTACACAAGGTTCTTAGAAAGAGTTTACCACTTCAATGATTTTTGATGAATCATGAACGTATATCCTTAGCTGAGAAATATGGAATACGTCGTGTATCCGGTCTAACTTTGGGGGTAAAAGAAATTGGTAAACAACCATGCCAACTCTACACAGAATCAAGAAAGGATCAAAGAACCTTAGAGATAGATTTTTGTCCAGTCCAAATAAATGTATCCCACATTTATAGGAGACCCAAAGGAACAATTATCATCCCTTCTCGAACTCCAAAGGCCTTTATTTCCATTTAGCACAAGATTTATGACAGCTCTGTGCAGTCTTCATCCACTCCTAGAAGACCTTCAACTTATCTATAGTATCTTTCACCAGCTCTATGCCCATGAGTGTCAACTCTCCTAGGTCATTCCAACAAGGTGGTGACCTGTAGTGTTGTCTATACAGAGCCTCTAACGGTGCCATACTGATTATGGAGGGGTATCCATTGTTGTATGAAAACTCCACTAGAGGTTGGTGATTCTCCCAACTATAGGATAACATAACATGCAAGCCTAAAACATTTCCTCACAAACTTGAATGGTCATATCCATCTGGCTCTCCATCTAGGGAAGAAATGCCATCCTCAAGTGTAACTGAGTCCCAAGTTCCTCATATAATCCCTTCTACAATAGGGATGTGAAGCGAGAATCATGATCTAAAACAATTGTCGATGGAACTCCATGAATCCAAACTATCTGCTAAACATAGATGCATCTCAAGCTCCTTACGAATATTCTCTCCTGAATAGGTATGAAGTGGGCCGACATGGTGAGTCAGTCAGCGATCACCTAGATGGTATCGTGCCCCCTGGATGTACGTGGTAAACCCGTCATGAAGTCCATTGTTATTCCATCCCATTTCTATTCCAAAACCTTAAATGGTTGAGTCAATCCTGCAAGAACATGATGCCTAGCCTTCAATTTTCAACAGGTAAGGCATCAAGACACAACTCTACAACATCCTTCTTCATCCATAGCAACAAAAATAACATCAGAAGCCCTAATACATCATTTCCACACATGGATACACTGCTAAAGGGGATTCTTGAAACTCTCTAAGAACCTCCTATCTCAATTCCACTAGTATCATTGGGAATCATATGAAGAGAACAACGTGCTCCCAAAATTTTGAATATCCATCAGGGGAATTCCTTATAGACATTTGAGCATGTAGAGACTCACAGTCAGTATCTCTAAGTTGTGCCTCCCTGAATCACCGTAAGAGTGGAGGGGTGACAACCATTTTCTAGTGAAAATATTCTCCAATTCTATCCACAATGGATATCTATAACTAGGCTAACTACTTCGATGCCTCGTTCAAAAACTTCAAGATATATCTCCTAATGAGAGTGTCTACTACCACGTTCCCCTTCAAAGTAGTATAGAAAATCTCCAAGTCATAGTCCTAGAGAAACTCTACCTATATCCTTTGTCTCATATTTAGATCATTCTGAGAGAAGATATACTTATAAATCTTGTGGTTGAAGTAGACAATAAACTGCTCATCCATCAGGTAGTGTCACGACATCTTAAATGTGAAGACTATTGCTGGTAACTCAAGATTATGGTTTGTGTAATTCTGATCATGTGACTTCAACTGGTGTGAACCATAGGGAATCACTGCTTACCTCTACATTAGGGAAAAACGAAGCCTCGTTCCAGATGCATCATAGAACACTACATACTCGACACCCTCCTCTAGAAACGTCAAGATGGGATTTCTTGTAAAACCCTAACTTAACCTTCACTGGATCCATTGGAACTCCAGACTCTAAGATGATGTGCCCGAGATCAATTAATACCACCTAGGGATCCCCAGGGTGAGACACTAGGTCTCACTAAGACCTTCCTCTACATGTCCACCAACTACACTTTCATCTCATGAAGCTTTGCGGGAGTCATCTGATTTGATGGTGTAGATATTTGTATTGTCCTGGGGTGAATATCAATGCAAAAGTATAAATATCAGTGGGGAGGTAAACCTAGAACACCTTATTGGGAAAATTCCTTGTACTCTTCTACCATTACAGTAAATTTATGACTCAAAACATCCACTTCACTGTGGGTCAAGATAGACAACTTAAGAGTAATCAGTTGCATCCTCCTATGCACGAGTCCTTCCCGAGCTATGAGGATTTCTATTTCGCTGATAAAAAGGTAAATTTGGTTTTATTTTCACAAAATAACCACACCCTTTTCCTCAAATAATAAACCCAAGCATGAAATTTGGATACTAATCCATACTGAGAAGGACATCATAAGGCCTCGACACTACTACTAAGAGATCCCAACTAAAAATCAGTCCTTTAAGAGGAAGGTCACATTTTTTGGCACTACTGCATGATCATTGAGTCTCCCCCGGTAGGTGTCTCTAAGAATAATGGTTAAGTTAGGAGTTTAATCAGAATATATAAGTATCAAACAAGAAAAGTGTAAGGAAAGGAAATCACTAACACATGTGTCTATCTACTGCAGCTAAAGTAGAAAGACACATATCTTACCTTCACTACTACAAAAATGGGCAAGGGAAGCGCCACCTATTATCAGTGATAAGTAAAAATCACTGATAAAGGTAATTATTTATCAGAGCTAATTAAAAGTGCTGATAAAGAATCTATTTATCAGTGTTAAAATTTCAGCACTGATAAAACCATAGTCCCATTTTACAAAATCAGGTGCACATTTCCCTCTGTTTAATGCGCCCTCAAGCTCTCACAATATTGTACCCCTATGACAATGTCATGACCCATCCCAGTGGGATCCAATCCACAACTCCCCTAGCCCAGCTCCAATAGGCCAGGGGCTGGTGACTAGCACCGAGTAGGTATGCTATTAACATGGGAGGCATTGCCAATAAATCTGTACACATGCACACACATCTCTAAGCCCACAAAGCTGAAAATTAAAAACTACTAAAAATGGAAATGCATGCATACACTAAAATCCCAACCAACAGAGTACGACAGGAAAGTAATGTACAGTAATGTAAAACCCTGGGACAAAAGTACGATCCCAACAAAAGAGAGTGTGTAACAAAGTCCAACCTGTAAAGAAAGTGTACTAGGATTGTAATCCATAGCCGTAAGAACACACCTCGGCATGTCTGATCTCACTGAGGATCGTCTGGTCCTAGTCTGCCTAGAATCCTATCAAAGGCTCGCTCTTCTACACAAGACACGACACGTGCGGGAAAAGCCCGTGCAGGGGTGAGTATAACAATACCCAGTAGGACACCCCGAAACCACAAAGGAATACAACAAGGGAAAAATTACACAAAGGAAAGATACAATCATCTCTACACAGTATATGTTTTCAGGACATATAACAAGAATATCCAGATATACTCATACACGATCGACCATCGTGAAGCCACCACTAAGATCCAGATCGAAGATTCCACTAAGCACGTAACAAGGAGAACACACTCCTAGGTCTGAAGATAGAGATACGAAGTACTCGTTCCGGGAGAACACACTCCACAAGTACTTGAGAATATGATGCTCAGATGAGGATCACAACCAATAGACATGGGTTGAATCCAACAACTAAGTCTGAGCTAATCCGCTAAGTAGATGATCGACGCCCGGTTAAAGTAGGTCACATCGATACCAAGAACTCTACTTAGGGTTCCAGGAATGAATAGAGGATCTGTCTCTAAGTATCAGAGATGGTATTCTAATAACTCTATTTAGGAAGTCCTTCTGAAGGGATCATACTGTTGTACGTAGGAAATGATACCAGAACCTTCAAGGGAAAGACCAGGGGTACAAACCCTAAGAAATATAGTCCAAGTCATGGATGAAAAAAGGATCAAGACATGTAAAACAGGTTACACAACGTGAAGTATAGTTACACGCTGTGTTCCTTGACTCTGGGTACTGCCCGTGTAAACGGGCCGTGTCATCCGTCCAGGCTGTGTAAAACTCAACTACATGTAGAAGGATCACACGCAGTGTTCCTTGACTGTGGGTAATACCTGTGTAAATGGCCAGTGACATTAGGCTTTCCATACAAAAAGAAACTACACGGCGTGTAGTAGGATTACACTCCGTGTCCGAGCACCTGGGGTTTTCTCCGTGTACGCTGACCATGTGCCCGTACATGGTCTCTGTCCGTGTCGGCTGCCTGTGTACTAGTACATGGGGTACCCCATGTATCTGGCTGGGGAAGGTTATACACATTGTGTCTATGGCCGTGTACCTAACCCATGCTCGTGTACTCTCTGATTATATGCCAGGTGGCCCACTGACGAACACATGCCGTGTAGCCCATACTACACGCCGTGTAGTCGGGAAATTTCCAGAACCGTTTTCTTCTTCCTCACCTCGTTCGATCTTCTAGTTTCTTTTTCCATGGTCCGTTTGCCGTGAAACTCAAGATCGGGGGTCGCCTCATCGTCGTGGTGCTGAATCTGCAGGTTTCAGCACTTCGATCGGCTCTGAAGTCCGAATCTGGCCACCCGTACAGAAATCGTTCGAAGAACGATATCTTCTGATCCGTTTCGATCCATCCGCCGAAATCGTCGTCACACCTCTGTGGGGTTGTTCCGATGCTAGATCTTCAAGTTGGGATCATTGCGTTACGCAACGGATCTGAAATGATCTGTCCTTCATACTTCCGTGAAGAACATGTAGAACACACATGAAGAATGCAAGGAAAGAATCACAAAATCGAATAAGAGGGATGAACCATGATCGTTGGTCATGAAGATCTGGGTTCTTCGTCGTTATATCAAAACCAAAATAATCAAAATATTATAATTACGAGCATTGGATCCCCCAATAAAACCCTAAATCACACCCGCCCACAAAACGATCGATCCGTGGGCTAATCGTGTCGCGAATTAGTCTGCGTTCATTGTAGGAATCAATAATGGGGAATGAATCACAAAGAGATCAAATTCCCTACCTGGATCTGCGGAATTCGTTGGAAAAGATCCAGTGGTCATGTCGCCATCACCACAGAAACCCGTCAAGAACACCGTCTCCTTGTTTGGGTTTCATCTAGAGCCTCCAAAGGTTTCAGGGTTATTAAGTCTATAAACCTGGAACCCTATGCAAATCTCTATTTAGAAAGCTAAAATATATTCATTGCAACAAGATTTAATAAAATATTTTTATTAAATATTTTATTACGGTTACGTCCAAAAACTAGATTTCACCACCAACCTGCGCCAGCCGATGTTAGGCCTCGCCTAAGGTAAAATCGGTGTTCTGAATGCAACGGTGCCCTCAGATTTTTAATTCAATCACCTGTTCGGGAGTTATTCAACTTTTTCATGAAAACCACACGCACATGTAATTTAATTATTTAATAAATTCAAAAAGTTATTTCGGGCTCCCCGGGCCTCAGAACTGCACACCATCTCAGAGCCTGGTCTCGAAATAATTACCACATAATATCAAAAATAAAATACAGAGAAATCCGAGACATTATAGATAACTCCCCTCTCCTAGATCTTCTCTTTGTTGGACCTCCACTGCTATCCCTACTCTTCCAGTAGCCCGACTCCACCACGAACCCTACTCTTTATCCTCACCCTCAAACCCCTTCCATGGATCCTCCTCCATGAACACCTTACTTCTCTTTCTCCTTGTTGGAACCTACTCCCCATGAACCCTACTTCAAGTGTTTGGGATTCATTTCGACGAGGTTTGATTCTCGACTTCCCATCTTTGATCTTTGGTGATTTCTCTGCTCATCCTAATATTTTTCCTTTTGTTCTTACTCTGATATTCACTATTGTGGTTTAGTTTGGTTTGGTTTGTGTTGTGTTGTGTGTTTGGGCTATGTTTTGATGATTGTTTGGTTCATTAGGTTGATTAGTGGTTTCTCATGGTGCGGTTGTGGTTGGAGGATTATTTTTCTTCACCTTGCGGTGTACAATGGGTTTTAAAGATTCTTCGAGGTATAAAATCAATCAGTTCTATTTATTTTGTATCATGTAGGAGGGGCTTCTTATCATATTAATCTATAAAATTGGTTGTGATGGCTTAATAAAAGATAAGGAAACTAAAAATTGAAATTAAAGTGTAAAGGGGTTTTATTTTCAATTTTTTACAGCGTTATTATTATTTATGATATTATGATTGCACAAGATAGATGCTCCACTAAATATTATGTCCATTGGGGGATTTATTTACACTCAATGATATGTTATGTGATTTCTTCTTTTGTTGTGATTATTGTGATATCACCCTAATACAGAAATTAACTAACCACTTACACTTAGATAATAAAATGGTTTCCCTTGTATTATGGTTTTTTTGATAAAGAACTTAAAAAATAAAGTGTAATGTGATCAAAGACCCTTTTTAAATCTCTAAAATGATATTGATTTGTTGTGATGTGTGGCCATTATTTTGGGGTTGCAATTTGTGGTTGGGAAATGTGTGGATGATGGTTGTTGGACGTGATATTGGGGCAGCAAGGTGGTTTTTTGGTGTGCTTTTTGGGTAGTGAGGTGGTTTGTTTGGCCGTGCTTTTTGTGGTGGTGAGGGGATGTTTTCTTTATGCTAAAAAATTGGGCAGTGATGGAATTAATAATTTTTAATAATGATTTAAATGGAATGGGTTGGTTTAGTTAATGGGATGTAATCAACTGATAATTAATTAAATAGTGGGTTGTGTGGTTAAATGTGGTTGATACTAAATAATGAAATGAATTTGTTGGATAATTTGAATTTTTTGGTAATGTGAAATGAGTATTATAGATTATTGTGTAGTGCTATGTATTTAGAGGTGGAAACAATAGTGGAAATGTTGTGAGTTGGTTAGCATTTTGTTGTAAACCCATAGGTTGGGCTTGCGTGTGTGGCTATATGTATATACTTTTATATTATTAATGATTTAGGTATTCACCCTACCCACATCAACCACTATGTTTTGAAACCCAAATAGTCATGTGACTAGTGTTTTTCCTAACATCTAGTGAGGAGGAAAAATGTTTGGGTACCCGCTCTTTCCCACTCTCTCATTCATGCGAGGTAGGTATTTCACAGGCTATGATGGATGAAGGTTTGTTAGTTCATTAGATGTTGGTTTTGGTAGCCCATGTTTTTTTCAGGGACATGTAACCATGATTTTGGGGTGGTGGCCGATGTGTTTTTCAGTGAGATGTGATCATGCTTGTGGGGCGGTGGACCAGGTGTTTTTGGGTAAGGTGTGATTTGATCTTTCTTATGGTGAGGCTTTAGGTGGGGTCCATGCATGGTAGGTGGAGGGAAAAAATTTGATGTCATACATGTTCTCAATACCCTACTAATTTGGTTATTATAGTGATTATGATTTGATGGACCCGGTGTCTATGGGAGAGATTTGATGTTACCGTGTTTGTAGGTCGATGTGGTATATGAAAGAGATGAGAGAACCAGGATGTTTGATGTTTGGGTGTGAGAGTTTCAAACCAAAAGAAAAGTGGTGTGGGGTACCCTTTATCAATATTCTTCTATTCATATTATACTACTTGGTATTAATTATTTTGTAAATTCGACTTGGTGAGTTTTGGGGTGGATAGTTGACCTATTTAGGTGTTGTTGGTTATATTATTTTTCATTCCTATGTGTTTTAAATGAATTTTAATAAAATAAATGGTTATGTTTTTCATGTGTTGTAATTTAATACTTCTTATAAAGGGTATTATGGGTTGTTTGAAAGTTGTGAAATATGTTTTCAAAGGAATCAGAGGTGCGAATGGGTTTGGGTGTAGGTTTTAGAAAGGAAACATAATAATTTAGCATGTTTGGATTGTTTTGAATTTTTAAATATGAGTTGAAAGATTCTCAAATTATGAAAGGCGTGTTTTGAAATTATTCTTTGTTTATGTTTGATTTTTCAAAGGGGGATCGACCCATGAAGTTGGTTTATTAACTGTATGCTCTTCTTCTGTTTCATGAAAATAGAATTTTTCAAATGTGTTGGTAATGGAAAATGTATTTTAAATGTGTTTTGGTGTGAGTAAAAATAGAAAATGGTTTATTTTATGTAAAATAGATATTTCCTTGAAATTCTATGCATTGGGTTTTGGAGGAGTAGGGTTCATGGAGCCTTCTTTGGATTTTTTCATATTTCAATGAGGAAGGAAAATTATTTAAATGATGTCTTGGAAATGTTTTAATGGTGTGACTGTGATTCTAATAAATTTTTAATTCATATTAAGTGAGGATTTATAAATTGTGAACTGGATTGGAATTACATTCTATTTTGTATGGTAAATGTTTGGATTACACTTTATATAGTGTTTCTTTTAAATCTTGTATGAACCTCTTGATTTACCCTTGAAAAATTCACCCCTTTGTGAAGGATGTTTTATCACTCTTTAATAATTTTATCCCCTCTTGTGTGAGTTTTTTAACACTAAGGGATTGTTGTTTATCCCTTTGTATTGGAATGTGATTTTTTATAGAATAGATGTAAGACGTGTCTCTGGATATTAGTTACAAGTTTGGGGAAGTTTATGGAGATTTATTTCATATCCTTTAGATGTTAATGATATAATTTATGTTCATTAACCTCAATTTTCTATTTCTTATGTTAATTTTGGTAACAAAACCTATGATAATCCATAGTAATTTTGGGTAAAACAAGGTCCTTTTTCTACCCCATGAACCCCTTCGTGTTAGGAAATGTATTTACTATATTAGTTTTGTCAAAAAAATTGTATCATTGTTTTCATTTTATTTGAGTTTGGTCACTAGTTTTAGAAAGTTTAATGTGATTATTTTATTATGAATGAGGTGGATAGTAGGGTTGGTTAAAATGATGTTTAATGTTTTGCTACAAGGCTGGTGGGTGCTAGAACTATTGGTATGGTGGCTGGAAAGTGTGTTGATTTTGATGGGGGTCAATCCTGGTTCTGTTGATTTCCAAATCTTTATAGGAAATGGTTAGGCTCTATTAATAACTATTTTTATAAGAAAGTGATTCTCTTCTACTGTATTTGGAAGTCTTGTTTTGTGTATTTGAATAATAAATAATAATATTTGAGATTCAAATAGGATGGATATGAATAAATATTGGATGGATGCTAAACATTTGAAAATAGAGTATGATAATGGAGTGAAAGAGTTCAACAAGTTTGCAAAGGATCATGAAAATGATCATTCTCAAATCCTTTGTCTGTGTTTATGTTGTTGTTATTATAGAATAATTTCTCTAGAGGAGTTTTAAGAACATTTGATATGTCACAGAATAGATCGGAGTTATAACTATTCAAATAAACACTAAGAAAAAGCGAATGTAGCTACTTACTGGGATAAAACTATGTTTTATGGATCATCATATATGATTAAAAATATGTATAATGAAGAATACCGTATGGAGGATGTGATTATAGATATCAATGATGATGAAGATCGTATTGAGAAAACGATAAGGATAGTTGAAGATGAACTCTGTGATTGCCCAAAATTTCTTGATAAGTAAAAGAGTTGTGAAAAGACCCCATTGTATGTTGGTTGCTCTAAATATATAGCATTTTCAGCTGTACTGAAGTTTTATAAATTTAAAGCAGGAAAGGAATGGAGTGATGTCAGTTTTACGGAACTACTTGCTCTCTTGAATGACATGCTCTAGTAAGATAATGAGCTCCGATGCCATACATATGAAGCTAAGAAAATGCTACCCTCGATGAGTATGATTTCTAATAGAATACACACCTACCCGAAAGACTTTATATTGTTTCTCAAGGAGAAAAAATCACTTACAGAATACCCAAAGTGTGGTGCTTCTCGATACAAGAAAGATGAATCCAGTCCTATGAAAGTTTTATGGTACTTTCCAATCATTCCAAGGTTTGGGCGTCTATATGGAAGTGAATAAACTATAGTAAAATTGTCATGGAATGTAGATAAAAGAAATAAATATGGGAAATTATGTCACCCAACCAACTCTCCTAAATGGAAGAGAATTGATCATGAGTAACCTGAATTTGGAAATGAGCAGAGAAAACTTCGTCTTGCATTATCTACAGATGGAGTGAACCCTTTTGGTTTTCAAACCAACTCACACAGAACATGGTCTGTTATGTTGGTAAATTATAACCTTCCACCCTAGTTATGCATGAAATAAAAATTCATCATGTTATCTATTCTCATATTAGGATCAAAACAACTAAGAAATGATATTGATGTTTATTTGGATCCTTTTATAGAGAATTTGAAGTTATTGTGGGATTCGGGTGTTATGTTGTATAATGCTTATAAAAGTTAATAATTCACATTTAGGGAATTGTTGTATTGGATGATAAATGATTACCCTACTTATGGAAATTTTTTAAGATATAACATTAAAGGAACTCGAGGGTGTCCCATGTGTGAAGAAGATAAAGAATAAATTACGTTGAAACATTCATCGAAATCTGTGTTTCTAGGACACCATAGATTTCTACCACATCAGCATAAGTACCTATATTGGACAACATCATTCAATGGATGTTCAGAAAAATGCACAACACCATCTCTACAAAAAGGTGATTAGCTGTTTGAGAATGTAAAATATGTAAACACTATTTTTGGTAAACCATTTTCAAAAAACCTTACGAAAATCTGTTGGAAAAAGAGATCCATTTTTTTGAATTACCATACTAGAATTGTCTGTACGTTAGAAATTTTCTTGATGTGATGCATGTGGAAAAAAATATATGTGATAGTGTTATCAAAACATTTATAAATGACCCTAGCAAAACAAAGTATTGAATTAAGGAAAATTTGGACATGGTTGACTTGGGAATACTAGAAGAGTTGGCTCCCATGAAGGGTGAAAATCAAATGTTTCTTCCTCCAGTTGCGTACACTCTTTCCAGGGAGGAGAGATATCAGTTTTTCAACTTCTTCAATGATGTAAAGTTTTCGGAGGGGTATTCAACAAATATCAAGTACATTGTGTCGATGAATTATTTTAAGTTAAAAGGTTTGAAATCCCATGACTACCATGAGCCAAAATTCAGAATCTTTAGTCCTCATACCACATCAACAGAACTAACGAAATTAGAGCCATAAAAAAGCGATGAAATAGTGAAAGTCTTACTGAAAACATTGGAAAGTAAGATTATGGATAAAAAAATCTTCCTAATACCAACCATGTCGGGGTAAAATTCTATAATTAAAGCATACCAATTATATTTTCACTTATTTCATTAATTATTCCTCTGTGTGTTTTTAGGAAACATTAGATGCTAATTACGGTGAACTTGGATACTCTGGAGATTTATTTTCTAGATTCAATGCAAGGATATCCAACAAACCGACCACACATAAAGGATTTTGTGAATCTGTAAGACACTATATCCAACATTTTAGGTCTAAAATCAAGTTATATAATTTATATTATCTTTTACTAAGGATTCTGTTATGATAGGGTAGTGTATCAATATCATCTAAAAAAGGAATGAGGACAGGGTCTAAGCATAAGGAGGCAAGAAAGTTCTACGTCTGGACATGTATCATAGTATATATAATAAAATTTCACTATCCAAACACATATCAATACAAGTTACTTATTATTATAATGATAAACATTTTTTTCATGTCTAAAACAAGCACACGATAAATATTGCAGTTATTATGTTTGTAAATTTATGAGAGAGATCATTTTCCATCAACAAACTAGCACCCCTAAAAAAGTATTTTAAAAAACAACTACTATTTCATTTAAATTATTTATTAATTATTTATTTATATATTTTGAAGTTCTACTCTAACTATTGAAGATCCTAATAGTCACAAGATGATATAGATTTGTTCAGAAATGAGTGGGTTGTATAAGTAATGGAAGATTGTACATAAATAGCTTGAAGATCTGACTTGGGGATGTGTACAATTGGCATACATTTTTGAGAGGGGTTCACGGAGATCAAAAGATGAAACATTGTTTTATATAAATGTTCCTAGGAAAATTTTAATTTTTATTAAATAAAACATCCTTTCCCCAATGATTCATTTTTCTATTTTAACAGATGAAATGCACCAGCAACGTGTGAGAATAATGAGCCACTTTTCTTTGGGATTTGGATAAGAAAAACTAGTAAAATCTCCAAAATGCCTTCATATCACACATTCCCACTCAAATTCAAATAATATATGAGTAAATTTGTTCGCCCTAAATTTATTTTATTATGATCATCAAGATTCAAAATGGATTATCATGTGTTGAACAATTTCATTGCTAGAAATTGTATGTTTTCTGATTATCCATAAATAGAAAATGAATTTTGATAGAACCTCCTTACTTCATTGGGTCTCCCCCCACACATCCATGTTTTAAATTTATCACAATGATCCGTGGGTAATTTTCAATCGTTACAAGTCAACCTCGCCTCAATTCGAGGCACGGTGTGACAGGTATCACTCAAAGTGTCTCTCTTTTGTTCAAAATGGACATAATTTTAAAGGAAAAAAGAAACTAACATATGGAAAACTGACCAAATGCATTCATATTGTTTTGATAATTTAATAAAACCATCCATGTAGAGACCCGTATCTTGACTTACATTGACATTACATTAGTTTTGCGGAATACTTAGTACATAACAAAAACACACACACAAGGATCGTAACAGTTTAGTGTCTTTGAAAACTCAGAACGTAATCTTCTAATCGTGGTGAAAGATCTTCAACATCTCCTATAAAGATCTTCCTTTTTTTTTACCTAAAACCTTTCTTTATATCCTGGGGAAAAGAAAACATAAAAGGGTGAGCTCAAATGCTCAGTAAGGGTAAACAAAAGAAAAAAATCAATCACATCATAAGAACATAACTTTTGGAAATCTTAACCTGCAAAAGAGAGCATAATTTCATAACATGGGATAAATCATAGTAGTGAAATGAAATCCCAATAATCATAACTTAAAACATGAAACTTTGTGGCATACACACATAATCATAGAAAATCATTTCTTGTTAGTCAAGACTCATTGCCAAGACTATCTTAGTGGACAAAGTCCCTTTCTGAATCGAGTAACCCTCGTTTCAGTCCTGTTTTCACTGAACCGGTATAACCTACCATTTCAGCCATGTCTATCTCATGAGATATAAAATCTTTACCCAATGCATTGGAGGGAGATATAGGTCCCACCCATCTCATAATGATACCATTCTTATGTGAGCCACAAAATCATAAACCATACATCATAGCATAACCCATGTAATAAAAATGGGATTCTTAAACATCATGACATCATAAAACAATTCATATAAGATAAAGGAATTCATAAAAATAATTCCATCACAACATGATCAAATCAATGTAATAATAGGGATAAAAACAGAACCCTTTATTATCTTAGATGGAAAATAATTTTGATAAAACACTTGAACTCCATTCTTGAGGAAAATATCCTTTCTTCTTCAAAAACATTTTTCCTTTCATAACATGTCATATAACTTTAAAATAAAATAAGTTGATTAAAAATAAACTTGAAAACTTGTAAAGGAAGCTTCTTGGAAATAATGTTTTAAAAATCCATTCATGCCGTATAAGTTAAAAAAAACATTCTTCGTACTTTTGTCAGAAAAGTCAAAAAGTACCTCGTACGACAAAAGATTCCTTTCATACATATTACTAAAAACTCACCGAAGGGTAAAAATGGATTCAAAAAATTGTAGGTGGATGGAAATAATATTACATTTTGATGAAACATGGATGTGGATGATAAAATACACCCCAGTAAATACTTACGAATAAACAATCTCGGATAAAAATGAGATTGTGATATTTCCCTTACCTTAGGTCTGACTTGCTTTGTAAGTGTCCGAACCTCCTGTATAATGATTTAAATCATGTTATTGACTTATTCCAGAATCATATTCATTGTTATTATATCATATATGGTCCACTTATGACTTTATATTACCCGTTCTTTTGTAAATTCATGTTAAAGTAGCGTTTTCGGTAAAATCGTCTCATTTGTCGTTCGTGTTTTTAACTTGTAATTATTAATATGATTACTTAGATCATGACTACTTAATTCCAGAATATAAAAAATGATATATATATATATATATATATATTCATAATATACATATATAATAAATCAGTAAATGGAAAGAAATACACCGTTCATGGAGACGGTAGTCCGTACGTACGCATGAACGCTGTTTTCGTTTCCTTATTGAATTGAATGGAATTAAGTAGATGACATGCATATAAATAATTCCAGTATCATTATTAGGTCATATATTTCATTAGTACTTATTATATATACTTTATAATCATTCATGAATGGTTAATCATTGAGAATGAATCTCATCGCGTCGTGGAGACGGTAGTTCGTACGTACGCACGAGCGATGATATCATTCCCAAGGTCGTGGAATTGTGTTGAAGTGTATGTATACTATTTCAGTATCAATATCACTTTATAATAATCATATATAGTTACTCATTAAACCATTATACCCATCCAATTAAGGTGGTGGCGGAAAATAGAGTACACCACGGCGTGGAGACGGTATTCCGTACGTACGCACGCGCGGTGATTTCCTTTCTCCGTAGGACGGATAGAAGGTTAATTAGAGTTGTTTCATATTTATAATAACATATCAGTATGTAATTAATACTGATGTTATTACTTTATCATTAAACAACTAAAGAAGAATAAGTTGAAGAAGAAAGAAATTGAAAAGGTCGGTAATGGATATTACCTCTTCTTTGGAACGCCTCTTTGAATCCTCCACTTAAGGAACTAAGATTGGTCTTTGGAGAAGACCAGGAACTCTAGGATTATTCTAGGGAAGTGGAGAGGAGAAAATGGCAGGGGTTGGCCGAGCTTGAGTGCTCAAAATTGGTGTGAGGAGGAGGGGGAGGAGGTGTCCTTTTATAAGGGAGGAGTGGGGCACCTTAGGCATTCTTAAAAATATTAATTTATAATAAATCTAACCCCACTTAAAAACCTCCAAAAATGACTCATATTCGAAGATTAGATGAGATAGGGTTGTAATCTCATCAACCAATCAAATTTAGACATGTTTGGATCTTATTTTAAACCTTATCATTTTGATTTATCCTTATTTAATCTATTTAAGTTTATTTGTGGTAATAAAATTCTAAATTTTAAATTATAACAAATAATTACTTATTTGTTGTGAATTTTCCATAATTGTTTACTTTATAACATTATAGAACATATAAATATAAATTTTTAATTTTTAAATATTTTTGTGATTTTTAAACAATTTTATAATATGTTATTTTTGTAAAATAACAATAGTGTCAATTTTGACACTATTCATTTATTTGAATTTTAATAAACTATATACAGAAGATATGTTCGAACTAAAAGCTTTAATATATTAATAAAAGTTCATATGTATCTATAAAATTAGTGTATCACAATAAATAGTTCATATAATATTTATTTTATTATTTTTAAACCCATTTATTTGGTTTATCTCTTAATAAAATAATTACTACATCATTTTTGTATAATTATTTAATATACTAATTTGTTGTATAAAAATTTAAAATAAAATACTATGATGAAGATAAATATATTACCTTTCACAATAATACTTTTACTCGAATTTATCATCTTAAAATCACAATATTTAAATCGTTATATTTATTAAATTATGAAGGTGACAACTTTGGCATCATTTAAAATAAAATAATATAAGGGTCATAATCGCTTTTATAAGGGTCCAAATGGTCAAATATTCGACCATTGGATGATTATGGTTTACATTTACATGGCCAATAAGTTTTGGTTAGGTATTTGTGCATTTTATGGTCACTATTAGTTTAATAAAGACAATATTCTTGATTTTTCACTAGATAAACAATTTCTGCATCACTATTGTTTCATAATTAATGATAATTATTTAATCCCTAAAAATTATAAATAAATTTAAATGATGTAGATAATTTCATTACCTTTCTGGAGACTATTCATGTTCGAAGTTTTATGAAGTTTATCACTAAATTAAAATTAATATACTTATAAGATTTAAGAGAGTGACATGTTGTCACTTTCTTTGATTTTAATAATAATTAAGTTATTTTCATGGACAAATGTCCATTAAATGATTCTAATCCTACCCTTAGGTGATATGGGTCGACTTTTAGTCATCCAATAGGATTTTGACATTTTTTAGGGTAATTTTAAAATAATATATTTACCCTTAATTACCCGATTTACCTTTAACTATGGTAAATAAAATTTACCGTAGTTACTATTCATAATTCCCAAAAATAAAAAGTAGCTTATTAACATAATTTGGACCCACTGATTCCAAATATGGAATCCTTTTTTCCAAATTCAATACACAAAAGATGCAGAAATTAAATTAAAATTAATCCCGTTGTCGAAAGAAAATGGGTTTTTCTTTAAAACATTGCAAAAGATTGAATTGATTTAACCTACGAATTCAAGGTAAAATCAATGCTAATGACATACATTATATTAAATGGTAAAAATATATTCTGTTTATACTTTAAAACCATTCAATATTATAATTTAACCACATAAGATATTACGATGAAAAAATTTGTTTTTAATTAAAATATAGCGTGTTTTTACTATTCATTAAAATATGAAAGTTATCGGAAAAATATCAAAACTTTATCTAATGTAAATTTTTATATCCTGATTCAAAATAAGAATATTATTTTGTCAAATTGAACATATAAACATGTAAAAAACTATATTTAAAGTGGGTGCGCCATCAAAAGGCGGTAAAACTTCATTTTTTGAAAAATACTTATTTTACCCGAAAAATTTATTCTGTTCTTATATCATGTTCTAGAAAATGTGTAAGATGAATAATAATGTTATAAAATTCAAAATTTAGTTAATACTATTCATAACGGCTAGTTCATGACAATATTATAATAATATAACATTGTTTATTAAAACCCGGTATTGCGTACAACACATGCTATCGGGGAAGGTCTCGATTGCGTGTAATGCAAGCCAAGTCAGGGTTGCGTGTTGTGAAAGAATCCTTCATTGTTTCGTATAACAGAATCCAACCATATTTCATTTATACATTTAATATATATATATATATATATATATATACTCAATGTTGCGTAGAATAACTATTATCAAAATTATGTGTAACACGGTCCAAGAATAGTGTTGCGTATACTGCAAGCTAATACGGTGTTGCGTATAGCGCAAGGTAATCTTGGTGTAGAATACAACATAAGACATTAATGAAATTAAAATAATATTTTTCATAAAATCTAGGGGTGTTACAATCCATGGGTCATGTTTGACGTGTATGATTCAACCCCACCTCAATCTTAGCCACAGTGTGGCTGTTATCACTCAAAGTGTCCCTCTTTTGTTTAAAATGGACAGAATTTTAAGTGAAAACAACAACTGACATAAGGAAAAACAAACAAACGAATTAATATTGTGTTGATAATTTATTAGAAAAATAAATGGGTAATTTTGGACAATTATGAGTCAACCCTGCCTCTATTCGAGGCATGGTGTGACCGGTATCACTCAAAGTGTCTCTCTTTTGTTTAAAATTGGCAGAATTTTAAGTGAAAACAACAGCTGGCATATGAAAAATGGACCAAACACATTTGGATTATGTTGATACATTAGTCCAATGATCCATGGATCATGTGTGATGTGAAAGAGTCAACCCCACCTCAATCGGAGGCATGCTGTGACCTGTATCACTCAAAGTGTCTCTCTTTTGTTTAAAATGGACAAAATTTTAAGTGAAATCAACAACTGATGTTCAGAAAACTGACCAAACGCATTCTTATTGTGTTGATACTTTATAAGAACAATAAATTGGTCATTTATGACATGTATGAGTCAACCTCGCCTCAATCTGAGGCATGTTACGACCGGTATCACTCAAAGTGTCTCTCTTTTGTTTAAAATGGACAAAATTTTAAGTAAAAACAACTGACATTTGGAAGACCAAAAAAACACATTCGTATTGTGTTGATACATTAAAATAACGATACATGGGTGATTTTTGACACGTGAGAGTCAACCCAACCTCAATCCAAGGCATGGTGTGACCAGTATCACTCAAAATGTATCTCTTTTGTTTAAAATGGACATAATTTTAAGTAAAAACAACAATTGACATAATAAAACTAACCAAATGCATTTTTATTGTGTTAATACTTTAGAAAAATGATCCATGGGTCGTCTTTGATGTATAAGAGTCAACCTCACCTCAATCTGAGGCACAGTGTGGCCGGTATCACTCAAAGTGTTCCTCTTTTGGTTAAAATGGATAGAATTTTTAGTGAAAACAACAAATAACTTATGTAAAACCAACCAAACACATTCAAATTGTGTTGATAATTTAGGAGAACAATACATGGGTCATTTATGATGTGTAAGATTCAAACCCGTTTCTATCCGAGGCATGATGTGACCGGTATCACTCAAAGTGTCTCTATTTTGTTTAAAATTGACAGAATTTTAATTGAAAACAATAACTGACATACGGAAAACCGAAACAATGCATTAGTATTGTGTTTATACTTTAGGCCGACGATCCATGGGTCTTTATTTATGTTTATGAGTCAACCCTATCTCAATATGAGGTATGGTGTGGCTGGTATCACTCAAAGTGTCTCTCTTCTGTCTAAAATGGACAGAATTTTAAGTGAAAACAAAACTGACATACGGAAAATTGGACAAATGCATTTGGATTTTGTAGATACTTTAGGAGATCAATACATGGGTCATATTTGACAAGTAAAAGTCAACCCCATTTCAATCCGTGGTACGGTGTGACCGATATCACTCAAAGTGTCTCTCTTTTGTTTAAAATGTACAAAATTTTAAGTGAAAACAACAACTGATAGAAAAAAATCTAAAAAAAGTTATTCATATTATATTTATACTTTAGGATAAATATACATGGGTCATTTTTGACGTGTATGAGTCAACTCCACCTCAATAAGAGGCACGGTGTGGCCGATATCACTCAAAGTGTCTCTTTTTTTTTAAATGGACAAAATTTTAAGTGAAAACAATAATTGACTTACGGAAAACCAAACAAACACATTTGTATTGTGTTTATAATTTATTTCAATGATACATGTGTCATGTGTGATGTGTATGAGTCAACCCCACCTTAATCTGGGGCACAGTGTGATCAGTTTCATGCAAAATGTCTCTCTTTTGTTTAAAATGGACATAATTTTAAGTGAAAAAAACAACTAAAATACGGAAAAACAACCAAACACATTCATATTGTGTTGATAATTTAGTATAAAAATAAACGTGTCGTTTTTTATGTGTAAGAGCCAACCCCGCCTCAATCCGAGGCATGGTGTGACCGGTATAACTCAAAGTGTCTCTCTTTTGTTTAAAATGGATATAATTTTAAGTAAAAACAACAACAAACATACTGAAAACTGGCCAAAATAATTTTTATTGTGTTGATAATTTATACCAGAGATACATGGGTCATGTGTGTTGTGTACGAGTAAACCCCGCCTCAATACGAGGCATAGTGTGGCCGGTATCACTCAAAGTGTCTCTCTTTTGTTTAAAATTGACAGAATTTTAGGTGAAAACAACAACCGACGTATGGAAAAATAGACAAACACATTCATATTGTGTTTATACTTTAGAAGAATGATCCATGGGTCATTTTATGACATTTAAGAGTCAACCCTACCTCAATTCGAGGCACAGTGTGACCGATATCGCTCAAAGTGTCTCTCTTTTGTTTAAAATGAACAAAATTTCAAGTGAAAACAACAACTGACAAGCGGAAAACCAACCAAAAACATTCTGATAGTGTTTATACTTTAGGAGAATAATAAATGGGTCATTTTCGATGTGTAAGAGTCAACCCCACCTCAATCTAAGGAACAATGTGACTGGTCTCATTCAAAGTGTCTCTCTTTTGTTTAAAATGGTTATAATTTTAAGTGAAAACAACAACTGACATACTGACAACTGACCAAACACATTAATATTGTGTTGATACATTATTCCAATGATCAATGGGTCATGTGTGACATTTACTATTCAACCCTTCCTCAATACATGGCACGATGTGGCTGTTATCACTCAAAGTGTCTCTCTTTTGTTTTAAATGGATAGAATTTTAAGTGAAAACAACAACTGACATATGGAAAACTAACCAAACACATTGGGATTATGTTGATACTTTAGGAGAACTATCCATGGGTCATTGTTTATGTGTACGATTCAACCCCTATGCAATCTGAGGCATGGTGTGACCAGTATCACTCAAGGTGTCTCTCTTTTGTTTAAAATGGAGAAAATTTTAAGCGAAAACATCAACTAACATACCTAAAACTGACCAAAGGATTTCAAAATTTATTGATAATTTAGTCCCACGATCCATGGGTTATGTGTCTGTGTAAGAGTCCACCCTGACTAAATTCGAGGCACGGGGTGTCCGGTATGACACCAAGTGTCTCTCTTTTGTTTAAAATGGATAGAATTTTAAGTGAAAACAACTACTGAAATACAGAAAAAATGACCAAACACTTTCATATTGTATTGATACTTTAGGAGAACAATTCATGGGTCATTTGTGATTTGTATGAGTCAACCACACCTCATTCTGAGGCATGGTGTGACCGGTATCATTCAAAGTGTCTCTATTTTGTATAAAACAGACATAATGTTTAATTGAAAACAACAATTGATGTACGAAAAACAATCCAAATTTAATTACATATAACATAAGACAGTTATACTAGCCTAATAGAGTCCTAAGTAGTCCTTAGACAATAAACCCCCATTAATAATTCATCACACCCTAAATATAAACCTTTATCCCTAGATTTCATGGCGAGGGATGAAAACAAAGAGGAAACGAAGAGGTAGAAGAACGAAAGGGAAATAAAAAAGAATAGAGGATTTAAATTGGACAAATTTTCATAATAAATGGATCTTATACTAGGTTTCTAGAAGGGGATGTGAGGAAATAGGTTGAAATCCCTTAAATTTTGCCATATCATCATCAACTTTCATGGTCTGGTTGGGCAGTTTTCCAAACTATCCACTAACTTTTGGGGAGAAATTGGATTAGAAACCCTCTTCTGTACATTTTGGACAAACAGTTAACCAGTTGTGTTCCAATAGTTCAAAATGAATTAGTTAAACTATAGATCCATACCACATGGTTTCTCCTAACTGTGAACAACCCGTGTTCCTAATAACTCTGTCAAAAAGGTAAGTTGCATGGTTTTTACTTGGAGTCATACAAACCATCCTTTTTCTATGTATGTAAAATAGTAAAAGTTCAAAATGAATTGGAAACATCCCCATGAAAGTGTATCCACATGGGTTCTTATAAATTATGTCCCCCAATAAAAGCACTACCTTACTACTAATCAAGAGTCTATGATAAACAAACAATAAGAATATATCTCCCCACCATTTATAAATTCTATAAATTATGTGAAAAGAAAACATCACACCATATGATAAAGGCATCAACCACAAGAAAACAATTCCTTAAGTGTCCCAAGAATCACCCAAATCCATTGACCATGATGAATCTATAGGGGAAATTCTATAAGTCCTAAGGAAACATATCCTAAAAGGAACTCAAAATCTGTAAATAAATTACATAACCAAGCTTGACATGAATATTAACCACAAAAAAACATGAAGAATAACTCACATTCATACCTCAATCAAACTATTTTTAAGGTTCTGACATTGACCTCTCTTTATATATATTATCTGAGGAAATGTAAGATATCAACTGGAGAAGATAGTATTTAATGGAACCTTTTGATAATCATAATGAATAATTTTTACATCACATTAGGTATGGATTTTTTCCCATCATTTGATCCCTTATTGACTACCACTACATATTTTATCTGTTTGAACTACTTGATTGATATGCTGATTTTTTTGCAAGTCTTGTGTGGTTGTGCTGCTGCAGAATTTCTTGTTACAGTAGGCATGGAATTTATGAGCACTTTTTTAGAACTGATAAAGGAACCCTTTATCAGCTCTTTTTAGTGCTGATAAAGGCTCCCTTTATCATCACTAAGATTTACAACACTTTTTTAGTGCTGTTAAAGCCTGTTTTGAGTGCTGATAAAGCCCATTTTTGTAGTAGTGCTTGAACTATTTCCAATGTCCTTGGGTCATATGCCTCGGCCGCCTGTAACTATCTCCTCCCCTATCCTCCAGCTACCTGAGTCTAGTATGGACCACTAGGGGGTAGTGGTGGTAACATGTCAAAATATTGGCCACCTCCTACTGCTTCCCCATCTCCTCTACCACACCTACCACCCGATGGATTTGTTTTCTCCTACCACTGCCACTTCTTTGGCAGTTCATCAACCAACTTTCTGAATGCATCCTAAATAGTGGGAAAATTCCACACAAGATGCCCCCTCTCATGATAAGTATAGAAAGTCCTATCCCTTATTTAACTAACATTCCCCTATAACTTCTCATTGAACATCCTATCCTCCAGCTTATAGAACACACCTGATATCAGTAGGTCTTGTTGACCCTACATCCCAAGTGATCACTCCCTCAGAATCCTGTGATATGAACTCAAACCCTACATATCATCATCCATCACTAAAATATCCATCAATGACTTAGTATAGAAAGTTGCATTCACTTGAACCATTGTAGGTGGGTCTATGAACTAATCAATAAGAGAAAGTGCCACATGATGACCATCCTGAAGAAATATTTCTCCATGACTAGCTCCCCTTAGTGAGGCCTCATCAAACATTAGGTTGAACTCTCTATCCTATTGTGGAAACCTCTCTGGCTAGAGTTGTGAATACATTCTATAAGAAAACAAGATTTATAATAGTTAAAAGAGTATACCTAGTGAGCCGACTCAAGAATGACATGGGAAAAAACTACTCCAATATGATGCATGTATCGTTAACTTCCCTACAACCAATGTTTTTCATGTATTGAGTCAAAAATAAGGTGTTTAGAGTCCTGTTGTATGGATATGTCGATGACTGCACCAACACTAGATCCCCTGGCCTGAAATCTTAACATGAAACACTCGAAAATTTTTCCCTAAACCAACCTCACAAACACTCGGTCCTTATGTAGAATAGACCACCTATAATATTACTCTGTCACAACCCATCCTAGAGGGGACCATGTTGTGTCTACCCCAATCCCGCCTCCAATAGGCTAGGGTATGGAGAATAGAACTGAGTAGGAATATCCCACAAATTGGAGTCATTTTCCTATATACTTGTACACACGGACACAAATCCAAGCCACAAATGCTGGAAAGTAAAAAAACTAAGTAGAACAAATGCATGCATACCACTATATCCCAACCAACACAGTATGATAGGAAAGTTTTTAGAGTGGTTATCTAGAAACCAACTTCATTGTATTTTATGATACACCTATATTCATTGGATGGATATTTATAAACTACTTATCACATCATGATTGTTCTTCTACATGACACAGTATGTGATAATGTCCTAAGAATAGCTATCACATTAAAAGGTCATAGTAGATCCTTGCTATGATGAGAACGAGAATGTTCCATGAAACTATTCTTGAATATATGTTCTATGGCCAGATAATACCATTTTAGGGGACACAAATGGTACATGCTATCATTGGTGGGGACTAATGAAACATTGAGTCACCTTCTCATGGTGTTCATCCTTCATAATATCTAAGAGAATATTATGAGAACATGACCCGCTAGTAGGAAATCCATATTCATAAGTGTCATTGTATGTTCCTATATGGGGACATATGTATTGGTCCTTATAATTTAAGATTATTATTAATGGGTATTATGAATCACACACTTATATGTATTGACAAAAACCATGTTGATATATGTTTTCGGTGAGGAAGGATATGTTGTGTGCATCATGAGTAATACTACATTAATGAATACTGTGGGAAAGGATTTTTCACATCTACAAAAGTAGATATCTTAGGACCTTTGACGAAATTGACATAACCTAACTAAATTCATGGCCATGGTGCTCTCTAGGAAAGCTCAATTTCGAGAAGACAAAGAATGAGAAATCAAGAAAATGGGGTTGATGGCACTTCCATGAAACCCGCTTAATTATAGATATCAGGGATTATATTACACGGTGAGCATTCGTATGAGGTGAAATGTCATTGCGACATGACCCTATTTCTCTTGGGTTACTTGACCCATTTCTAGATATTAATCTTGGACTTTAGGCAAGCCCACCTATTTCCAATGAGAAAGGGGACTAGAATGTCACACACTATGTGTAGCCATTATCTCAGTTAAACAATTTATTTTTTTAACAAGTTGAATAAATATTATTTTAGGTTGTGGTTTAATAATTATTCAAGTATGCTTGATCGCATTTATTTTGACACTAGTTATTCGAGAGAATATACTGTGGATGTGATATTTATTTAACAGAAAATAATGTAGTTATATTTATTTATTAAATAAACAGTCATTATTTAAGGCCAAGTAAATATTGAGGAGGATTAGAACACCATGTTATGGGTCTAGTGAGAAATAGTATTAAATATTATTTGGTTAAATAATATTTAAATATAACATGCGAGTTATGCACATGTCATGGAAATAATATCATTTCTATTATTATTGGAAATGGGTTCTCACATGGAATAATAAATTAAGTAATATAACCTATGGTGACTATTTATTATTATCTGGAGAATTAAATTCCTCATTATGTTATTATTCTCTATATTTTCTAAGGGGTCATTCGATCGGCTAAGCAATCATTGTCTGAACAATATCCTTGGAGAAAAGATCTAGAGCCTAGAGAAATCTTCCATCTCCAAGAACGCTGTCAAGAATGAGAGAGATTATCCTCCAACAGATCAAGGAGAATAATTTGGAAGTGATTCTCTTGGAGATTGAAGTAAAACATCACAAGTTCAAGGATCTTTCATGCTAGCACAAGGAGACTCCTTCGGTGATGTCCGAAGAAACATGGGGCATGTGTGGATCACCGCTAATGGATTTCTATCCTTGGATTCTAAATTTCAATGAAGACGAACCTCAGACCCATGGTCGGACCCATCAACAAAGAAAGAATCACATTGGAGGTAATTATATATTTTAATTAAATTAATTATAAACAAAATATGTTGATCCTCTCTTCTTGGTTCTAGGTTCTCTCCTTGTTATTTTTCCATTAATTCAATTTCATGGATACGAGCCTTCATCGTTTTATTGATCCTGGATTAATCATCAATTATGATAATTTTCATATTAAGGTACACACCCATCATGTGCTTCTGTTGCGCCTAAAACCTACAAGCAGTATCAAAGGGTCATATTTTCATTTATAATTATTTAAATAATTTGTTGATGATTTACTCTTTAATAATTTAGTTTTTCAATTCATGTTGAGTCTTTCTAGTAATATAAATATTGATATGTGTTCCTCCCTTATCGTTTCTCGAAAATCTAACTGAAATGAATAATTTTATGATTAAAATTAAATCAAGGATCTCATCATAAGGTGCTAACGGTTCTGTCTAGATAACATAGGAATAAATGTCGTGTATTTAGATATACATGTCCTGTATTTGTGTTAAATGCATCGGGATTAATTTGGAAATTACTCAAGTCATGTGCATTAATTACATGTGGTGTAGTTAATTCTTACACCACATGTTCACCAGGAAAGACTAGCACACAGTCAGCCATACTACAAGCTGTGTGGCCCACTAGACATAGCTTGTAGTCACTTTGGATTAAGGTCAAGTCGTGTATCCCATATATGGCTTTCCCGACTGGTGACAGGGTAACGCGGAGTCTACACAGCATGTGTCCCACTGGAAACGTTGTGTACTTCAAGGATTTCTGAAGTACACATCACACGGAATTTCCCCAAGCATGTACTTCTGATAGATATCGAGGTGGGTGCATGACATGTAGTCGGATCTACACGTTGTGCACTGTTTCTAGATTACGCAGATTTAAAAAAATTATTATTATATTATGTAACCCTTGAGACATGTACCCTCATGTGGGAATAAAGCTGGGACAAAACATGTGATAGGTTTTTGATATATATATTTATATATATAATTAATATTTCATTAATGTTCAAAGATCTGCACATAATGTATGATTTTTATTACAATTATAATTATTCATGCATGCTACATATCAAAACGAATAATGTATAAACAAGTATAAATACATGCTAGGTAGTTTTGGATGGGTATTCACTAGGTTTCATCCAATGTACAAGTTATGTACAAGGTTATGGATGAGAATCTCATGGAAATTCAGAAAATGATTAAGATAAAAAGGGATTGATTAATTAAAGATAATTATTAATAAAATCATGTGTAATTTATCTTAATAAGAACTATTAAATAATTGAATGATAGTTTTATTAAATTCTTAATTTGTGTCACGTATGTGGATGATCATGAGATAGAATATACCTTGTTATGTGATTTGATCCCTTTTAATTTATTTATTATATTAAAAATTTTGGCATGCATGCCTTCTTCTCATTAATATATAGGGCCTACGTGTCTATGGTTTATTTTATATAAACTCCATTTTACCCCTCAACACTGTGTGAGTTAAAGGAATACGTAATGCATAGATCTCCGAAGATAGTAAAGGTGGGACAAGTTAGGAGCCAAGGTGAAACTAATCCGAAGAGATACAATGGTGGATGGGTGGAAAGCTATAAACGTGAACCTTAGATGGTTCAAGGTGTTTCTCTCATAGGTTAGGGTTAGTTTATCAACTAATAGATAAACTAAACAATAGTAAAGCTCATGATCACACCCTTTATTTTATTTTTTTAGTTGTATGGTTACTCATTATTGATTTTTGACGTGATCAAATAATTAATTGACTAACTAGAATACAAGATGGAACTAAAATAAAAAGATGGGTTATGCATAAATATTATTTATAAAAGTTTAATAACTTAAGTATACCCCCTTAACATTAACAAGCATCTGAAAAGATAATAAGTTGAAATTTACGCATAGAGGATAAAATACCAAAATTATATATTATGTTGTTATAGCCTTGCATTACATCGGTTATAATTTAACAATAGATCAAAGTTATTAACCAACCCTAGTTAGGGTGCTTTCAATTATTGGGAAATTGCAATTTGAAGTTTTGGGTTGACTTAACTTAGTTTATATCAATGGTTGACCACCCTAGTAGGACTTGGTGTAACTCAGAGGCAAAGGTTGAGGAAATCCAAAATTAAGGACTCCAGGATTGGGGATTCCCTTAAATAGATCAAGGAGATGTGAGTTAATACAGTTGGCATTTGGAATGTCTACCTAAAACCTTTCAAGTTTCATGACCAAAACTAGTTGGGGTAATGTGAAGGGAAATATGGATCCTTACAGCTAGAAGTTCCAGGAAACAAGATATTCCGAAGATAATGGTGTAATCTATTAGGTTTCAACAAAATAGTGGGAGACTAATAGATATAAATTTATTTATTTCTCTATATATATCATGATAACATACTAAAACTATGTTTGTCTTAATTTGTAGAAACAACAGTCAAAATGACATTAATCATATCATTGCGATCCACACACGAGAAGGAAAACCTTCTCACTGGCATCGATTTTCAAGGGTGATAAATGTTACTTTTGGATATCCTTCTCCCTGAGAGGAAACTTTATGTTCTAGAAGATACTTTACCAGTTTCACCTAGAAATGAGGCAAGTGATGAGAAAATCTCTTTGTATAGGAAACATATGAATGATTATATGGATATTTAGTGGCTCATGTTGTCATCCATGACCAATGATCTCTTTAAGAAACATGAGGAAATGGATGCTTATAGCATGATGTCTCCCCTTAGGGATATCTATCAAGATAAGGATAGATAGGAGAGGTATGAGATCTCCAACTCTTTTTTCACTACTAAGCTTGTAGAGTCTGTACCAACTATAATACTTTTAGTCATGATTATTGGCTACATTGATAATATGGACATATTAGGGATTAAATTCCCAGATGAGTTGCATACTAATCTCATACTATCACCACTTCCTAAGAAATTCTCTAGTTTTATTGTGAATTATAATTTGAGAAATAATGAGAAGAGTCTATCAGAGCTTCTTACCCTGATTTTCCAAGTTGATAAGGACATGGGGAGTGAAAAGGTCACAATATTTATTGTGAATAGGAAGAGGAAGGACAATGAAAAGGGGATTAATATTTATAAAAAATGTAAATCCTTTGAGCACCTTCCGACCAAGAAGACGAAGATCCATAGGCAGGGTAAGGAAAAGGAAGTAGTATGATTTTCATGTGGGAAGTCAGGCCACTGGAAGAGGAACTGCACCCAGAGGTAAGGGGAAGCCAAAGGTGAATTCATTATTGAGTGAAATATTTTCATTTCTACACATTGGGTATTAGATATAGCTTTTGGGGCTCACATCTATATTCAAATATAGGAACC
This sequence comes from Viscum album, assembly GCA_963277665.1. NCBI lineage: Eukaryota > Viridiplantae > Streptophyta > Magnoliopsida > Santalales > Viscaceae > Viscum > Viscum album. Next base: position 2,054,410,915 of record OY728119.1, read on the forward strand.
AAGTAGATTTCGGAAAATTACCATAGGAGAGGTGGATTTGTGAGATGCTAATGGTGCGAGGTTGGATTCTATTACCATTGGTGACTACCACCTCACATCACTAATGAGAATGATTTTGGTTTTATATGTATGTTATTATGTACCTAGTGTTACCAAGAATATAATTTCTGTATTTATTTTAGATACATATGGATTTATTTTCAATTTAAGAAATAAATGTTGTTACTTTTATAATGACAACATATATTATGGTATGGCGCATTTAAAGAACGGTTTATATGTGTTAAATTAATAGAACATAGTGTTGGAAATTGATAACAAACCAACTTCACATGACTCATACAACACCGAGTTGTGGAATCACCACCTTGGTCATGTAAATGAGATGCATCAGACAAAGATCTATCAATATGGTTATTTAGACTCTTTTGAGCAAAAATCTCTTGATAGATTTCATGCTTTTTCATAAGGGAAAATGACCAAACCACAATACAATGGATAGGGTTAAAGGGCCAAAGAGATTATCGGATTGGTACAAACTGATGTGTGTGGACCATTTCCAATAGAATCTAGAGGTGGATATTCTTACTTTGTTACTTTAATTGATGAATTGAGTAGATATGGCTATGTCTACTTAATGAGGTATAAGTTCGAGTCCTTTGAGAAATTCAAGGAGTTCAAGAATGAAGTAGATAATAATCTTGATAAGAAGATAAAAAAGCTTTATTTGGATTGAGGTGGAGAAATCTTAACCAAGAGTTCTTTGACCTATTATAGTAGTCTGGGATACTATCTAAAATCAATCCATCTTATAAACCACAGTAGAATGGTGTTATTGAAAGGAGGAACTATACCTTCTTGGACATGGTAAGGTCGATGAAGATTCATTCAGATCTTCCATTATCCTTTTGGGTATATATATTTCAAACTGAATCATACACATTAAACCAAGAAAAAACTACGGCAGCAAATGGTATTCCCTTCGTGCTATGGAGTGGAAAGAAACCCACTTTGTCGCATACATGTGTATTGGGATTCGAGGCGTTTGTTAAGGCTTTATCAGGAAAAAAACTACCACCCCAGGTCTTAAAGTGTATCTTTATAGGGTATCCCAAAGAAATATAGGGATACTATCTATAAAACCCCTCATATAAGAAAGTGACTGTTTCCAAACAGGCTGTCTTTCTTGAGAGGGAGAATATCCTCAAAAAGGAAAGTGGGAGCAATATTGACTTTGATGAAGTTGATGGTCAAGATACACAAGAGTTGGTATAGGAACAAGTTCTTAAAGTCCCCATGGAATAGGTAACTCATGAAACAAAAGTATTGCATTGGAGCAAAAGAGATGTAAGGGAACTAGAGAGATATGGTTTCCTTGTCACCAAGGAAGTGGAATCATAATTATTGAACAATGATGAACCTATCTCCTAAAAGGAAGTAATAAAGAGCTAAGAAGTTACATGATGACTATAAGATATGAATTTTGAGATGGATTCCATGTATCAGAACCATGTCTGGGTTCTGGTCAATGCGTTAATTGATATAAATCATGTTGGGTGTAAATGGGTATTTAAAAAGAAACATGACATGGATGGCCAAGTTAGTAAATATAAAGTAAGGCTAGTGGTTAAAAGTTTTAAACAACGTCAAGGAATTGACTATGATGAAACGTTTTCATGATTTTACATGTTTAAATCCATTAGAATCATACTTTCCATAACATCTTTCCATGACTATGAGATTTTTCATATGGATATCAAAACTGCATTACTTAATGGGAACCTTCAGGAAGATGTCTATATGACACAACTAGAAGCTTTTATGACACCGGGTGATGCTAAATGGGTAGCCAAATTGTAGAGATCCATTTATGGATTAAATAAACCATCCATATCATGGAACATTTTATTTTATGAAGCCGTAAAAAAATTTGTTTTCATTAAGAATGAATGCGAGCCATGTGTTAACAAGTGATTTAATGAGAATGTGGTCATTTTCCCAGTAGTGTGTATTGAAGAAATAATTCTTATTGGAAACAACATACCAGTATTGTAGTTAGTTAAGGATTGGTTGACCAAGTGCTTATCCATGAAGGACATAGGTGAAGTAACCTATATTATAGGGATCGAGATCATTCATGATATATCCGAGAGGCTTCTTGGACTAAGTCAATGTACATACATTAACCAGATACGAAAGAGATTTAGTATGAAAAAATCTAAGAGGATATTGGTTCAAGTTTCACACGGTATACATCTTTACAAGAAAATGTGTCCCCATAAACAACATGAGAAAGATAGGATGAGTAAGATTCCATACGCTTCAGCGATAGGATCCATCATGTATGCCATGTTATATACCAGACTGGATGTTTCCTATGCACTGAACATTTTAGGAAGATATCAACCAGATCCCGGAAAATAGCATTGAACTACTATCAAGGCTATCCTTAAGTATCCGAGAAGAACTAAGGATATTATCCTAGTGTGTGGAGGATACTAGGCTCTTATCATTAGTGGGTATGCTGATGCTAGTTTTTAGATAGATCAGAATGATCTAAAGTCACTATCATGACATGTTTTCTATCTCAACGGAGGAGCTAAGAGCTGGGAGAGTTCAAAGTAGCCAGTTCTCACTGATTCGGCAGTGGAGTCGTAATATATAGTGGCTTATGATGCAACCAAAGAAGATGTATGGATTCAGAACATTGTCTTGGAACTTGATGTGGTTCCTAGAAGTAAAGATCCCATTACATTGTATTGTGATAATACTACAGTGGTGGCTCTTGCAAAAGATCCAAGGTCACATCTACAGACAAATCACATACTCCAAAAGTATCATATATTGAGGTATTTCTATCAAAGGGGTGAATTTTTAGTGAGCAGGGTGTCCACATAAGAGAACGTGGCAGAGCCCTTGACTAAGGCCAATCCCAATAGAAGCCTTAATATCATGTGAGATATAGTGAACTGGACGTTGTTGGCAGTTGGATCTAGTGAAAGTGGGAGTATTTTGGAGTTGGTTCCCTAGAAACAAACTTCTTTATACTTTATGATTGAACTATATTAATTGGATGAATATTAATACACTACTTATCACATCATGATTATTCTTCTGTGTGATATAATATGTGATAATATACTAAGAATAAGTGTCACATTAAAAGGTTATTGAAGATCCTTGATATGATGAGAACCCAGAAGTGACATGAAACTATTCTTGAATATATGTTCTATGGAAATATGATATCATTTTAATGGAAAAAAATGATACAGGATATCAGGGGTGGGGACTCATGAAACTTTAAGGCACCTTCTCATGGTGTGCACCCTTGGTAATATCCAGTAGGATATTGTGAGAAAAAGACCAGTCAGTAGGAAATCCACATTCATAAGTGTCATCAGATGTTTTATATGATAATGTTTGTATTGGTCTTTAAACTTTAATATTATTATTAATGGGTATTTGGACTCATGAAATTAGATTTATTGACAAAAACTATGAAAAAAACATGTTCATGGAGAGGTAGAATATGTTGGGTGTATCAAAAGTAGTTCTATATTAATGAATAATGTGAGAAAGGTTTTGTCACTTCTATGGAAGTAGTTATCTTAGGCCCTTTGATGGAAATGATATATCCTAACTAAATCAATTCAAATAATTCAAAGAATGAGAAATTGGGAACATGGTATGATTGAACTTACACGCAACCCACTTTGATTAGAGATATCAGGAAAAAGGGATTTTATTACATGATAAGAGTTCATATGAGGTGGCATGTCATTGGGACATCAACTTCTTTCTCTTGGGTTCCTTAACCCACTACTAGATAGTAATCTTGGACTTTAGGCAAGCCCTCCTAATGTCAATGGGAAAAGGCCTAGAGGGTCACACACTAAGTGTATCCAGTATCTTAGTAAAATAATTTATTTAATTAACAAGTTGAATAAATATTATTCCTGGTTGTGGTTAAATAATTATTCAAGTATACCTGATCTCATTTATTTCATCTCGAGTTATTCGAGAGAATATATTGCAGACAAAATATTTATTTATTGGTGAATAATGTAGTTATATTAATTTAATAAATAAATAGTCATTATTCAAGGACTGGTAAATATTGAGGAGGATTGGAAGACCAAGTTATGGGTTCGGTGAGAAATAATATTAAATATTAGTTGGTTAAATAATATTGTAAATATAACATGCAAGTTAAGAACATGTCAAGTAAATAATAGCATTTCTATAATTATTTGACATGGGGTTTCACATTGAATAATAAATTAAGTAACAAAACCTGTGCTAATTATTTATTATAACCTCATGAATTAAATTCCCCATTATTTTATTATTCTATATATTATCCAAGGGGTCATTCTATTGGCTAACCAATCGTTGTGTGCACAACATCCTTTTAGAAAAGCTCTCGAGCCTAGATAACTCTTCCCTCTCTAAGAACACTCTCAAGAATGAGATAAATCCTCCTCCATGGGATCAAGGAGAACACTTTAGAAGAAATTTTCAAGGTGATCAAAGGAAGACATCACAAGCACAAGGATCTTCCATGCTGGCACCTCGAGACTCCTTCAAAGATGTCTAGAGATACATGGAGCATGTGTGGATCACCGATAAAGGATTCATATCCTTGGATTATACATTACAATGAAGTATCAACTCAAACCCATGGTTGGACACATCAATGAAGAAAGAATCACCTTGGAGGTAATTCTATAATTAAATTAAATTAATTATAAACACGATATTTTGATCCTATATTCTCAGTTATGGTTTATCTCCTTTGTCTTTTATCTTTGATTAAATTCCGTGGACACTGAATTTCATCATCATATTGATCCCGGGTTAATCCTCAATTTTGACAATTTTCATAATTGGGTACAGGCCCATCCTATGATTCCACTATACTTGGAACCTAAAAAATTAAAGTGTAGTAATTTAAAAATGAGCCAGAATACAAGCCCACCAAAAAAGAAGAGTTTGTAGCATAAGTTATTGAAGATCATATGTAGAAAACCCTACTAGATGGGTTGGTACAAGAATTGATATCTGAAGCCATAGGATCACACTTCAATATCTAGTCTCTCTATAAGAACCACCTGGTCCAGGTCTACCCAGGTTTCTGTCAAAGAGTCAATGGTCTACACAAGACACAACACGTTCAGGAAAAGTCTGTGTAGGGATGGATAAAACAATACTCAGTAGGACAACCTAGAAGACAAAGTAAAATACCATAGAGGAAACATCACTAAGAAGATATAGTCAGCTCAACACAGGTATATATCTACAAGACATATAACAAGAACATCCCAGTATACTCGTAAAGGATTACAAGACCCAAGGTCTCATCCACTTCCAACTATATGGTTCCACTGCCTAGCATGCTCATTCTGGGAGATCTCACTCCTTGAGATATCTGATAGTAAGCACATAGAACAGGTCTACCAAAATTAACCATCGAGATGCATTGTCTCGATAGGTCATATAGTTTTCATGAGACATTCAGTCTCACTAAGACATAGGGTCTCGATATATCAAAACCATACAAAAACCACTAAAAATGACCAAAGCACACTCATCAAGTCTAGTCACATAAAATGGAAATAATTTGGTCTCGATATAGAGATAGGGGTTCCTCCATTCCCAGGGCTCACTGGGGGGACTCCTTACCATACTGGAAACATCATCCTAGATAGGGGATAAGTGACTGTTAAATTTTGGTCACAACATCTCTAAATACCTACCTAATGTACCATGAAGAAAAATGAGGACTGACCAGGACTCTGAGTGGGATACATGCTCCAAACTTCCAAGACAACTGTCAAAGTTTGGCTGAGACAACTCACTTTAGAATACAGGTCATCCTTTATGATGGGAACGAGATCCTACATCGAACACTCATAGGAAAAGCCTAAGGATATTCTCTAAAACTTTGATGATCCAACTAAAAACCTACTTAGAAATTTCTAAAGGATTGTCCCATCGCAAGGGTCCTAATGCCGAACACGGATCATCAATCAGAAACTCAATTTGAAAGATATGGTTATTTTAGTGGAAAAGTCTAACCCGGGTCTAACTCGACCCACTAGTCGATCTGATCCACCGGTCGATCTGACCCGGATGACCCAGCCCAGTCTGATCTGAACTGGACTGGCCTGAACAAGGCCATCCCACTAGGCCTCTTGGTCCAGCCCTCTGGGCAGCTAGAGCAGCCCTACTAACCAGGTCCAGCCAACTATGTGTGGGATGGTTTGCTCTGCTAGTTTTAGCTCACCCTGGTTGTGCCCCTTAGTCCATGCAGTCCACCCAGACCATGTTGATCCACCCATGTTTCTTGGTCAATGCGGCGCCACCACATTTAATGCAGTCAACCTTCACATCCTCGATCCCAGCTGCAGCCCCTATTGCTTCAACTTCATGTGGTCAAATCATGCCGCCTGCGTAGTTCGACCACTACCGCGAGCTCCTCCAACTGTAGCTGAGCTGTGATTCATGTAGATTTCACCACCGCCGGTGCTGGTGGATCCTTCTTCAGGCCACCGATTCTCCTTCGGTGCTTTGTTTTTCCAAAAAAAGGAACGCCTGTGATTCTTAGGTCGCGTTCTTCATCTCCCTAGTATCAGATAAACATTACGATTCATCCTCAAAACAATCACTTGAAGAAAAATATCTCCCGACTCGCTTCAATCTGTCTTTCACTGTTGTTGTGACACCTCCATCATGTCATGCCGATCCCAGATCTACAATATCATATTGTTGCGCTAAGGACCGAGTGAACAAGGATCGATTGATCACAACATTTCAAGTCGTGGTCCAAACCAAGAATCCCTGTGACGAACAATAAAGGAGGGAGGGGGAGAAAATAATAAATCAACCAATAAGAATGAACCTTTATTGATGTTCATGTTGATCATGATTTTTTTCGATTAGAATGGATATCAAAATTCAATAAATAATCACAAGATCATTCTCCCATCAAAACCCTGCCAAGGTAAATCCAATCACATAACAACGATCGATCCTTGGGCCAATCTATTTGTTTATTGGTTCGCGTTTGTCATGGAATTCCTAAATGGGGAAAATAAATAAAATAAAAAATTCCCTAACTTGATTTGGTTTGATTGCTGATGAAGAACTATCACCGCGTCATTACCATGGGTGATGATTCTTCGAATCTGAGGTTTGTCGTTGATCGTCGATCCACGATCCACCACCATTTATTGAGAGAGCTTTGTCTCTTTACCTTAGAGGAATTATAGAGTTATAGTGATAATCCTGAATTCTCTAAAAAATTCCTATTAAAAGTAAACACATTGTTGCATCAATAGTAAAATATTTTTATTAGAATATTTTAATGATGTCTATGTCCAAAAACTATATCTTACAGCTGGCCCGTGCCGACCGATGTTAGGCTTTACATAAGGAAAAACCCCTTTATGAATTCAATGGTGGCCTCATATTTTCATTCAGAGTTACCATTTATGAGTTATTAGTATTTTTAAATAAAATAATTGTATTTAATTATTTTATTTACAATTACTTTATTTTTGAGTTTTCCACTGAAGACTCGTGCAGACTAAAGTTAAGTCACGCCTAGGGTAAATCCACTACACTGAGCTCTAATGTGTCCTAAATTTTCTGATATGGATACCCATTTAATATTTATTCAACTTTTTAAGAAAATTTCCATGCGAGTGCTACTAAAAAAATAACATTTTTCATCAAATAGTTTTGGGTACATCGGGCCTCGGAATCGTATACCGTCTCAGTTCTTGATCTTGTAATTTCCCCAATAATTTCTAAAAATAAATTTGGGAAAATAAAATTCATTACATATCCAATATTTTAGAATCTTGTTTCTATAACAAAAAGAACCATTTCAATTAAAACACCTTAAAATATTATATAGAACTTCCAAACCTTCAGGTTGAATTAAATATATGTCCTTGACTAAATTCTCATTTAGGGAATCTATTTTCAAAACTGTTTGATATATCTCATAATCCTAATCAGTTTTAATGGAAATACATATCTAAATTTTATTTATAAAAGTGCATTTTGAAAATGATTCTTTGTAGTTATTATATGGAATTTGGTTATAAATTTTTACAATAATGTGTTTTTTACTAATTAATGTACCATATATGTTTGTTTTCTTATGAAAACCCAACTTGAAATATATAGATCATAGACCTTCTAGTATATCCAAAAAATTTCAAACATTGTATTGTGCATGGATTCAATCTATAATATCACGAACTTTCACCATTTCTTAGAATTAGAACTATTTATGAACTCTCAGTAAGTTTTAGGCTCATCACCTATTAACAACACCACATTCTCACTTTCCCTAATAAATCCATATATCTGAGGTTCTTGATAAATCCAAATTGATATTTTATGTTCATATGTAACTTGATTCAAATTTATTTCTACATCCCCCTATAGAACCATTTCACCTTCTATCTTAAGAACAATTATAATTTATTGGTCCTGAACATCTCCAAGATAAAATTTCTTCCTACTGATATCACAAATCATGTGATCCTTCTCATGGAAAACACTATATTACGCTACAAATACGTTGTGTTAAGTAGGATTATAAAAATAATATCCTATAGTTCCCTTCAAATAAAAAAAGAACTCTTATAGTTCATAACATAAAACAACAAAAATTAAATATTAATGAATAAAAATTTACTAAAACGATACTGTATATTAAACTTTGATGCATTCATTACTACATATATCTATTTTATTGGGAATCACATAAATGAATTAAAACCCCATATTATCTCAATATTACCCTTGCATGTAATATATTATCACTTACCCAAAAGTCACCAACACCTTAGTGATCCTCAATCTCTCCTTGTAATATTATATACAAAATTAATAAAACTAAGATTGATTGTGTGAAGTTAACACTATAAAATATATTGTGAAAAAAATTATATAATTTTCAAACTTAGTTAATTTCAATGATACCGAAGTCAGTTTTCTTATATGGTCCAACAAATGATCCCCAATTTCTATAGGCTAAAAAATAATATCAAGCGATAAATAATGGTTGTTGGATAAAGGAATGACCTGACATTGAAAAAGTTAAACACATATAAAAATTGAAGTTATTTTTTCATTAAAACCATAAAAATTACTCCAAAAAACTCTCAATTAAATCCATGTGTAATGAAGCACCAAACAGACCATGCATTTGGACATGTCGAAACAAAATAGAGACCAAAATTTATCCACCATGGATAACCAGACCCTTCCAAAAAACAAATGATCAAACCCCAACATGTCTCGAACCCATTACAAATACAATGGACCATCTCTAATTAATAATGAAACCTTTCTATTTAATGTTTTATATATACAAAATCCACCTAAAAATCACAGTATACATATTGGGGTGAGTAAATCATTAACTTGTTAGATTTATCCAAATCACTATATTGTGTTTCCAAGAATTATCCATCCAAAATGAATTAATTAACGTTGGTTGGAAAAATATTATCATATTTAATATATTTTTTTATAATATTACATCACATAGGGAAAATCTCATTCTCAAATTAACTCACCTAGGAATTTCGTAAATAAATGGGAACCCCATCCAATTCACCTTTAGCCAAGTCAAATTCGATATCTACATCACAATATAATATAAGCATCAACAAATTATTAGGTTACATTAATATTATAAGGGTACCTATTATCCAGTGCTATCACACAATAAATTAAGGGGGGTGCTGAATTGATTTCCTAAATTTCACACTAATTAAAAACTTCACTCTCCTTTAATCACATTATTTATTCTTTTACTTTATTTGTTCGGTAGTAGTTAAGTAAAGTGAAAAATTAATGGTAGGATATTAATGAATTTTATATTGGTTCATGATTACAATAACATCCCTTGGTCTAATCCACTAATACTTGATGTGAGTTTGGTGATTTTTATTCCTATGATTTTTCTTAGGTATCACACAACTGATTTCAAGAAGATATTACATATTTTACATATTAACAAAGATTTTTATATTTCCTCATTCTCACAAGACTTATACATAGACTTCACACCCCACTTAGAATAATTATTGTGGACTTAGAGAAATTAAATTATATTTATAATAAAGAGTTATAGTAGATATCTAATAAAAAATAATTCTAACAACTAAGAAAATTTCAATTATTCTTGAGAATATATATGTACCCAAAGTGTAGCTATTTTATAAATTTTTCAAAAACAATAGTTATTCTCACATAAGTAAAAAAAATAAAAAAAATATCCATCTTCCTTCATCTTCCAATTGATAAAAAGAAATGGATTAAGTGTACAAAAAACAAAATAGTCATAGTTTTCATATAGTAAAAATATTTGAGCTCCAATTCTAAGTTTGAAAAACTATATGTTTCATGTATAAAATGTATAAATTGTATCATATATCTGTATCTTTTTATTGATTGATTGAAAATATATACAATATTAAAAAATAAACTTGATTAAAGTAGTTTGTAAAAATCCCTATAAAAAGGTAGCCATACAACTATTGAAGTAGCTTCGATCTTCCTTAAAATTAGAAACCAGTTTAAACTAGATCATAAATTTTTAAAATAAATTCATCTCTCATAATAATAAACTTTGAGAAATCATATCCTAAAAATAAACAATGAAATTATCACCTCAAAGATATTTAAATTTCAATTATTCAAATGACTAAAAGAATTTGTTTGGGTAAATTTTATTCCAAAAGAGTATTTTATTCAATTTTGTAAGATTTATATAGAGTTATTAAGGTTCATATAGATTTCTTAAGAGTAAATCCTGATTTTGTAACAGTTATTCGGATTTTTATTGGTAATTCCAGATTTTATAAGATTCCTATAGATTTTATATGGGTCGTCTATATTTCTATAAGGTTATTCTATATTTTTATAAGGTTTATCTCAAAATATAAGGGTAATTACTAAATATTTTAGTTCTATATAATTTTCAACATTCAATCTATAATTTTCAAGTGAAATTATGAACTTCATAAGGTCTATTCTAAACATCATATGAGTTAAGTTATTTTTAAAAAATTAATCCTAAAAAAATGTAAGGTTCATGGATTAAATCCTAAGAGTCAATTATAAACTTTGAAATAGATAATCTGATCACATTAAAGTTCATTCTAAACTTCATAAGAGTTAACTATAATTACAAAAATTCCATTACTAAAATGTTAAGAACAAGAGTAATGTTGAACTCTTGGATTTCTAAATCATCACAACATGATATATATATATATATAAACTAATATAATTTTTTAAACTATATAAAAAACACATATATAAAAAAACATGGATTTTGAGAGAATCAAAACTCATGATATAATTGGATAAGATGGAAAAACATTTGTATGTACAAAAATCTCACACCTTTTGATGATCCCCAAACCCATAAAATCTTAATAATAAATTTCAATTACATATTAAAGTATTAATAATAATAATTTAACATGAATATAACTAAGGTTTAAATTTAAATTTTATATTTCCCATTATTTATTCCCCTTTTTATGATTTCCAAAAATAAAGTTGAATTAGAGGATATAACGCATTAATATGGAATACTAAAAAATAAACCTTGAGAATATAATACTAAAATGAAATAGAATAATAGAACTAACTTATACTGAATAAATAACATCAAAAAGATATATAATAAAGAATCAGTATATGTAACAAAAGTAATCAACTAGGGAAATGGAAGAAGATATATCTAAAGGATTTAGTTTTGGTCTAGAAGTTAGTTCAATAAATTATTGAAAAATGAATCTAGTTTTTCTAAAATTGGATTGGGATAATCTTTAGAAACTCTAAGGTTAGTGGCTTATTTATTGGTCTTCCACTTGATAGAAAAGATATCATATTTCAATTTTTTATCATGTTTTATTTTATTATTTGGTGTATCAAATATCTGAAATTTAACTGAAGATGGTGTGGATACTAAGGTAGTTGACTCTACTTTCTATAAAATGGTAGTAGCTTTTTTGGCTTTCTCATGATAAGATTTTGAAGGTCCAAACTAATTGTTCATCCTTTTATTACTATCATTATATATGCTATGTTTTTTTATCTCTAAGTATATTTTGATCCTTGATTTCATATAATGTTGTCCTACACATTTCTAATCTATTCACAATCTCATCCATGAAATAATAAATAAATAATGAATTTCCTTGACTAAAGAAGTATGTATAGGTATTTTTCATCTCCATATGATATCCTTTACTCCCTACTTAATGTAACTTAATACATTAATTTAAAGTTTTCATCTCATGAAAAGAATGTACATGATTATCAATCAAATTCGTATTGATTTTCAAAAATATCCTAGAAACAATAGTTCTAACATTAGCAGGTATATATTCTAAAGTTTAACCTTTTTAAACCACAATATATTTTCCTTTTATAGAGTCTCTTTGAATTTTATCTGACTTAGAAGATTAGTATGATTTTAAAGAAAACAATTCATGTAGAGTATTTAGTATTTCCTTTAGTATAACTTTCAATATTTCAAAATTAGTAATCAAATCGACTTACCATTCCATTAATAATTTCAAAAATTTTTTTGGTTCTTTAAGATTTTATATCCTATTTTCCTTTAGAGAATAAGATATATCCCTAATGTAATGAAAAAGGTCAACCAAGGATACGTCAATCACATTAAGGCCATTATTTCCATCAATCATGAAACCTTTTATTTAAGAAAATATATCTTTCATAAAATATTGAAAATACTAAAGGAATCATATCAAATTATTGAGATTGAAATCTATAATATAATAAGTTCAAATCTGATGATATATTCAATAAATATCCTTGAACAACTTTAGTTTCCTTGAAAACTAATGACAAAGCCCTATTTTAATAGGTGATGAATTTTTCATCATTTCATTATGAGATTTATAAATTCTCTTCACCTCATAAAAATAATTTCTATAAATAATTCTTGATATTGTTTTATCAAAGGATAATTTTGAGATAAAATTTTGTTTCTATGATTTTAATTTATCATTTTGATCATTGTGATTTGATTTTAGTTCACTTATTTCAATATATATAAAATTAAATTTATAAAATATTTCAGCTATAAAATTTTGAGCTTTCACATTAAAACCTATATTAACCTTACTTCTTTGAATAGAGTGTATACGAAAATAATTTATCCATAATGATACGTCCATAGATAAACTTATTCAACTCATCCTTATAAATGGAATTTCACTACTTTAAACTTATAAATCTTCAAATTCTTATATAGTATTCTCAATAGGTTTTTGTTTGGATTCTTGAAGATTTTTATTGATCATAAATTTATAAAATTATATTCAATTAAAATTATTTATCTCTATAATAGTTTTGATTTCAATTACAACATGGTCCACCAATTAGTTTTACAACATAATTAAAAATTATCTATAATAATGCTCCTTAAACTATGCTAGAATCTCATCTCCATTAGACTATTATTCTTTCTTCTTTAAGATGGAAATTTTATTTAATGAAACATTCCTAGAAAATATAATTCCTCTAAATATACCTACTGATAAAGTGTTATTATGATGACACTTTACATCTTCCAATGCATTTAACTCCATATCTTTCTTATCAAATTGGGGAGTAAACAACCTATAATAAGGGAAAAACTATACTTAATCTATATTTGATTAAAATGATATATATACCTTAACTTGTTTCTTGTAAAACTAAACTTCTCCTTATTTATCATTAGATACAACTGGTATATATCTGGAAAAAGAAACTTTTAAAAAATCTCATATTCTTCAAAATATTTTGGATTCAATATTTTTTTAGAATCGTTATCACAAGTTGTAAGTCCCTAATAAGTATCATATAAATAATATGAGATCTAAAGAAAGAGAACATGATGTTCTATCGGTAAAAAGAATCATCACATACCAATTTTGGACTAAACAAAAGTCTTCATTAATAAGGACAATGAAAAGCCTCATATATCTATATTGTTTAAATAGAGTTGTATTTTTTATTCACCATCATATGAATCAAATCCCCATTTAGTAAAATTTTTATCTATGCATATTAAAAGTGTTACATACTTCATTTTCAAAAAATATATTAATCTTATTCTCATTGAATACATATATCTAGTCTTTAAAACATAAATATTTCTCCAATACCAAATTTGTATGATTTAACCATGAAACTCAATGACCATAACATGTAGGACTAATAATTCTAAACTTGTAAATATTTCTTTCATTGAAATTCCAGAATAACCACCATTCAATCTATTCATTTTTCATATGTTTAGAATAAGGTTTAAGGTTAGAAGGATTGGGGTTCAAAATCAAGAGACAATGATTATGAATGTATTTAATCGAGAAGGAATATTTTGATATAGATGATTAAATATGAGACAATTATAATGGTTGATCAATCATCACATTAAATGAAATTGATATTAAATAAAAAATATATTAAAAAATTAAACTTACATAAATAAATATATTGTGTATACAAATAAATAAAACTTTAAAAAAGGAACATAAATAGGAATAAAAAATAAATATTAAATCTTAAAATAATACATATAAAATTTATTTAAATTAAAATAATCTCAATTCACTATTATGAAAATAAAATCTATAAAAATGGAAAGGATTAGTGAATATATTATCTAATTGATGTCCAATGTCAATAAATTCAAGAAAAATATCACCTTTTAATGTGTGATATCTTAAAAAGTGATTCCAAATATTAGTGTTCTTTATTCTATAATTAATTATTATATTTCTATAAATTTTGATAGTACCAATGTTTTCCCATTTTATTGGAACATGATCAAAATTGAAACCAAAATACATTAAGGTTTGTTTCATCCAAAACACTAGTACACAATAACTATAGGTTGTAATATATTCAAACTCAGTAGTAGGTAATTATATTGAGTGTTATTTCATACTAGACTTAGAAACTAATATTTTTCCAAAAAAAATATCAGGTTCTAGTGGTTCTCCTCTTATCAAGTCTATAACCCCCAATATTATCATCAGAATATGAAATTATAGAAAATACAATGGTTTTTGGAAAAAATAAATAAAATAAAATATAACATTTCAAATATCTTAGAATTATTTTAGCATATTTTAAATGAGATTATTTTGTATTAACAAGGCATCTAGAAAAAATGAACAAATAAAACATAATTTTTCTTCTACTTGAAGTTTTATACAATAGACTTCCAAATATTCCATTATACAACAAGAAACTAACTAGTTTCCCAGCTTCATCCATATCAATTTTAATATTAGAACTCATAGTATTTGTATATAATTTACCCTTTTTATGTATAAATTTTTTAATAGGTTGTGTTTATTTATTTTGATTAAAAAAATTCCCTTTGTAACTTTGAAAGCTTTTAATACCAAATAAGAATTTCAACTCACCCATATTCCACATTTAAAACTCATGATATCTAAGATTAGAAAATTAATTACAAAAAAAATTGTTTAACAAATCATGTTTTTGGGATTGAACATTTTTATATTACTATATATGTATCTACATTTAGTCAAAGTACCAACATGGATATGTTGGAATTGTATAGACCCAATATTAATAAATTAAAAATAATATTATGTTTAATTCTCATACATTTAGATATTCATAAATTATGATTTTCCTCTTAAATAGAGTCATGAATGAGAAAATCAAGACCATTATTGAATAAGGAATATGGGTTTTACCGTAAGTATGATTCAATTTTAATTAGCATTATTACTTTATATGATGCACATTCATGATAAGATTAAAATGAGAGAATAATTAAATAACTAACTAACTAATTAATCATCGAATCATAAAAAATCCTCTACTTAAGAACCGCTTAGGAAAATCATTTGGGTCAGATGCACAACCTTAAAGTATTTTTTGAAAGATACCTTCGGATTAAATCTTTAAAGGTAAATCATGGAAATTTATGGATCTATTGATAACCATAGTGGAATGTCTAATGATAAAACCTAAAAGTTCATTCTTCTCCCACTATTGATATATACTTGAGGAAGGTATATGTTATATTGTATTTTCATCATTAATTGTTATTTTCTTAAAGATTATTAGTGTTAAATACCTGATTCCTATAATAAAAGAATGTTCATACTAATTTAGTCAATTTTCTATATTTTTATTTTAGACTATTTGTTCCTACCCAATTATTCTTGTATTAAAGATTTAGTTTCCATTTTCAAAATTTATGGCAAGGTTTTCAGTATTCATTAATGATACTCACATTTATTCTTATTTAGTTTTATGCCACGATAATTTTTGTTCTTCATTGATTTCCTATATTTGGTTAGTGGTTTGAATTTTTTCAGGCCGGTTTGAATCTTGATAAAACCCATGGATTTGTGTTACGTTGTTTTAGATGACACTAAAGTTCTTAATGATCAAATATTTTGTGAATAATGATGGAGGAAATGAGTTTTGAGTATGGATTGAGTTTTATTATTCTGATAGATGGACATGTGGAATGATGGGCTATAATGGGGGATCTCTTTTATGACTATCAGTGGACGAAAATGGTTCTCCTACTATAGTAGATCCATGATAGATGAATTTGGTTAGGGTTTGGGAATAGTTAAAGGAGTAATAATTCGAAATTTTGGATAAATCCAATAAAAAATTGAATATAATAAATTTCTGGATAATTCTTGACTACACAACATGATGTTTGGAAGAATATATGTTGTGTATTGTGGACACAGTGATGACTTTAGTTTTGGGTGAGTTAAATATCACATATTGTGTGTCATTCTCAATAATCCATGTGACCATAACTATCTAGCTTGGTGTATACAAGGAGTACAGGCCATGGTTTCTAGTTAGTTCTATAGACTTTGTGGTTTAACCTAAATACTAGGTACTTTAAGTTGGATTTATGTACATGTATAGGGATTAAATGCTTTATTTTTTATTGTACCCTACACACCATGTAGTCCAAACCCATACCCTATGTAAAGGAATCCTTACACACCATGTGGGTTCCAATGCATGACATGGTTAAGTAAAGAGGTTACATACAGTGTGCCCTAGGGGAAACATGGTGTACCTCTCCCAAAACCACCTCCAAGACATATATCCTTTTTTGGAACCTGATTTAGGCCTACATGTATCCTATTTTAATTCTTTTTCCACATATAATTTTATGGTGGCCTAATAATTAATACCCGTGATATGACCGGAGCTGGTGCGATTGGAGTTTACTTTAAGAATTGATTAAATGATCATAGACATGGGAATATTAGTGGGGGTGTTCTCATTTTCCTTCCTCCAAGATAGGTTTGGGTATCCCACCCTACTATCATGGTTGTGTGATCCTCTATCTGTGGGTCAGTTAGTGATAGGTCCAGGTATCTCCCCATGGGTCTAATGTCTCAATCCTTTATCTCTTTCTATGCGTGGGTATTGGTATTCTATCACCTTATACCGATCATGTGATCTATTACCTATGATACAATACATAGTGTGTTAGGTATACCCTTATGGGAAAGGGTATGATCCTTTATCTTCATGTAAAATTTCCTCAATTGATGTGTCTTTCAAGGAGACATGGTATTTTTAATTTTTTTATAATTTAAGATAAGTTATGTGAATGGCTATCATAGGTTCTCTTTGAACATATCTATTTACCTCCTATTATTTCTCCCTGATTATAGAGATTATTAATCTTTTAATGGATCAATATGGTTTTTTTGGTGTCATTATATCTATTTATATACTCACCCCTACATTGGAATCTTACTCAAATATGTCGTTTCTTATGCAGCTGACATGCTATATGGTGAGGATCTTGGTGGAATGGGTATTGAAATATATTAGTAGTACCTGGTGGTGTTGTTGGCTTAGAAAATACTAGATCTTAGGAGAATTTGATGGGATCCACTATCTATCAGATTCTAGATTGGGTTTCCCAACCTATTGGGTATGTATTTTGATCCTTTTTCATGAAGATTTATGTATTACTTCTCACCTATGAATCTTATAGGTTAATGCATGCATTTATTACATGTATCAATTGATTTTAGTTATATATTTCTTTAATATGGGTGGTATAAAGGTGTGTGTTTTGTTTAGGTACATTTGGTTAAGACCTACCATTCGAGATTTATACCTCATCGGTGCTGGTCACCAACCCTTATTTTACTAGAGGTGGGATTGGGGTGGCACACTCAATCTATCACCACCAAATAGGGGCTGAAAGGGTTAGGTCGGGTTAGAGTGGTATCATAATAGATTATGCATGGGATTTATTTTGGAGATAGATATAATGTGAAGTTTTTTTGTAAATTTTATGAAACAGTTTTAAGGTCTCTTAAGTTTGGAATTCACTCTAAGAAACCAAGTTATACTATACATTCACCAGGACTCTGGTAACATATAAATCCCCATATTTTAGTCAAAACATAATTATGAGTTTATTTAAATGGGTTTCGCATTCTTATATTCCAATGATATTTTAGGTTTAGAGTTTTACAGAACTAGGAAAAATATTAAATTTCTTTAGGAATACTGACACACAGGATCCATTTTTCCCACAAAAATAAGATTCCTAATTTTATAGTCTGATTTTCACTCATGAAACACTTGATTCATTTAAGGAAAATTACTTTATTTTGATCTAGACTTCATAATAGTTTACATACATCATTAGGACCTGTGAAAATAATTTGAAAACCTAGGATGAGAACAAAAGTTTAGTAATGGATATAAAGAAAAGAAATCTATTAATTCAATGAAAAACATGAAAGCCCATAAAATATTTTCCCTTTTCAATAATAAATCATTGAGAGTGTAATTAAAAGGTATCTACATTATAAAATCAACCTTTAATTAAATAAAACATTTAAAAACCCATATAAATAAAATAGTAAATCTTATAGGCATATTAGAGAATTATATTCCTAATGGATGTTCACTCATGTCATAAATAATTGGATCCTAGTTAAATACATAGGATAATCCTCCCTGGTTAACTTCCTCCCTATTTACTTTGAAGATAAAGAATATTACCCAATGCATTGGAGATATATATCAATCTCAGCCACTTTATAATCTATATCAGGATCACCCACCATATAACCTATATCAGAATCACCCATCATTGATTATAATTCTCAAATACTATATCATGGATAAAACATTTTAAATATTTCCCATTTTCATCATAAATATCATTAAAAACTAATTTAAACCCATATTAAAAAGAATTTTAATTTTTTTATAAAATAATAAATATACCATTATTTGGAAAAATATTTAAAATGAAAAAATCTTAAAATATGTAAGAAATGATTTAATTTGAAAATAAATAAGAAAAATTTTAATAGAAGATTAAAATAAATTAAAATACATGATGGTGTGAAATTAAATTTATTCTTTAGAAGTTAAAATAATGATTCATTTCACACCTTCAGTAAAATTACCTCATTCTAAAAATGAAAAGACTATTACTTTTTAATCCTTATAAAAAAGTAAAATGTAGTATAAAAATGATTTTATAACCCATTTAAGAGTTAATAATATTTTCCATATAAAAATTAAAAAAACATATATATGTAAGAAAAATATTTGGAATGGAATCATAAAAATGTTAAAAATAGTTTTTGAAGAAAATCCATTATGACATGTTAATTTTGGAACTACGGAAACACTGAGGGAAAGTGTAACATCCGTGATTTTATTCAATGTTTGAGATGTTAGGTTTAAAAATCCTTATTTATATTTTTATTATTCACTATTATGGGAGTTATTATGGATATTTTTTAGTGATAAAGGGTTTAGGAATTGGGTGATAGAGTTTTGAGAGTAGATTAGGTTGTGTGGTGGCTGAAAATTGCCAATGAACAACTAGTTGAGTTACTATAAGTGTGCTAGGAAATATAGAACCCACCAAAAATATAATGGTATTAGAATAACCAAATTGGTTTTTTAGGCATACTGGCAACCTATTGGCCAGTCACTATCCAGATGATTGTTCCACCAACTCCCCAGTGAGGCCCACTGAGTTGCTGGAGGACCCTGTCCGAGGGTGAAATTAATGCAACCCATGGGGTTTTAATGGAACTCATTTTTGAAAAACATTAATAAGAAATTATGACCCACATTTTATTATTATGATTTTTTTAATCCTTCTTATTAATATAGACTCCCCCATTTCCTCCTTGCCTCTCTAAGATTTGACTAATCTGGTTACACTAGAATAGTGATATTTTTTTAAAAACTATGAAAATTTATTCCACCTTGATAGATAATAATAGATATATGATGTATATCTGATTTTTATAATGATTTGATGGTGAATTCCCCCTTCTTCGTATATCAATGATAGATCTAGAATGTTTACATTTTTTCTTGATCAAATCAAGATTTTCCATTGATTATGAATGTTCAACGAGTATGTGTTTATGAATCATCATCATAAACATATTCATAATGGTGGATTGATGATGGATACTTAATATATTGATGATTGCTTGGTATATTAGTGGATGATTAGATGTATCAACAACCCCCTGAACTGGAGATATAAATCCCAAGAACAATGGACATTTCCAGGTAAGTCATTATGAATTGATCATCACAATACTCTATTCTTATTGAATTTATTTTCAATTGATGGATTAGTGATGGATTAATGTTCATTGTATAGACACATTACTCTCTTCTAGAATTGATAATGAATTAATTTTGTATTATTTTATTGATAAAAAACTCAATTAATTGGAATACCTTCCTTCTACATACCAAATATTTGATTTTGTTGATAGAATACATAAGGCATATGATTATAGAATCACTTTTTTCATATAGGATCTCCTTAAGTCTCATTTATTAACCTCTTTATTGATGAACATGAACTAAAATTGAAATCCTTATTATCTAATTTACTCTCCTTGAATGCACAACATGCTTCAATCTTAATTCCTTTATGAATATTAGATAACTTCTTTAATTACCTTGATGTAGTATGTTCATTACCAATTTGAGGCCATTGTATATTCTTTTTTCCTTAGTTCATGTTTTTTAATAGACTTTTTGTTCTTGATTCATGATAATTTCATATTATTATATGGGTAGTTGTGATACCCGTATATGATATTGTTTCCATGAGTATTGTTAGAGTAGCTTGATGTCATGAATGAAGTTAATCACATGTTTTCCTATGTTTTCTACTATATAATCATGAAGATGTGATATGATTGTATTATTATTCTCTACATGTTTGTGTTCTACCATACTGTTGGAGGTTTGTTATTGGTATTCATGACGGGTGGACCATCATGGTATATTTATCCCTTAGAGGGGGAGTGTGTATGGCATGCATCGATGAAAATGGTTAACCAATTCACAGGGTAGAAGAATGATATCCTTGTGGCCTGTAAGTGACTTGATTACTGGAGGATACCAAGGAATTTACATGAACTAAATACATTATGGATACTGAGTAACATTTTCACTTGATGTCTTGAGTATTCTATGTGACATGTTTCCATCCTTATGGGTAGTTCTTGATCATTTCTAATGTCTTTTTCAACCTTCCAGCATGGATCCAAAGTAGGAATGATCTTGAATCATGGTGTCTTTTTTTGAACTTGAGTGATTGATATGTGATTTCTATTCTTTGTTGCAAATTTTTTATTATAATTCAAAACACCTATTATACATGTGAACATTTTTGAATGATGAATCTATAGTGTCCTACTGGGTTTTATTACTCACACCCTGCATGTGAATCTATATCCACATGTCGAATTCATGTATATGGATTCAAGAAAGGAAAAATGAACAATAGAATATGGTTGATCAATGGATCATGGAGATGGTGGAATGACTGAGATAGAATTTGAATGATACAATAATTTTTTTTACTTATATGATTCACTTAAACCTTGGTTTGGATTTTCAATTTGGGAGCCTATTTATTTATTCATTATATGACATGTATTTTATTTTATATTATTTTCTTCCATATTGGTTACTCTAAGATGTAATATTTATTTACATTATTAGTGAAAGTATTGATGTTGTTGGTATAGTCTCCCCACTGATAGACTGCAAACCCTAATTATTAGTCAGAAAACTCTTACATATGGTGATCCATGCATGAGGTCATGTGACTCTCTAACATAGAACTTATGGTTTGGTTTAGGGAATTACAAAATGTTATTACTACATAGTTGTATTCTTTTTTTTGGAAAAAACTAGGACATGGTTGAAAGGATATAGGATGTGTGGGACTCTAGTAGAGAAGTTTCCATATTCTTGGCCAGCACATATTGTATGGACCTCTAAGTTACCATTGATGAGATTGATTTTATTGTTTTATGAGTATTTGGGTGCATTCATGAATCATAATTTCTCGTATAGTTTTTAATTACATATATATACCCGTAATGTGATGTATAATATTTTTTTAATTTCATTACTTAATTACGCTATCGATTTATGATAAACTTATTTTATTTGACTCAGTGGTATATCTATTTAAATTAATTTGTTAAACATGATCATTATATTATGTTTTGTATATATATGTGACTGTGACTAACATTTAAGGAAGGTTACCATGTTTAGATCTAGGAGGGATATACATTTGGTTATGGGTAGACTCCTAGGATAACCTTGTGCAATCCCATAGACCAATTAGAATTTATCCTAACATCTCCAGCCTTTTATAAATATTTCCTTCATGTTTCAAAAGATTCTTCCCATAAGGAGACTGATGGGACCTCCTACTAATGTGGATTGATATGTTTCTTTTAAGGATGATTCCCATATTACATCGCATGCTATGTAGAAGAATGCACTAAATCTTGATCTTGTACCCACTCTAATTTGTATGTAGTATACCCAACTCAATCGAGAGTCCTTTTGATTATTCCTACCCAGGGTAGTGGGGTGTCAAGGTCCATGGAAAAATATGACATAGAATTGTAGATCCAGTATCCAATACCCTTTTATGGTAGCATTGGGCCATAAGATGAAAAGGATTATATAGACATCATCAAGGGGATATTTGACCTCGTTAAGACACCTGTGGTCATAAGAGTGAAACTCATAGTTTTCATGCTACAAGGACCCACTTGGAGATGGTGGGGCATGATGGGATATTCTAAAAGACATGATGGTCTCACCTATGGGGATTTAAACTGTTTTTTCTTCAAGTAATTCTTCCATGATATGGTAAATCTGGGCTGAGAATAGGATTTCATGAAGTGGCATAAGAGAACCATGATGGTATATTCATACTCTACTCATTTCACTAGGATTCTATGTTTTATTCCTTTATTTACTAGAAAAATGGATGAGAAGTTTGATGTTAGTCTTCATCCTAACATTAGATTAAATTTTAGGTGTTTCTACCTGACAACATACCTGAATGTTCTATGTTATACCTTGACTATTAAGAAGGGTATGGAGGAGAATCATGAAGTTTTTCTTCTTCCACCATTCAAAACCTAGGCTGGTAGACCTCTTAAAACTATGGTGAGTTTTAGTTTTTATATGTAGGAAGAGGGGGACTAGGGATTTACAACATGCTAGTAGTATGTAGGTGGACTAGAGTATGAGTTAGTCAGTCCCCCTAGGAGGAGTTTCACAATGTTTTAAATATTGGAAGGTCAGACATTTTCCTAAGTTCTATTCAAACCCTCTAACAAAGTGTCAGTAGTATAGAAATATGGTCCATATATATTAGTTTTTATTTATATATTTAAGTATTATGTTTTTTAGGGGTGGAATATTGATGTGATATATGATCTAAGGATCTAGTTTTTGTCCTCATTTAACAAAGATAATGGTAACTTAGGTAGGTCATTCTGCTCAGGGGTAGTGTCATAGAGATGAGGTGGGATAAATATTTGTAGTAGATCAGACTACCTAAGATGTTGGTGAGGGATCATATACTATTTTAGGTAATATATTAATTAATTTTATATTGTCAACCATGTTGTTTAATATCAGTGCTTCCCATTATTTTATCTCTTCACTATTTATTGCTAGACTTGAATTTCTAGTCTTTTTATTTCTTGTGTTACCTTCCCTTGATACACCATTGGGATTGAAAGGAGTCCATATTCTTTGATGCCTAGAGATTCCTATAGTCATTTAAAGCTATAGACATCTATGCAACTTCATGATTCTGTAGATGAAAAGATTGAATGGAATTCTTGGCATGGACTAGTTAACCAGCTTCTGATCTCATATTGATTGCTATCAGAGATGAGTATCATTTTCATCTCCCAAGGGAGAAAAGTATGTGATGACTAGAGAGTGGTAATAAGGAGTAAGTAGAGTTGGTCCATACTTGAGTTAGGTTTGAATGATAAAAGTGAAAATTAAAGGCTCGTCTCTTTCATTATGAACAGTGGCATTCCCCTTATCATTTCCTCTAGTTGTAGATCTCTCTCAGGAAGTCTTCCTAGATGAATTCAAAGGACTTTCCCCTAATAGTTTATTTGAAATTGAGATATATATCAACCCATTTGAGAATCCCATTTCAAAACTCTATTATCAGTTGGCACCATCTGAGTTGAAGGAACCAAAGTAACATATTGAGGACATATAGTAGAGGGTCTTTATCAGGACGAGTATTTCACCGTGGTGTGTACCTATTTTATTCTCTATGAAAGGACATAATTATATCCAACTTTATAGATATTATTGAAAGATGAATTAGGTGATAATGAAGAAAATATATCCTTTTCCCAAGATTAATGATATATTTGATCAGTTACAAGGATACAAGTGGTTCTATAAAATAGATCTTCGATCAGTCTATCAACAGTTGTGGGTTAAATAGAACGACCTCCTAAAGATGGAATTTTAGTTCAGGTATGGGCTATAAGATTTCTTGGTGATGAGATTTGGATTAAAAAATGTGTGAAAAATGTTTGTCGATCCCATGAACAAAATCTTCAACTCATATATAGAATTGTTCATCTTAGTGTTCATTGACAATATCCTAATCTAGTTTCTCATCCTTATGTAGTATAATAGACATCCTGACATAGTCCTGGGTAGAATACGAGAATATTGATATAATGAAAATATATTTAAGTGAAAATTTTGGATAAAGAGGTTGAATTATTGGGGAACATGGGGTCTAAGACAATTATATATGTGGGGTTAGAGAAATTTGTGGCAGTGATGTCCTGAAAACATCCTAGAAACATGTTTGAGATTAGAATTTGTTTAGCTTTAGCATGATACTACTGATATTTTACTAAGGACTTATCTCATTTATTAACACCCATAAATGTGATGACATAGAAAAGAGTGATGTTCTTGTGGTCAAAGAAGTGTGAATAAGTATTTATTGAGCTAAATAAGAGGTTGAATATAACTCTAGTGATGATTTTTACTTGTATTGGGATTGGGTATGCTGTATACTACCATGCATCAGGCGTTAGTTTAAGAGAAATACTAATACAAGGAGAGAAAGTAGTAACTTATGGGTAATATAATTTTTGATCCCATTAGAAGTAATATCCTACCAATGAACAAGATTTTGAAGTTATGGTCCATCATTTGATGTTATGGTGACACTATATCTTTAGAGAGTGGTTTACTATATACTCTAACCACAAGATCCTTCGCTATATCTCCACATAGTAGTGGTTGCAGGTAAATTATCTACAGACATTAGACATCATGTTGAATTATGAAATACAGAAGGGTAAAATTTTTATATATTCTCTTATCCATAAAATGTAGGTAAATTAAGTGTTTAGCAAACAACCTCTAGAGGAATAGTTGAGCATGATGATCTTATTATATGATTAGAGGAAGAATAATTTTGAGGACCAAGGATTGATGAAACTTTTCCCATTTTGGTAAAATATTATTTAGTAGACCATGTCAAGGATAGATAGGAGACTTACCTAAATCATGAAATGATGTGGGAACAACTAGCTAGTGATGAACGAATACCTGGGTGGTTATGGGATAGTGATAATATGGTCATTGTACAAGATAGATTTGTTGTATCGACTTCCTTCAAGTAAAATAAGATGAGGGACTTACATACCTATAAGTGGTTGATACATTGTATAGAGACGAAGATGTACCATTAATTCAAGCGCTAGTTCTTGTGGATAGGGATTAATAGGTACATTGCTGGTTTTATTTCTAGATGCCTTACTAGTTAGATAACTAGTGTCATGGTGGTCTTCTACAGCTAATTACTAAGCCTGTGTGAAAGTGGTTGGACAATGTGATTGATTTTTTGATGGGGTTATCCCTTATCCTAAGGTCCCTTGATGTTGTTTTGGTGATTTTTGACTGGTTAATGACATTTTATCAGTTATTACTGATTTTTGTGAGACTTACTTAGTAGATGATCTAGGAAAGCTATATGTATGTGAGATTATATACTTACATGGAGTTTTCCTATGAATCGTGTCTGAAAAGGATTCTTGTTTTACATTTTAATTTTGGAAGGGAATCAAAAAGGCCTTAGGTACTTAGTTATGATTGATTACAATATACCATTTTCAAATAAATGGGAATTCTAAGTGGACCACTATGATATGGGAGGATATGAATTGATCTTGTGTTCTAGAGTTCAGTGGATCTTGGGATAATCACCTAGAATTGGTTGTTTTCGCACACAAAAATAGTTTTCATTATTTTATTTGGATGCAACCTTAAGGCTATTTATGGGAGTCTATGTCGCTCACTATTTTGTGGGCATGAGTCTCATTATGTAGCAGTTCTAGAGGCCATCATAGTACAATTTACCTCTGGGAGAGTGAAAATTATTCATAATATGCTGATCACAACTCAGAACATTCATAAGTATTATTATAAACATATAAGTAGACCTTTGGAGTTCACTAATGGTGGTTAGGTCTTTTTGAGAGGGAATCCTCAATTAAGACATTGATGTTTGAGGAAGCAGGGGAAGCTAGTGCCACATTATGTTGGAACCTTCAAGATCATCGAGAGGGTTGGGATGATGGCTCACCTTCTAGATAATTATTATCACTATAAAGGTGTTCATGATTCGTTTCATGTTTCTCAATCTATAGGTACATTCCCAATCCCATACATGTCACCAACTATAAGGATATTGAGTTAGATCCTAACACATCGTACATAGAGTGCCCACTGTAGATCATAAACTGGAGAAAGAAAGTCCTTTGAAGAAATATCATACCACTAGTTTACATATATGGAATCATGGATGGGTCTAGAAGGAGACATGAGAGTGTGAGGAAGATGTTCAAGCTCAGTTTCCCAAGTTTTTTGACCATAATATTTAAAGGTACCTCTCAAGGATGAGAAGTTATTAGAGGCTCATAATTTTAACATCCATGATTTCATGCAATTTATGAGATGTTAAGTTTTCAAATTATCTTTTATATTTTGATTATTATCTATTATGGGAGATAAATAGGTTGTTTTTTTTAGTAAAAAAGTGTTTGGTAATTGGTGGATAGATTATAGAGAGGTGACTAGGTTGTTAGGTGGTTGAAAACTACCACCAGGTGGCCGATGGACACCACTGAACCACTGGTGGAGTTTCTATATGTTTGTTAGGAAATTAGAAACCCAATATCTCATGAGTGGGGTACAACTAGTAACCCAGTAGTGCTTGTATAACCCATGTGGGTTTTCCAAGAACACTTGCCAACCGTTGGTGCCGTCATCACACCAATGAGGACCATCATGTAGCTGATGCGACAAGTCAAAGGATGTAATTAATGCACCATGAGTTTTTTCAATGGAACTAATTTTGAACCCCTTTAATGCCTAATTCTGAACCCCATGGTCCTATTTTTATTTTTTGACTCTCTTTCATGAATCTAGACTCTCCCATTCATCCCCCCTTTCCTCTCTAAACTTTGACTAATTTAGTTATGCTAGAATGATGATATTACCTTAGATCTATTACAAATAATTCTTCCTACTTGATATATGAGCATGGATATATAATAAATATGTGATTTATATACTAAAATAATTGTCAATTTTACCTTTAATTACAAATCATTAATAGATATAGTGTATTGACAATGTTTCCTTATAAAATTGAGATGTACCATCATTTACAAAATTTCAATAGGTCGGTTTTTATGAATAATATGAAAAAACCTATATATTATGGTAGATTGAAAATAGTTATTTAATACTTTAATTATTATGTGGAATATTTTTGGATGATTAAATGTGTTAATAACAAACCCCCTTGATAGGAGATATAACTCTTGAGAATGAAGGATGTTTTCAGGTAAGTTATCAAGAATCAATCATCTTGAGACACTCTTATTTTTAATCTCTTTTTTTTAGATGTATTGATTTTAATTGTATTGAAATGAGAAAATATTATATAATAAATTCAACAATTCATGATCCACTCTTCGATTGATAGTGGATTTGATGAATTGGTTACCCTTCCTTTAACATACCTTAAAATGGATTTTGTTGACGGACTTCATAAGGTATATGATTCTAGAATCAACTTTTTGACATGAAATGTCCCATAGTGTTATTTATAAACCTATTTCTTGATAAACCAAAACCAAAATGTAAATCCTTGACATGATAGATATCCCTAAATTGGTAAACAATGTGATTTAGACTTCATTCCTTATCGAACCTTGGATTACTTGGTCAATAACCTTGAGGTTGGAAGTTTCATACCATTTTGTTTCCCTTATATATTTTTTTCTTCATTCATGTTGTGTTGGATTAACTTATTTTTATTAATTGATGATGGTTTTTTTGGGTGTGTGTGAGGCTCTGATACCAATATATGATTGTTTTCCATGATTATTGTTAGAGTGGATTAATACATGCTTAAATATGATCACATGTTTCTCTATGTTTATTGGTATATACTACTGATGACATTCTATTCTTATCTTATAATTCTCTACCTATTTTTTTGTTACCATGAAATTATAGGTTTGTTCTTAGTATACATGATAGGTAGAACATTTTAGTATTTTTATCCCTCAGAGGGGGAGTGTGAATGACATGCATTGATGATAAAAGTGAACCCATTCATGGGGTAAGTGCATAATGGACTTGTGCCCAAACGAGACGAGATGCATTGAGGATACTGAGGAAGGTACTAAAAATATATTCCTTTTGATATCAAGATTCATGTCCACTTTATTCCTTGAGGATGAGGAGGGACATGTCTCTAGACTTGTGGATTATTCTTGATCATTTCTAATATCTTGACCATCCTTTTAGAATAGAGCCAAAACAGTTATAGTCAAGGATTGCGGTGGATTTGTTAGAACAAGGGTGCTTAGTATGTAATTATTATTCTTAATTGCGTGCTTATATTTATCTTATAATACATATGTTATACATGTTCACATTTCTTAAGGATTCATTGGTGGTGTCCTACAGGGTTTTATTACTCCCACCCTACATGAGCATCTCAATGGACAAGAAAACTTCATTTATAGGGATATGAGTAATGGAATAAGGCCTATGATATATAGTTGATCCATGTATCATAGAGCTGGTGGAGGGACTTGGGTATACTCAAGAGGATAAAATAGTTTTATTAAATTATATTCAACACTTATACTTTAGTTTGGTTTTCCACATTGGGAGACTATTTATTTATGAGATATATGTAATGTATGCCATTTGATATTACATTCTTCAATATTGGTTACTCTAGGATGTTTTATTTACTTATATTATTGGTCACATGATATATATTTATGGTATATTCTCCCTAATAACATACTTCAGACCCTCACATCTATTTAACAACCTCTTGAGTGTGGGGAGGCACAAATGTGGTCATGTGACACACCAACATGGACCTAGTGGTTTGGGTCATGACATTACAGAAAGAAATATTAATGAAATTGTAAACACATTAATTTCTATATAATAATAATTAAACTCATCCATAAGGTATTTTATTCACCAAGAATATTAAAACATGTATTGAGAATATCTTAAGGCTCAAAAAAATTAAGACTAGAAATCCCGTACCTTGAACCCCAATCGTTA
Organism: Viscum album; assembly: GCA_963277665.1. NCBI lineage: Eukaryota > Viridiplantae > Streptophyta > Magnoliopsida > Santalales > Viscaceae > Viscum > Viscum album. The sequence goes on from OY728119.1 coordinate 2,054,441,011, forward strand.
CACACACTCTTTAACATCCTGGATAATGAAACTATGTTAATTTTTTTAATATTTTAAAAACAAAATTAGGTATATTATTCCTTTTATTTCATTTTTATCCATTTAATATTCAATTTCTTAATTTATTAAGTTAATGTCATATGTTTTTTGGATATTTGACTCATATGTCCAAAATGACTTTGTCAGGTTGACTGGGGTTAAAGGGGTTATTGTTCTATTTTCTATAGAATATTAATTATTTCATAATTATCATATTTATAAATTAAATAAAATTTTAAAACCATAAATTCAATGTGTTACGGAATAATGAGTCACATCACTTAATAGTAGTGGTGGTCCACACCTACACACGAATGATGTTATCATTTTTCAATTGAAGAAAATGTAATAAAATAGATGATATAATATCTTTAATAATTATAATTATGTCATGAATAACACACAAACACATATATAAATTAACTCCATCATTATAATCAACCATGAAATGAGGTTATGGAAAAACATTACATTAGTTTGCAATATGGTAGTCCTTATGTGTACAAGAATTATGGTCACATTTCCTATTTAATTGAGAAGAAGATGAGTAAAGGTTATGAGATAAACATAATAAAAATATTATTAAATTATAGATACTGATGTTATAATATTTTAATTGTTAGTATATAAATTAAGGTGGTAAAGTAAGAAGTAAAATTAAAGAGATAGGTTAACGTGATTACCTCCTCTTTGAGAAATATCCTTTGGATGTCCTCTTAAAACCCATAGAGATGCTATTTTGAGGAGACCATCACCTATAGAAATTGGAAAATGATTTTTCTGAGAGGTTTTTTAGGTTTTGGTAAATATAATGAGATCATTTTAATGTGGATAATAAATTAAAGGTGGTTTCTTTTTATTGTTAAGAAATGGAGACACTTGGAATTACAAAAAATATGTAAATATAATAAATTATTTTTCAAGTAAAAGTGGAGATAAATCAATAAAATTTATAATATAGGATGATTGTGGGTATAAATACACCCATCCAATATAAATTTGACAACTTTTGGTGATTTTTTATCCTTTATCTCTTAGTTTTATCCTCTCGTTAACCCTTTTAATGATTATCATGATAACATTGTTGTTTGATATTCAAGGGTCATTAAAGTTACAATAAAATGAAAAGTGACCCATTAGTGGAAATGGTTTATATTATAACAGATACAATATTAATTTTTCCAATGAAAATATTTTTATCAATTTTAAATCATTTAATAAAATATTAATTAACATAAAATACCATGGAAATCATTTTTGAAGACTATTCACATAATTGAGTTTAAAAAAATCAAGATAGTAATGTAGTTTGAATATAAAATTTTAACACATAGATATAAAAATATATTTATATATTTTTTAAAATATCCTAACTCACCCAAAAATTATTACTTGAATGTTTTTATAATGATTTACTTTATTTTTCTATTGCTTACACAAGCACTATGTTAGTGTTCTGCTAGCATTTAAGGTAAATAATTAATTTCAATATATTAAAAATAAATTACTATCATAAAAAAATTATTCATATTCAGAATAAATTTTTATAAACATTCATAAATTGTTTTTATCCTTTTGAAAAAAACTTGAGATATTAAAACAAAAAAGTAATATTTTGGAATCATTTTTTACTTTAAATAATATAAAGGTATTTACCAAGGAAAAATAGAACCAAAATACCATATTTAAAATACTGCATGGGTAAGTTCTAGTTATAGAAATTAAATATAATAAATTTAAGTGTTAGGGTGATGTTAAATCCTATTCACCTTAGTTTTAATCCTACTTAACCAAATTTCCCTTTTAATAGGTGATAAATATTTACCACGGTTACTTTTTATTATGAAAAAAAATATTAAATGATTTAAAAAAATTTTAACATTATGATTATAAATATGTAATAAGATTCAAAAAAATCAATTCCTACAATTAAAAGAAATTAATTTTAAAATAAAACTTCAAAATGAGATATAAAACAGTTTTCTAGAAAAAAATAATTTTTAATCTTAAAGATAAACTTATACCAAAGTCAAGTATAATGATAATTAATATGTAATTGATTATATTTTATATAATTAATGTAAACTTATGTTACTTTATTATTAAGCTTCAAACATAATGGGGATTTTAAATTACTTTATTTATGGAAAATAAAAGATACTTTTACAAAAATTGGTATTTTTCTCTATTCGGTTAAAAATAAATCTTTTCAAAAAAATCAAAAAAAATCACCATAAGAAAATTTAAATTTATTATTTAATAAATATATTAATTTCCTAAAATAAAAATTTTAAAAATGTTCGAAGTGAATTATAATTTGAATTCTCAAAAAAACAATAAAACTCATTTTTGAAGAAAACATATTTTGATGTATAAAAGTAATTTATTGAAAATTAAGTACTTATTTATGATTAATTGATCAATAAATTTGAATTATATAATATATTTTTACATGTTCTTTATAATGTGTTTGTTCTTATTTGTACCACGAATTTAGTAGATATGTTATATTGGTCAAATTTAAAAAATAATTTTTTATAATGTGTCATAATTCACTTAAAGCTTGGTGTTTCTTGTTATTCAAGCAATCAAGCATAATATTATTTTAAAATAAAATTTCATAGTATTACATTATACTCCCTTAAGTAAAATATTTCCTCTAAATTTTATGTATTTCCTAATAAAAATGGTTTAAAACATTTTTATATAATAAATTCTATGGAGTGGAAAATAAAACATATGATAATGAAAAGGAAAACCTTTTTAATATAAAAAAATAATTCTTTTAAAAACAAGGGATAGTAAAACATTATTTTGAAAATTGGAAATTCTAAATATAAGGGTCACTAATAATTACACATAATCATGTTACAAGTTAATGAGAACAATGCAAGAAGTTAAAATATTAACATATGGGTGAAAAATAACTTCTAAGGAATAATTGAGAGTGATAGAGAACATGGTCATGAGAAAGTTAATAACCAAAAAACCATAATTTGGGGAAAAATAAGGCCATAAATTCTCCATAAATGAAATTAATAAGATAAATATTATTTTCTAGATCCTTTTACTGGATTTGAGGGAATATTTTTTTATCATTATAGGTAAGATGAGAAAACATACTATATTTATTTTCATTACAAAAGAATAATTGTATCATTTGGTTGTGATTTGAGAAGTATTTCAACTTCTATCTAATTTCTTACTCAATGAAATGAATTATCAAGATTATTTTTTTCATTAACAAAGCACTAAAATTAACTTTTAACAGATCAGAAGATCCATAAATGGATAATACGTTATTCCTACTATCTTTAAACATTAATAAAAACCAAAATGGCTAGTATAAGATAATATGATATTAAATATTTATGAAAATTTATATGAATAAATATTAAATCAATATCCATTAACATAACAATAACACCCAATGTTTAACTAAAATCATTCGAAAAATATCTATCCTTAAAACTCTTCAAAATATTCCCGACCAAGACTGAAACATAAATATTAGAATGATTTAATGTAACATTATTCAACGATAGACATAATAATTGTCTAAAAAATAATACCAATCACTCATATATCCATATACAAAAAATTTATATTCCATAATCATAAAATATTTAAAATATTCTAATCATTCCCATAAATATCCTAAATCACTATAATGACACAATAAAATCATATATGCTTCAAAAAGGTAATTAAATATTTATTTCATAAAAAAATTTCCACATTGGACAAAAAATATTTTGATTTTCATTATTCATATATTTTTTCCAATATAGTGAAATTCTTCAAAAATAAATTTAATCACTTAGTCACCAAATCAAATTTCAATGCCATGGTAATATTTACGATAAATCATTTGTTCCCAAAATGTAATAAACATTTTTATACCAAATAACCATAATTATCTCAACATATAAGGTCATATTAAACATAAAGGTTATCAATACCATTCAAATTATATCCTAAATATGTAAAATAATTCTTCATAAAATAACATTGTCACATGTTGAAAATAAAGGTTACACAAAAAATATCTTTTAAAAATTAATAAATGTATCCCAAAGTACACCCATTACATAAATCCCCAAAAATTGTATCCATGACTTTAAAATTATCATCACCCTTAGAATAATGAACCAATGAAACTTTATGTTTATACCATATCACTATATATTATCATTGGTTTCCATATGTTCTATCCTCCCATTCTTCGTAATGGTTCATAAGGAGACAGTGAATTAACCAAAGAATTGTCCCGCCTGAGTGTTAAACTAGGTGTGTAGATTGGTCTCTTTGTTGTGCAGCAAGTGAAGATTGAGTTATTACTCAACCATCCTTTTCAGGTTCATTACCCCTAGGTGTATCTGTGAAAGAGTCTAAATCCAATTTTTGATATCCGGATAGAGATTTCATTGCTAAGAAATAAAAAAATATATTTATTACAAAAATTTTAGGATTTTATCCTATGATTAGACTTATCTCCAAGGTTTTCACTAAAGTTTTATAATCCTAATATCTAAAATTATCTCAATCCGACCTCAGATACCAACTTTAAGATCTTATATCTTAGTCAATCCATAATTTCAATTTTAATAACAACAGTTACAATTTATCACATACCTATAATATTTCTTACTTTATAGTTTTAAATAACTAATAAAGGAGTTACATTATAAATGGAATAATGACACACAATGGCTATTTTTTCTACAAAAACAAGATTTATAAGTTCACAATACATTTTTCACTCCTAACACACTTTCTTCATTCAAGGTGAAATTATTTTATTTACATATAGACTTTATAATAGTTTCTACTCATCTTTAGGCCCTATAAAAAATATTTACAAACATTGGATGATCATCAAACCTTAATAAGTGATATAGTTGAATGAAATCCATTCATCCAGAGGAAAACATGAAAACCTATAAATTTTTACCTTTTTCACAATAAAATATTGAGAATATAAAGAAAAAATATCCACATTATTAAATCATTATATTCTATAATAAAAACTTTTTAAAATCCCAATCAAGAAAATATAGACACTTCAAGGTATCTTAGAGAATTATATTCATAACCCCTGTTCACTCTTGTAAAAAATAAGTGAATCCAAATTAGATACATAAGCTGATCCCGTAAGGGGATCCACCTCTCTAGGTATCTCCCATGTCTCTGTCTCTCTTACTATTTGTGGATGATGGAAACTACTTCCTTAGCACCACTGTAGTCACGTTCGTGGAATTAATATCCCCATTCATGGAGGTGTCTCCTTGCGGTCTCGATCCTCGATGTTTCTTACTACTGGCATGTTCTTCGCCCTAACCGTCGAACTAGCTAGGGTTTCTCTAGGCATCGGCGCGGTCTAGGTCATGCTTCCTACCTCCGTGGAAAGAGGGGTGGCCCCTTATTATAGCATTCACTATGGTTATAGTGGGAGGTTTTATACAGTCTCCATGTAGATCTGATGGCAGCGACAAGATTGTGGCATGCAGCGAGGTCTACTCCAGGTGTGGTTTGGCGACGATGAGGATCTGGGTTTTTTTTATTGGATTTTGTTTTCCCAAATTTGGATGTGTGCAGCTAAGGTTCATTCATGGTAGTGACTTCTTTGGGTGGGTTCCTCCAACACAATTTTGGCTATGGTGATCTATGGATGCTGTGATGGTCTCTACTTTGGGCGACTTTGGTTTGGTTGTGGTGGTGGTGTGTACAGTTTCTTCTAGATCATCCTTTTTCTGTGGTATTTATGCACATTTTAGTTTTCATATGGGATGAAATTGTTTTTTCTATGTTCTTGAGATATGTTTATGTTTTTAGGCACTGGTTGATCGACTGTGCGGTTGGTTATTCTCTTTTTATTGCATTGAATTTCTGTTTTGGATGAAATGAGGTTAGTGATGATTTACACCTCTTTGGATGTGATGATTCACACGTATTCAAAAACACAGGATGGAGGATGGATATGTCACTTTGGAATGTTGTAAAAGATGATGTTTTGGCCTTGGGGGATCATGGATCAAGGGATTCTGGAACTTTCTTTCTACAAGAATCTACAATAGATGAGGTTATGGGAAAGGATTTCTCACTATTTCATGGCTTTTCGGAATCAGATGTTTGATAGGGTATGACTTTATTTATCAGATCCAGGCCTATTCTCTTTAGAATGAGATAGTTTTCCATTTTTCGATGAGATAATGGAAGTTGGTTTTAATGTTTTTTTTCTGGGTGGAGCTGATCTCCTATAGTGAGAGTGGTTTTTGATCTCAAGTTTTGGTCTGTTGGGGTATGGTTTGTTGTTTAAGTCTTGATGTCATGGTTTTTCCCCATTCCTTCCTTAAAAGGTGGATTTATCATAATAAAAATTTTTGAAGGCCTTCAGACCATTGGATGGAAGTTAGATACAAAGGATAACCTTACCTGGTTCTTTCCTACTTGAATTTGAAGATAATAAACATTACCCAATTCATTGGAGAGCTATTTCGAGCTCATTCGCCATATAAGATATATTGGTCTCACCCATTGTATATGTTATATTGGGATCACCCATCATGAATATTTTTTTAACCTTACACCCTTTCATCATAAATCTATTGGAAAACTCATTTAACCAATATGTAAAAGAATTTTTAATTATCGTATAAGAGGAGAAATATCACTTTCTTTTAAAAAATATTTAAAATGAAAAATTCCCAAAAATATTTGGAAAATGATTTGTTTAAAATAACTATTGAATATTTTAAAGTAATCTTTGAAGAAACTAAAATTCATGATGGTGATAAATTAAAATTATGCTGTAAAAGTTAAAGCCATGATTCCTTTCACACCTTTGGTAAAAGTAATTCCTTCAGAAAACAATTAGAAGATTCCTTATCTACACCCTATAAGAAAGTAAAAGGTATTATAAAATTGATTTTATAAACTTTTTATTAGTAAATAAAATATTCTATACTATAAATTGAAAATAAAACAAGTATATGGAAGAAAAAGAGTCATAAATGAAACTTAAAAATGTTTAAAACAGTTTTTAAAGGAAAACCCTTATAACTTGATAACTTTTTAACTAATTAAAAATTAAAGAAAATAACTTTGAATTTATTTTAAAAAACATTAATTTTTATATAATGATGAAAAAATACATATATAAGGTAGTTTATATAACACACAAAAGTAAACCTATGGTGAAGATAACCTAAGTCTCAAGGAAAGGAAATTAAGACAAGAAATATCTTACCACAAGTAAAAATCATCACATATTTTATTTAAATTACTAAATAAAAAATTATATTAATTATTTAGTTGATAAATAAAATTTTAAAATTTTACTCTTACTTTTATTTCACTTTTATCCATGTCATATTCAATTAATTAATCGATTAAGTTCACAACAATGTTTTGAGGATATTCAGTTCATATGTCGAAAATGGATTTAGTAGGTTGACCATGGTCAAAGGAATCATTGTTCCATAATGTATTTAATATTAATTATAAAATAATTATATTTATATATTAAATACACTTTTAAAACCATCCATGTAATGTGGTAAAGAAAAATGAGATGTGTAACTTCATGGACGTGGTAATCCACACATTCACATGAACGACATTGTCATTTTTCATTGGATAGAAGTATAAGAAAATAAATTATATAATATCTTTTAAAAATGACAATTATGTTAGGAATAATATATATATATATATATATATATATATATTAAATACATAATTATAACCTATCATGAACGGTGGTGTTTCCAATGCTTTCGCCGAGTTGCATGCATCTGTCTGTCGAGGACGACGAGGATGCACTGGTTCTTGCCCCACATTCCTGCTTTCCATAGGTGGGCAACATCCGTTCCTTATTCAGGGAAATTCTCTCCTTGATGAAATAGGATGATGGGATATCGGTTCTTCCTTCCGTGGATTCCTCCTCAGAACCCGTTACCTAGTCTGGGTCTCCCTTAAATATTAAGTTGTGGTTCATGAATCTTGTTCTTGGTGCCATATCTTTGTGGACACTGATTAATTACCCTACTTTCATTAGTAAATTCCTTGGGGTCTTGACTTGGTAGGAACCTTCGCTCGGAGTAGATGACAACATCAGGCATGTCGGTGCATCTTTGGATGCATGGACATTGGGGAACCTATATTATTTCTCATATAAGGGAATCTCAAGGGGGTAGAACCCGAGGCATCCCATGTCAGTTGTGGGGTATATTATATCAGGGCCATTTCTTTGAGGTTTTCCTCACCTTCCCATGTTTAACACAGGGTATTCCACAAGTTTAACGTCTTTTGGAGAGGCTTATGCCAAAGACATGCCTTCCGAGGTTTTCCTCAGGCATCTCATGTTTAACATGAGGTAGTCCGCAAGTTTAACGTCTTATAGAGATGAAATGAGGGTGATCAGAACATCCCATAGAGATGGATCAGATTGGTACATCCCTAGGAGGGAACGACTAGAGGTTTACCGGGTGGATAGATTAGAACACTCAATAAGAGAAGACTAAAGATGGTGTGTCCCATAAAGAGAAGATGTCACACCGTGAAGGCTGATCTAGACACCACTGAGGGTAGATCAGGGAGTGTGCACCCTAGAATGGGGGAACACCAAGATTTACCATCAACTAGGATTGAACCTCATGGAGGTTTCATACATACCATGTGTAGACAACAGGGATCAAAACCCACATAGTCTGAATGGTTGATGAAACAGGGTGTGCACAGAGGACAATGACCTGGATACATGTTGGGGATTATGCATGGAAAGTTACCCATCACAAGAGGGATACTCTTGGGTGGATGGTTGTGGATGTTGTGGGTCTTATGCATGGTTAGATACCCGGGTGCCGCAAAGAGCGGCACTGGGATGAATGGCATGATCTCACCGGGATGTGGCGACCCGGGTGGGAATCATGATGGATGATAGAGAGTTTAATGAAGTAGAGGGGGAATGAGATGGATCCGTCATGAAGGTGACAGTGATGTTGGGCTAGATCCTTGAAGAGAATTCTTACGTATCCCCGTAGTAGGGAATCAAAGTCCTCATAGTTTGGTGGGACGATGGGACATCTGAGGAGGTGGCCTATGAGAATGGACACATGGATAGGATCTAGAGGAAATAGAACCTTCAAGTTGGGGCATGATATTCCCGGAGCACATGGGATCGAGAGATAGATCAGGATGAATCAAGAGTGATGGGATGGAACCTCAAGGAGGTTTCCTACATATCCCCATCATAGGGAATCAAAGTACACGTAGTTCATCTGATGATGGATTACCGTCGATTGGATACTTTAACGGCTTACTGCTGAATGGGGTTGACAACAGCTTACTTCTGAATGGGGTTGAAAACAGCTTACCACTGGAAGGGATTGACAATGCCTTACTGCTGAATGGGGTTGAAAATGTCTTACTGCTGAATGGGATTGACAACGGCTTGTCGTTGGTTAGGGGATTGACAATGGAATACCGCTAGATAGGGGGAAGTTTTGTGTCATGCGGGACAAAAGGGGAATATTCTTTAACGTCATGGAGGAAGGGGGTGAACTGATGTGAAGTGTTCGGGACCAATGGGTGTTGGTCTTGACCCTCAGGGAGGCTTCCTACGTACCTTTCCTTGGAAATGATCAAAGTCCACATTATTCCAGTATGGTGTTTGGTGAGCTGACTTAAAGATGGTCGGGATCAATGGTGTTGGTCTTGAACATCAGGGAGGCTTCCTACGTACCTTTCCTTGGAAAGAATCAAATTCCATGTAGTTTGGGAGGAGTTGGTTCACCGATGTGAAGATGGTTAGGACAAATGGATGGTGGGATTGAACCTCAGGGAGGCTTCCTACGTACCTTGCCTTGGAAAGGATCAAATTCCCCATAGTTCAGAAGGATTGGGAACAGACGTGTAGGGGGTCGGAACCAATGGGTTTTGGGCTTGAACCTCAGGGAGGATTCCTACATACCTTGCCTTGGTAAGGATTAAAGTCCACGTAATTTAGGATGGTGTTTGGGGCTTACACTCTGGACTACCCAGAGAGGTTTTCATGGTCGATGCTTACTCTAAGCCCACGTGAGTCGTGCTCAATGTGAGAAACAAGAGGCATCAAGGACCTGAAGATCACGGTGAAAAGGTGCATCCATGAAGGTTGGTGAATGAGGCTTATTCAAGGAAGCTTCCCAGGTGCGACCATAAAGTGGAAATAGTGAATGGGACTTATGCAAGGAAGTTGCCCGAGTGCTGCTATGGAGTGACAACAGTGAATGGGGCTTACGCAAGGAAGCTACTCAGGTGCCGCTATGGAGGGGAAACGGTGAATGGGGCTTATGCAAGGAATTTGCTCGGGTGCTGCTTTAGAGCGCCAACGATGAATGGGGCTTATGCAAAGAAGTTGATCGGGTGCCCCTATGGAGCAGCAATAGTGAATGGGGCTTGCACAAGGAAGCCGCCCGTAATGTCTTTCTCATGTCTGGACATGAGGTCATCCCAAATCACTGGTTATTTGAGGAATATTATTGACGCCTACACCTATGCAATAGTGCACAAGAGGGATAACGCCAAGGGTGCTAGAATCAGTCCAAACAAAGGGGGATGAAAAGTGTGAATCACATGACCAACATTCAGAACACGATGAGGGTGGCGTGACGATGGAGGATAACTATTGAAAATGTTTGAAATACACCATCCATGTCGCGTTAGCCTGAAATGGGAACAAACAAATGAGGGTCGACTGTTGACCATTTTCGAAACATAGGACCTGACTCGAAGTGTCGTCCAAAGTCTTCTAGGGCATTGGCCCCGAACGGTAGGTGAGACGAGGCGGCATGAGACTAGGACATTAGGTGGTCCCTCCAGACATTAAATAGGAAGAATATATGAATGAAGGAGACACAAAGCGTGAGTTGGAGTGATGGAATGTTGGAACGGATTCCAACGCTCTTGAAATTTTTCCACTGTAATCATGGAATGAGGTACCTTATTCTTAGCACATAAGGAATCTCTTATTTTGAACAAGAGGCATCCTATTATTGAATTATAGGGAACACTACAGTTTAAAGTCATGTAGAGAGGACTATTGGCATCTTATACTTGGCGCATAAGGCATCTCTTGTTTAGAGAAAGAGGCATCCTATGTTTGGCACATAGGGTGTACTATAGTCTATAGTCATGTAGATATGACTATTGGCATCTTATGATTGGTGAATAAGGCATCCCTTGTTTAGAGAAAGAGGTATCCTATGTTTGGTACATAGGGTGTACTACAATTTATAATCATGAAGATAAGACTTTTATGCATAATGCGCCTAATAATGGTTGGTGTTAGGACATATGCAAGAGCAACCCTTTCTGGTTCAACCTGGCATAGGAGTCAGGTGATGGGGTTCAGATGAGTTGCTTGAGGAATGGTTCAAATCCAGTTACTCGGGGGGATTAATGATAAGAATCTCAACTCACGACATAGGAAGCTAACCAAGAGGAATATGATGTCTCAAGGTGTTTTATGGTGTGGAGAGGAGTATCTCAGATCATGGTATCCCATAGGTGGAAGGTGGCTACGCATAAGGGCGCAATGGAAATTTCCGATGTCCCGACCTGAAAATTTCATTGTGTGACTCTGAATTTCGCGTGTAATGTGATACATGTAGGATAGGATATGTGAAATATTGCATTTTGCGGAACATGTGTGCGCGAGATTCGGCACCTTGGTATTGTTGTGTATAATAGGGAAGGTTGGAGTGCAAGAGGGAAGGATTTGTGTGCAAGAGGGAAGGTTTACGTGCAAGAGGGGAGGTGTAAGCAAAATATGGGAGATGTGCATGCAATAGGGGCATGTGTTCACAATAAGGAAGGAATTTCATGTGATAGGGGAGGTTAGCGTGAAAAAGTGGATCTTTGTGAGCAATAGGGAATGTGTGCACGCAATTGGACAACTGCAGTACTGGCACATGAAAAACTGGGCACAGTGGCACTATTGCGCATAATAGGAAAGGTTGGCATGCAATAGGGAAATATTTTTGGGCAAGAGAGAAGGATTGCGCACAATATGGGAGGTGTGCGTGCAATATGGAATGTGTGCATGTAATTGGACAAGTGCAGCACTGGCGCACGAAAAATTGGGCACAGTGGAAATATTTCATGCAAAAAATATGCTTTGCACACAAAACTAGGCACATTGGATCTTTTGCGCGCAAAAGTGATGTTTTGCACATAAAATGGTGTTTTGCACGTAGGTGTAGATAATGCAGACTTACACACATTAGACTGGCGGCCGACCTCCGAGAGACCCCTGAGAGAAGGGGGTATACTTGTATTTATAGGTGAAACCAAGGGAAGTAGTGCGTGTAAAATTCAGCACGCATAGATTGTTTTCCATAGGAGGTGGTGCGCATAAAAATATGTGTGCCCAAGTTTTTTTTTCGTGCGAGGTGGTACGCGTAAACTTCTACACGTGCAAGTTGTTTTCTGTGCAACCTACAACGGGCACGCACACAAAGGGGAATTTGACGTCGCATTTGGCCAAGAATAGGTTTGCGCATGGGGTTGCGCATGAAATTACTTTTTTGTGCGCAATATTCTGTTATTGTGCACAATATTCCCTTTTTTCATGCATGATTCCATTTTTGCACACAAGATTCCATCCTTTTCTCGCAACTTCATACTTTGCCCCAAAATTTCCCTGGATGGCTATTTCCAGTAGCCCGACTTCTAACAGCCACATCTTCTGATATGTTACTCCGTTTGGGTACCACGACTAGTCAAATCTAAGATTGAGGAATGAGATACACTCTGGGATCATATATGGAAGTATTTAGTGAATTGCGTGGATGAATTTTCGTGTGCCAATAAGAGGTGATGGGAAAAAAATTATATCAGTTCACGATGTGGTAGTTTGTATGTACGCACGAATGGTGGTTTCATTTTTCATTTGATGAAGAACGAAATGAGTAAAGGGTATACAGTAAACATAATTAAATATTATTATATGATATATAATGATGTTATTATATATTAATGGTTAGGATATAATTTAAGGATATAAATGAATAAGTAAAATGAAATAGATTAGTCAAGATGATTACCTCATATTTTAGAAACCTCCTTTGTATCTCCTCTTATAGACTCTAGGGATTGTCTTTTGGGGTGTGAAAATATATATAAATTTTATAATGTTGTTTATATGAGTTTTTGGAAGATTCTGGTCATGTTAAGTGTCATATGATAGTGATAATAATAGAGTATATATGATATCCTTCTATAATAATGGAAAGGAAACACTTGAAATTACATAAAATATTTAAATATAATAAATTATTTTTCATGTGAAAGTGGAAAAAATTGGAAAAAATTTCGAATATATAATAAGGATTATTCAAAATAATATCATAAAATAAAATTTGGACAAGTTTAGTTGATGTTTTAACCTTTATATATCGGTTTTAACCTCACATTAACCCTTTTACCAAATTACCATGATAATATTATCTTTTATACTTCAAGGGTCAAGAATATTAAAATAAAATGAAAATTGACCCATAATTGGAAAATGGTTGATATTATAGACCATATCGCATTCAATTGGAAAAAGATATTTTTTATTAATATTAAATCACTTAATGAAATATTAATTAACATTAAATACCTGTAGTCATTATCGAGACTATTCACATAATTGAATATATAAAAAACTCATATAGTAATGCAGTTTGAGTATAAAATTTTAACACATAACTAATAAATTCTATTTTTCTAATAAATTATTGGAATACCATAACTCGCCCAAAAAAATTTACTTTGTTTTTAGAATCATTTACATTATTTTTCTAGCACTTTCACATGCACTGTGTTGGTGTTGCATATTCATTTAAAGTAAATATTTCATATTTACAAATTAAAATTAAATTACCATCATAAAAAATTTATTTCTATTAAAATAAACATTTATAACCATCCATGAATTATTTTTATCCATGTGAAAACATATTAGAGATATTAAAATCAATAAAGTGACATCTTGGAATCATTATTTACATTAAAAATAATATAAAGTTCTTCATCAAGTATAAATGGCACCAAAATGTTGTTTTTTCAAATATTAGATGGAGAATATCAAATTAAACTCATAAAATAGGTTAGAATTAGGGTTTAGGGTGATTTTAAATCTGTTGGAATTGGATTTAACCCTAAATAACCATATATATTCTTTAAGGTTGTGATAAATATTTACCACCATTAATATTCATTATGACCAAAAATAATGTTGAACTATTAAAAAAATTAGCACATAGTGTTTCCAAATATGGAATCCATTTCATCATATTAATTTTATATAAATATAATAAATCATTTTAAAATAAACATGGAAACCGTGAATAAAAATTATTTTCTAGAAAAATTTGTTTTAAGCCTAAAAATGAAATTATACCAAAAGAAAGTATAATACTGATTCCTATTTAATTAATTAGATTATATCTAATTAAATGGGATTTATTTTATTTTAGGATAAAATTTGAAAAAATAATGGAACTTTTATGTTACTTTATTTAATGAAGATAAAAAACAATTTTACAAAAATTAGTATTTTTTACAATTGAATTAAAAATAAATATTTTCAGAAAAATCCCAAAAATTTACCCTAAGATAATATTTACATGCTGAATTAAAAAATAATATTCATTTCCTAAAATAAAATTATGAATAATGGTATAAATTAATTATAATTTCCTATCACGAAAAATAGTAATTTGTTTGGAAGAAAACAAACTTTTAAACAATAAAATAACAATAATTGAAATTGATTACATTTTTAATAAACATTGATAAATATATTTACAATATATAAAACCTTCATACCTATTTTTTATAATGTGGTTATTCTTATTCATACCTCTAATTTATCAGCTAGGTTATAACAATTATATTTAAATAATAATATTTTTATAGTGTTTTGCAATTCGATTAAAGCTTGAAATTTCTTGTTATACAAGCCATAAGGTATATAGTTATTTTAAACTAATTTTTTAGGGTGTTTCATAACCTTCATATTGAATCAATTCACCAATATAAGAATTTAAGGTAGAATAATGGTAAATGTGTTATATAAGAATGATTTATTAAGTTTATATTTTCATTTTGAGTCAACCCCCAAAATATTATATTTTAACCATGGGTTGTCTTATTATTTTTATGATGGAACCACATAGATATACAACCACAAATAATTAGGTAGGGTAATGATAGTGATTAGATGAGTGATGGGGCCTCTATTGAGGGGCCTATTTATGATGATTTTCCTCTGAAAGAGATAAGAGCAGTGACACTATTCATTGAGGAGTGATTTGATCCACCTCCTATGATTCTGGTATACATTTCTCTCATATTATTGTGTATCCAACTATCCCAACTTCTCAGGGTGAGAATTCATACATATTGAGAATTTTTTATTAATTTTAATGGTAGTGGTTGAATAGGTTCCGAGGAGATAAGGATCTATAGGAGGTGGAGGACTTGATGGATTCAGTGGTTTGAGTATTCCATCTCTTACATAACCCTTGAAACCATATATTGATGCTCACATCAAGCCTCCCTCCTAGATCAATGCGATGTTGGTGGAGCTTAGTCTCATAGATTTATGATGAGGAAAAATTCTCTATGTGTTCAAGAACCTCTTTATAGAGGATTATTATTTAGAAACCCTAGGATCTGTGAATATTTAGATTTTTTTGTGGCTATATAATGGACATATAACTATTGTAAAATATTTTTTAACATTTAAATATCGCACACAATACTTCCTTGATAAGAGTCATGATTGGTTCTTTCAATTATATATGTTTGACTAGGGACTATGTAGATAGATTGAGTAGGTTTATTCCCTCTATAAATTCCCACATATGATGGATTTTTATAGAGATATTTAGTGATGGAGAGATTCTTGGAAAAGGAGTGGAAAATGACACAAGTGTTGTCTATGATCACTCAGGATTAGTGACTCCAGCAGTGGGTGGATGATGTTAGAATTTAATAACTAAATGAATGAGAAATTTATAAGCACACACTCAGATTCGAGGATTGGTAGCTCAGGGATCTTAGAGGGTATCTATACATCAAAGGGATAAGTGTTGATTTAATTATGACGATTAATATCATATTTCATAAGACTTATAGACCCCTCACATAGAAGTGGGAACAAATTTAGTAGACATAGACCCATTTCAGTGGCAGCAATGTGACTAGGGGTCTCCCAGGGGTGGTCATGAAGGCCCTCATGGAGATGGATTTTGAAGAGGGGGTCATGGAACCCTAGGAGGATAGGATAACATGGGTCAATATTATGATCTACTTCTTCTACCTCTTCACCTAGGTGATCTACACCAGGCTTAGTGGGGAGGGAATAATGGGTTTGGTCAATTATAGGAAGTTGAAGGCTAATACCCAAAGGCACCAATAATGGTTCAAGGTATGATCTATGACTTTTATAATTTGGTATAAACTTTCATATTCACATGAATTCATCTTTATTTCTGTACTTTATCCCCTTTTCAAACAATTTATATTATAGAAGAGCCTCTAGACAGACCCCTGTGACTAAAAAATCCTACTGAGAGTAATCCCTAGATCACTCAATTTTCTAATAGTGTGAACTAGAACATAATGAGTAGAGTTTCACATGGGATATAATTTTGTTTTTTAAGAAACTTTATGACATCATACTTTGTATGGACTGACTATCTATAGTTCATTATTATATAGATTAATTCTTTCTGAGGTTTAGGTTCTTTTGAGAATATATTTATAGGTTTTCCTTTGTGGTTTAGTGAGATTTTAAGTTGACTCAAGAATGAATCATGTGTAAGAAGGTGAAACTGACCAGTATTTATTTAGTAATTTTAGCCCATGGTGTGATAGAAACTTCAGACACTCATCTCCCAGTAATATTGAAAGACTATATGGACATCTTCCCTAAGGATTTACCATGGATACCACCATGTATTGAAGTTAATTAATGTATTGACATTCAATCTGGGGTTGTAGTGATATATTTTGTGCCTTATTGAATATCCCCCTCTAAGCTTCGATAGTTAAGGAGGTTGTTATAAGACCTTTATAAGATCGGTTTCATCAGACCCAGTGTGTCCCCATAGGTATCTTTAGTGTTTCTCTTTAAGAATGTGGATGAGATTTTTTGATTTTTTGTAGACTATCACCACTTCAATCAGGTGTCGATCAAGAGAAAATACCCTTTTTTGAGAATTTATTTTCTTATTGAACAATAAAAGGGATAAAAGTAGTTCTCAAAGATCGATCTTAGGTATGGATATAATTTATTGGGGGTTTGAGATAAGGATATTATAAAATTTAAATTGTTATTTTTCTACAAACATTATAAGTTCTAGGTAATTACCTTTGGCATGAAAAGTTACCATAAAATATTTGTGGGACTCATAAACTCTATATTTCATCCATTATTAGGTAGGTTCATTGTAGTACTTATCAATGATATTATCATTTATTCAACATCTGAGGTCAATCATGCAGATCACCTGATGATAGGCATAAATTCAATTAGAGAGAATAAAATTAATAAAAATCTCTCTATACATCAGATTTATATTTGAGAGGTCCACTTATTGGGACTTTCTATCTTATAGGTGGGAATATTTTTCGTCATGATGAAGATTGATATGGTTTCATCTTGGGACCCACCATATAGTGTGATTGTGTTAGAAAGTTTCCTTAGGTTTGCTTGATATTATCTGAGGATCATAAAATAATTCTCCAAGATTGTGACAACATTTACTCCTCTCACTAAATAGGTAATCCTTTTACTTTTTTTAAGTAATGTTGGAGGAACTTTTAAGAGTTGAGTAGGAGGCTGATCAGTTCTCTAATATTGAGACAACTAGAGGAGGGAGTTTATTACATGGTGTTCTATGATGCCTCAGGGGTTGGGCTTATTTGTGTGATGATTAAAAGGAAGACAGAGAATGACTATGAGTATAGGGAACTAAGACCCCATAAATATAATTACAAAATCCAGGACATGGATTGGAATGTTATAGAATTATACTTGATGTCTTAAAGGCACTATCTTCTTGGTGAGTGATTTATGTCCAACATAGACCATTTGAGTTTCAATTATATCTTTTATATGAGGGTTATAAACATATGACAGGGGTGTTGGTTGAATATTTTAGGACTATAACTTTGAGATATTATATACTCTATGAAAATGGTAATTTGGTGGTCGATTCCCTTAGAAAGAAATGTTATTCTTAGTTTCTTAGGAACCATAATAGTTAGGCTTGTTTAAATTATACTTCATGGGAGAAGGAGAAGGAATATACCATATATAGAAGGTAGTGAATACTCTTTTTCTTCAATTTTTTATGGAGTATTATCTTGGGGACATCAATTAGAAAGTGTTTCATGACTATATTATATTAGGCGATACACTAGATAGATTCTGTGAAGCCCAGGAGCAAGTCATCCACTTTTGAGGTTGGATGGTAGTCTCATTCATGATATGAGATGTAGTATTGAGGGAGTTTCATAGATCCCCATTATAGATACATCCTGGTGTAGGGAAGATGTACTATGACCTTAAACACTAGTTCTAGTGGGTATGAATAATGGGAACTATTGCAAAATTAATTTCTCAATGCCAAACATATCTATAGTTTAAGGTAGAGTTTCAAGTCCTAGTGGGATTATCATAATACTTTGATGTTCTATAATGGATGTGGGATAGTATATATGAGGATTTTGTGATAGTAATTGCATGAATAATGAGAGAACATGATGATATCTGTGTGATTATTAACTGACTAACCAAGTCTGCAAACTTACTCATTATCCAAGAGTTGGGTTTAGTGGAGAGATTGGGGTGCATGTACAAGCATGAAATTTTCTGACTACATGGGATTCCATCAATAATTTTTTTGAATGTGATTCCTGATTCACATAGTAGTTGTAGAGATTTATGTATGTGGATTTCAAGAACAAGTTATTCACGAGTACAAATTCTCACTATTAGACTAATGGTAAGACAAATAAAACAAGTCCTTTAGGATATGTTTTGGGTTTACATGTTGTTCTTTTTCCCTTTATTTTAGGGACATTTACACTAGGTTGGGTTTTCCTACAACAACATATCTCACTCCACTATAATAATAACACCAATCAAATACATGTATGTGATACCTTTCTAGTAACTTCCATGCTATAAGGATAGAGGTGAGTTGTCACACACATGGACATAGCTATTATAGGCAACAATAGAGAAATTACAGGTGATACAATAACCAATTAAAGCCTTTAAAAATCAAATGTGGACTACATACGTAGAAACACTTATGTTTGAAAAGGAAAAACCATGCAGTAATGAAGGTATCACCTCATCTATGTGGAAATATTTCTCTTAGATTCATCAGTCCATTCTAGATTCTTCTCATATGAGGCGATGTTGGATACCACTAGGAATTTCCCCTATAGTTCCCCCATATATATAATGTCTTCAATGTGTTATAGTTGAGGATATACATGCATGGTCTTTCACACGTCATTAAATCAATCTTGTTGGACATTGGATATTGAGCTACCATTTTGGAGTACCTTGTGCTGATTGAGGAATGACCGGAGAGGACACATTATGGATGGGATACTCCACTGGTGTACATAATTTAGTAGTATAGGAACTTCCAGGAGAGATCTTGGGAATGTGAGATCTAGATTAAGGATTAGTACCTCACCTTTTTGTGTAGATTTTGTTCTTTGGGGTGAAAATACTTGAATCTATAATAGATGTAATGACTTCAATTTTTATGATTAAACCCTTTGAATATAAATAAACATCTTTCTTATTTTATTCATTGTGCTAGTGTGGAGATGAAAAAATTATGGGTCCCCAATATTAATAAACTTAAAATAATATCACGCTTAATTCTCCCAATTGTACATATTCATAAAGTATTCTTTCACTATAGACTAGAGGATTATATGGGAAAAAAGTCTGTGATTTAATCTATAATTTTGTTTTTATCTTAGGCACGGTGTAAGTTTAATTTGTATTAGGTTCTGTGATGGTGAAAAATCATGAGTGGATTAAAAAGGAATATTAATATTTAATTAAATAATTAATTATTAAACCATAAAAAAATATCTATTTAAGATATAGTTAGTAAAAAAGATAGGATTAACCACAAGAAACCTAAGAGAGTTTGAGAGAGATCCATTTAGGGGTATCCTTAATAAACAATAATGTAAATTCATGGAGCAAAAAACTAATATAGTGGAATCACTAATGGCATTGATTCTAGGAATTTAAACATAGAAATAGTATTTTAGTAAATTTTATTCATTTTGATTTTGGATTGTTAGTTCTTACATATGTGTTCTTTTATCGAATTATTTGGTTTCTACATTGATGATAAATGGTTGGGTTACAAAAAACCACAAATGATACTCACAAGTAGGTTTATATGGTTTTATTCCACCATATTCATGTTATTCAACATTGTCCTCGATTCAGATGGGAGTTCTACTATTTCCCGACTAGTTTCAATAGTAATTGTGCCCCCAGATTTGTGTTATGGTGTTTCAAAAAAAACTAGAGGTATTAATGATCAATTTTTTATTGAGGAAGAGAGTGTAAATGAATTTTTTATGTGGATAAAGTTAAATATTTGTTAGCATGGACATGTTGGATGGAAGGCTTCGATGGGGGATCTTATTTTAGGAAACCAGTTTTGGGGAACTGATTTTTGATGGAGGAAAATTCACGATTGACGTGTTTGGAAAAGGTTTAGTTGTGATTGGAGGAAAAATCCATGAAAATGGTATAGAAATCATATGTGTTGTGGGATCTATGAACTTTATAGAAAATTAATGACTAAAAAAATATAGTTTGAAAAAACACATGCCATTTATATGAAGCATTGGGGTGGCTATGATTTTGGGAAAGCTAAATATCACACACCACATGGAATGATCTACACACAACATGAACCTATATTTCCATATCATATTGTACATGGAGTGCACAACCAAGTACCTATTTGTATCTATAGACAATGTGGTTTAACCCACACACCGTGTACCTTAATCTGACTTTCACATCATGTATATGGAGTAAACCCCCAGGTTCTTATCGAGGCATACATGCTGGGTATTCCAAACCGACATACTATGAAATGAAATCCTTACATTCCATGTGGATATATTGCCTATATAGGTTAATATTAGAAGCAAATTTTCATGTACCCTTTGTGAGAGGCTATGTAACTCTCATAGAACCGCCTTCTAGATATGTTACCTTATTCGAACATTAGTTTAGGGTTATGTGTAGTCCATTTCGATTGTTTTTTCTAAATAGAACATGATGGTAGTCTAATATTAGAAATCTAAGATGAAATATGAGGAGGTGTGACTGTAGTTTCCCATCAGTATTGGTTAGATGATGATGATCATGAGAATAAACATTAGTGTGTTCACCTTTTATTCCCCCAAATATGGTGAGGTATCCAACCATATTATCCAGGTTGTGTGATCTCTTATCCATTAGTCATTTAGGGATAGGTTTAGGTATCTTTCTATGGGCTCAGATTTGTGATACTCTATCCATTCCTTGGGTAGGGTCAGGTATCCCATCAGCTTTACTTGGGTATGTGATCCCTTAAATATGAGAAAATATATATTGGTTTAGGTTTCCCCTTGTGGCCCAAGGTGTGAAACTCAATATATGAGTTGAATTCCCTCAATCAACTTTACTTCCTGTGATATATGATCCCTACTTTTTTTCTATAATTTTAGATAGGTTATGTTAATGGATGTCTCAGGTTCTCTTTCATCATATTAGTGTTACTTTTATCCTTTCTCCTAGATTTATAAGTTTATTGACCCTTTAATGCTTCTTTATTGTTTTAGGGGTGTCCTATTTGGTATGCATATTCTCCCCCTAGATGAGAAAAATTCCTGAACATATATTGTCTTATGTAGAAGATAGGTTGCATGGTGAGGATATTATTGGACCATCTATTAGTAGAGCTTATTAGTACTCGATGGTGGTGTTGGCTCAGTGGAGATTGAATCTTGGGACCATGTCCTTCATTTGGTTTCCCATTCTATTAGGAACAAATTTTTTTCTTTTTCATTTGGATTTATGTTTTTCTGTTCACATGTGGATCCTAGAGGTTTCTCCATGAATTTATTACATTAATTAGTTAATTTTAATAATATATTGAATTATTTTTGGATATACGGATATGTTTATTATGTACAAGTCACTACAATAAAAGATCCTCATAGCGGTGGTTTAAATCACTGCCATATGATTCTATGACAGTTTCATAAAACGCCACTAAATTGTGTGTTGGCATCCAACACATGTTCATTTCTTAAATTTAGTAGTTGTTTTTGGGAAGTGTCGTAATAAACATATTTAGTGGAAGTTTTGGAGGTTTTAGTGGTGTTTTCATGTGAAACAATTGTGTATTTAGCGATAGTTTAAACAGTCGCTAATTGTTTTTCATTTTTTTACATTAAAACCACTACTAAACCACCATAACCACCTCTATACAATAACACACTTGTATTTCAAGCAGGTTCTAACCACCACCGATGAGATAATTTCAAACTATTGAGGTGGTTTAAACCAACATGAAATATTTTCCTTTTCGTTAGCGTTGGTGTAAACCAACGCTAAATATAGATTTACAAGTAAAAAATCCAGTAGATTCTACAACCTCAGTGCTAGTACTGTGAAAAAATCAAGTGCAGAGAACATATGACATAATAATCTAAACCATCTTAAAAATTTTAGTAGTCAACAATCTAGCAATGTTTCATAAAAAACCATATACAAAGAATATATAACAAAATAATCTAAACCATAGCATCTCAACCATCTAACAATGTTTCATATATCTAAATATAATACTTTAAACTATATAGAACAAATGTATGAGCTATAAGACTTCAAAATACATAGCACAAATTAATAATATGTATCCCTGAGACATCCTAATAAAGATGATTTATCCCAGTTTTGCAGGACAACATTGTAAAAAGAATTAGGTCTGAAAACACTACTGATTAGTTTTAGTTTGGACTTCATGTTTGATATAGATGATGTGCTTAAACATGACTCGATAAGAGAATAATGAATAACTCTATGAGAAAACCTATAATATAACACTTTTAATAGGATTTTGTTTTTTTCAATTCAGGTTGATGATTAATGTAATCATGTTATCCTAATTTTGTAACCACATTCAGTAGTGGATGAATCATGTTCCATAGAGAGTTTTTTATTACAATAAAATGTTTCCTAGGAAATTCCTAAGGTTGAGAGAATGAGGAGTATTATGGAAACTATTTCCTTTCATGTAGAGGGATAAAACTATAATGGACCAATTGGAAATTTTAAGAATGACTTATTGAATATGATGAGTATGTATTTTCAATATTTCATATCTCAAACATGATGATGAATTTTAAAACATAGGTTTGAGTTTAAAGTAATTCTAGATGATAGATTCATGGTCGAGATAAATAAGTGATCCATGAGTTTTTTGGTCGGTAGTGTTTCTATGAATTCATGGAAACATGATGGAAAAGTGGTTGGTTGATTACCCAACCATTGATGAATGATGAGATTCATTGCTGGATTTGTTTTGGTTATGCATGAAAAAACATGGTATCATTGAGATCTAAGGTTGTCTGATCAATACCTTAATTAAAAAACCAGATTTTAAGATGGTAATATCTTGTATAAGTAATTCCTTAGTGGATTCATTGATGCTTCAGTGATCAAATTTTGAAGGGTTGTTGATCCTTCCATCTATACACCATGTTAAATATGATGTGAACTTTGGGGGGGTGTGTAACCCTTTGAAGATATACTATATAAGTACAATGAGGATTTTAGGGTGTGCTGAGGTGGTTGACCCATTGTTGGACATAGTCACACATCATCGAGAGATGTGGCAGCATGGTTTGGTTCAGGGAAAGTATAACATGTTTTGATGGAGCATGTACTAAAAGATATATATAGGCCTATCAATATAATTTTTTCCAAAATATCAGGATGTTGATATTTGTGGGCCCAAAATGGGTAATTTTTAGCAACTCGGTGTACTCCTATTCTATATTTAGACATTCCCAAAATATTGATACCATCCTAAGTATGTTGGGAGAGTGTCCATATACCAAGATAAATAATTAAAAACAATTACTTTTTGTTTGGATGGAAGGAATCTATGAGAGGTTCACACAAGGATTGATTTATGAAAAACCTTAATATATAGATTAAAAATGTAAAATATTGGAGGGTAACACTCAGGTGAGTGTTGGAATGGTCTTTGGATGGTTGTTTTAGTTTTTGAGTATCTTGATAACTGGAACAAGGTACCTTTGTATTCCATAGTGAATTCCAGGTACTAGTTCAAATAAATACTTGGGACAAGATTATGTCTAGGTATTTATCTTGAGATACCTTTTGATTATCTAGGTGTGTTGGATTAGGAATGCACTAGATTTTGTTTGGAATGGTGACATAAACGAGTAATATTTGGTAAGCTCAAGACACGCCACTAGAATCTGGTTACAAGAAGTGGTGTGAATGCTCAAAGTGATATTGAGGTACCTTGGGTAAAAGATTCTAGAACATGGATTTAGATATGTCGACTATTAAAGTTGTGTGTTATCAAAAAATACTCAACCAAAAGCAGCTCAATGCGATTTATTTCTAAAAGTAGTATGTGGTCAGTGGGGAACCACTTCAGGCACATGGTGGGTTTGTAAAGGTGAATTTTAAGGGTTTTTGAGAGATCTTAAAGGAAAATATAGTGTGAATAGTATGAGCTTGGTCAGTTGGATTTCAACCATTTGAAATAAATTGAGGACCCGAGGTAATATCCTCCTAAGTAATATATTAAATGTGTTGGGAGCACCGTTAGAACATTGTTGTTTTCCATAAATAGGAAATTGTGATAGTGGAAGTACCACAACTCATAATTTACCCTTAAAAATTAAAAATTATTTTTGATATATCTATATTCTAGTTGATAATAGGATGATTACATGATCATCTCTCTTATATATAGGCTCACGAAATGTGCTCAAGCACACAACGGTGTCTCTCCCAATTTGGATCTCCATCATCCTCCAAGTATTATTCTCCCCTATAGTGATGGTGTGTGGAAAAAATATTCTTGCCTACTATCTTGGCCACACACCTCAAAGGATATCTTATGAGAAGTGATCATTCCCATGATTGGAATGTGTTCAATGGTTGACCCAACATTTCTAAGCCCCATCCATGAATGAAATAGCTGTAGGGATTGCGTCTCCAACATTGATAAAATGAATAAAATAAACAATATAATAGTTAGTCCAAAATACTAATCTACACATCCTAACATAACTCAAATGAAACTATTAAATATTTACATATTCCATATAGAACATAGATTAATTCATATCCACTAACTTCATACTTAACCAATTATAGACTCACTACCTTACTAAAACATCAATCCATATCAAATTCCAATGCCTTTATCAAACATGGGGAATCATGAAAATGTTATGTCATGAAAATGTTAGGTGACTACTTTGTGCCACACATGATACATGATACATGATATCTAAAAAAACCCTATGTTTCCATATTTTTCTACATATCAACATGACCACTAATTACTATCTGATGATGAATACTTCCTGTCACCCTCTCCACCTCCATCTCTACCTCCTGATACCGACACCTGTAATACAATTATATTGAAAATTAAATAATGTTGTATATTTATATTTAAACATAAAAACAAGAAATGTTTTCAAACTAAATTATTTTGATGTTGCGTGATTTACCTACTCACCACTCATCATTGATGTATAATCACCGGGGACAGATCTAGTCATCTTCTGATATAAATCTACCAATGCTTTTTGAAAAGAGGATATTTGATCCTCATGTTCCCAAATTTTTTTTCAAAGAAACATAATCTCTATGAGCATCTAGACTATAACTAGGAGTAGATACAACTTTAATCTTCGATGTCCTACTAAAGACCTCAGATGGTAAGGGTCCCAAAACCATCCTGCACACTCGACCTGGATGCTCCTTCCCAAGCACATTACCAACTGGGTCATCTTAGGAGACTGACTAAGACTGTGTGGGATTGGCACCACATAGTTCTTTAATTTTTATGTATAAATAAAATATTAGTCATATTAGAAGCAATATATATTAACACAGTGACAACTGATAATAATTTATTATAGTGAAAAAATAATTCTACCCCAACTTCTTTGGCAAGCTCAATAACAAAACTCCCATCATATTTTTTTATGAATATCCAACCACACTTCTATTTGGGATTCTTGGTGCCCTAAACTCTATGAATATATTAAACAATGATAAATAAAAAAATTTAATATATTAAATAAATAATATTGTATTATAAATATTTAAACAAATGAAAATATTTATAGAGTCGATCAGCTTGTAGAAAAACTCTTTGACCTCGTAGTGTGAGGGATGATTTTCATAGCCTGGCTTGATGCTTTCTTCCTTGAAAGATCCAGAAATAAATAAAATTTAATTTAATAGCAATGTATTCAATTTCATATCCTTTTCATATACATTTATAAATTTAAAATGAGATTAATATAATAATAAATATTTAAATACAATGTGCCTCTCATCACGATGTCTGTTAATAAAACCTTTCTATTTCTCTTTAGGAACCCCATTACGTACCTTGTCATATATCTATAGGGGTCTCAATGAATTATCATTGACATCTCCCCATAATCTCCATTTAAATTCATTCCATTTCTTTCCCATATTTTTCAATATCCACTTTCATGCTAGCACATCAGCAACTGTAAAGTGGAAAAACATCAATACACATAAATTAATTTCGAAAATATTAGAATTTAATAACATAATAACTTTCAATAAATCTATAATGTATTAAAATTATATTTATTTTTTAATAAAAAACACCATTCTTCCAATATGAAGGCATACACCTCTAATTATCATATGTAATTGGATGGGAAATCAGCTTCGTGGCCAGCTGACCAAGAATATGGAAAATTAATCCCATGAAATCATTCGTAGAGACCCCATAGGAATCAAATTAGAAAACTATCTTCAGTCCGATCAGATTTCATACATATTAAATTTTCATATTTTTCTCCATATTTGTATTTTTTTTCATCTTTTATGAGCAAACAGATAGTATAAAAAAGTGCAATAAATTTATTCATATGAAAATTTGTACCTATAATAGTAACCATCCAGTATCCCTATGAAGAACTAGAATTGGTGCCCTACTCCCTCACTATTGAGGCTGCTGAATTGGAATGCGTCAACTCAGCTACTAACGGGATGCTCATGGAGGGTGTGATAGATGGTGTAGGTGGGGAAACAGATGGTGTCTCAGATGATTTAGGGAGGTAGATAGATAGATCATCATCTGTAAGTGTGGTCTATGGAACAATATAGAACTTCCTCCTTGGCATTCCTGTCATTTAATAAAATAAAATAAAATAAAAAATATATAATTCATAAAATTTATAGAGAAAAAAAGATTAGAAATGATAACAGATACACAGTACTAACAAAACAAATATACATAAAAGTAGTTAATAATGAATCATTTCAAATAAGTTTTTATATTTCCTTATTACTACAACCGGTTGTATAGACTTCTCTTGATGATTCCATCCAAATATTTTTTGTAATTATAAAATAACTTAAAATTGAATAAACTGTTTTTGTAACGCCCCGACCCCAGCTACCCAGAGTCGGTGCATTACTTCGTAACATTGGCATGATCACAAGAAAGATCAAATCTCGAAAGACCGATTGGTTTAGTAGCCTTGGAAACACTAGATATATTCATAAGTTTTACATTACATCATAAAATCAAAAACTACTACAACAACATAATGTTTCCACAGTCCACACTACAATCCCCTCATAATATCCCCGCAGGTCATTCATAACTTACATCTTCACTTCCTGGGAAAAATAAAACATAGAAAAGGGGTGAGCTCAAATGCCCAGTAAGGATAACAATATAGTGGAAACTTTCATCAATAAGAATAAACATTTAAGGCAATGTATAACTAAAACAAAAGCCTTTTAAACATGAACTTTCAACATGGTATGGCATAAATAAAATGAAATAATGCCATTTACTTATTCACATGGATATTCCACTAATCGAATAATCACATGCAAAAATAAATAACCACTTTCATAATGTTGGAATGCATAATGTCAGACTATCATAACCACATAGCCAAGGCCTCGTGCCAAGACTACAAATAAGATTTTGTCAAGGCCTTGTGCCAAGACACTAGTTTGTCTCATGAGACCTACCGATGCATCGAGGAGCTATAGCGGGCTCCACCCGTCACTTATTAAGTCCAATGCATTCCCATATGAAAAGGTTTAAACATAACATAAACATTCGTATTAAAACTAGCATACGAAATGTCAATACTTTCACAATAAACTATGAATGGTATAAAAATAGAACATCCACAGTCAAACATATCACAAAACCTTCAATACAATATAGAAGTTTTGTATCATAATAAATCAACTTCAAATAATCTTAAAATCCATCAAAGGATGTTGACATAGATGAAATCAAAATTCTTTTTAAAGTAGTATCTCCTTTTATTTTGAAATCATTTAAGATCCATATAAAATAAAACATTTTCTTTGAAAATATTCTTATAAGCTTGTATGGAAAGCTTCGACGATTTTATAACGGCGGAAAATAACCGCACCCGCCGTATAAGTTAAAAAAAACATTCTTACCTCAATTCTGTCGAAAAGGTTAAAAAGGACCTTGTTTTGAAAACGACGGAAAGATTCCTTTATAAACCTCTTATAAAAAGTCAAACAAGGGTATAAATGACTTTAACCCATAAAAAATGTTTTGAAATACATTTTTAAGAAACATGGATGTGGATGATAAAGATATCCCAGCAGATTATTACGTATAAACAACCTCGGATAATGAAGAGATTGTGAAATAACCCTTACCTTGTACTTTTCCTTGGTTGGGGTAGGTTAACCTCCTGTATAATGGTGAAATAATTGTTATTAATATGATATCATATATGATCTTTTAACATTGATTTATTAATAATATCTTAGAATTATCATCGTTTCGGGTGTTAACTTACTCATTTTCTTTTATATGTTTTGTTACATAAGCCATGTTTGTTGTATCTTATTCATATCCAGAATGATATCAAGTCCTTAAACATAATTTTTAAATCATCAAATGATAATTATACTTGAATGGTTACGATGGAGAATGAATCTCATCGCGTTCGTGGAGACGGTAGTCCGTACGTACGCACGAGCGACAATATCATTCTTTTGATATTAAAATAATATATAAATGAATGGTATATCATATATACAGAATCATTAACATGTTATATTTATTATTTACATGAGTTACACATCATTATTATACCCATCCAAATAATATTATATTGAATAACAATTACACCACGACGTGGAGACGGTAAGCCGTACGTACGCACGTATGGTGACATGTTATTCAAAGGGTGGATAGAATACTGAATATGATTGTACCATATTTATAATAACATCACAGTATATGTGAGATACTGGAGTTATTATTTCAGAATGGTAAGAACAAAGGAAGAAGAAGTGGAAGAAGAAATGAACTTAGAAAAGGGTGGTGAAATCATTACCTCTTCTTCGGGTTCTTCCTTTTGATTTGATCAAAAGGGCTCCTTAGGTTGGCTTTCTGATCAAACTAAGGCCTCTAGGTTGTATTGAGGGATGTTGGGAGAGTATTTGGGCAGAGTTTGGCCGAACCAAAAGGCTTTGAAGGTGTGAAGAAATGAGAAGGAGGAGTGCCCTTTTATAAGAGGGGTGAGGGGCACCTTTGGAAAAGTTAGAAATATTAATTTATAATAAATTCATATTCGGTTTACAAAGGCTCCAAAGTTGACTATTCAAAGGATGAGGTGGGGATAGGTCGAAAAAAACTCATCCAATAGAATTTAGACAGGTTTGGGTACTTATATTAACCTTATCTTTAAGTATTAACTCTAAGTTAATTAGTTTCACTTTTACAATGTCTCTTTGTATTTTTATATAATATGGTTAATAAACTTACTATATACATCCAAGCGACCCCCAAGTGGTCCATTAATTATTAACCTATCATAATATAAGTCTCTTGGCCGAACCTTAGATTTTTAGGAATTTAATATCAATTAATAATATAATATTTGTTTTAAGAACTCTTTTATGTCAATTTTGACACTATTCAATAGTTGATTTTTGTGAAACTCGTAACAGATTGATTACTTCGAACAAAGTCCATTAAATCAATCCTAATATATCATATTATCCTAGAAAATTAGTTTAATTCATTAAAAGTTTCATATTATATTTATTTGGGTATTTATAATATCAATTATGTTAATTTTTTACTATTTTAGTAATTACTGCATCATCATTGTGTCATAAATAAAATAAATTATTTAATGTCTAAAAATTATAAATAAAACATAATTATGTAGTAAATCTTTTTAGCTTTCTAATGAATATTTATAATCTAAAATCCAACTTATATAACCCTATGTAACAATTGTTTTGCTAAAAGATATATGCTTGTGTCATTTTTGTATTCATTTTGACTTAATTAAAATAAAGTGTCATTATCACTTACAAGTGGATCCATGGGGTCCCCAAATAGACCCAAAGATGCCCATGGTCGACCATGTATCAACCAATAGGGTTAATACACGTTTTAGGGTAATTTAGTATTATTATAATATTATTTTTTTAACCCTTATTTACCGGATTTACCCTTTAACCATGGTAAATAAAATATTTACCGCAGTAATTATTCAAAATGTGTAAAAATAAAAGTTACCTATTTACACAATTTGAACATCCTGATTCCAAATATGGAATCCATTTTCCTAAATTCAAAACACAGAAGTGGCAGAAATTAATTTAAAATTAATTCCCGCTGTCAAAACAAAAAGCGTGTTTTTAAGAGATAATAACTATCAAAAGATTGACACTTGTTTATGTTCGGTTTAATTGTAAAATTATGTCCAATGACCAACATTATATTAAATAGTAAAAATATATTCTAAATATACTTTAAAACCACTCAAATTCATAATTTATCACTATTAATTATTTTGATTAAAAAAGTTGTTTTTAATTAAAATTTAGTAATTTTCACTATTCATCAAAATATGAAAGTTATCCGAAAAGTACCAAAATTTCACCTTAGGCTAAATTTGATATTCCGAATCCAAAAATGAAGTCCATTTTAAAATATAAAATACATATAACTTCAAAAAGTAGGTATTACTATTCATAACAACTAGTTTGATTGGTTACGGTGTGTTAGAACTCGAAGTTGCGTACAACACACGCTACTGTTTTATCCAAAGGAAAGCGTACCGTGGACTCTTGGGATGTTTCATTTTAAATTTTTTGATGTCTCCATTTAGTCAAAAAGTTTAAAATATTGTATTTAAAAAGGTTTCACTATTAGAAGTTGATAAAAGTGAAATACTGAAAATGAATTTGTTCTTGCATTATGACTAAGAAACTCATAATAGGGATTCTAAAATTATAAGGATTATATAAAGTTCAAAATGTAGTTAATACTATTCATGACCTCTTTTAATGGTGTGATTGAACTCGGTGTTGCGTGTAGTGCAAGTTATTGAATTATTTTTAAGAAATAACACACTCTGAAATCCTGGGGTGTTACATTCTCCCCTCCTTCAATAAATTGCGTCCTCGCAATTTGAAATTGTTCTTCGAAGATAAAAGATTGAAAGTAGAAAATATATTTGTGGGAAAACCCACATTGGAAATTGGGTTACTAAAATTTAGTCTTAATATGAGGAAAAGAGAAATTAAAGGGTCACCACCAAATTATGATCTCGATTAGGAGAACATTGGTGGCAATTAGAGACATATAACCGGAGGAAAAACGTAAATATTTATAGGTAGTGATTGAGGTCATCAATCACAAACAAGTGTATAATTGAGGTCCTTAAACTCATCAATCTATGATGATTTGAAGTACCATCGGTTCAACAAAATATAGGGTATTGGGATAACACATTTTTGACGTTTCAAAATATCTTAGTTGAAATCCCACATCGAAAAATGAATTAACGAGGCCTCTATTTAAAATAAAGAGTCGAAAGTATGAAGATTACCGAAAATAACACATACTAGGGTTCCATGTAAGAAAATATGGATATGGAAGAAAAATCTAGCCATCAATTATCTGATGGAGAGTGGTAGAGAACATGGCTATGAAAAGGCCAAAAATCCCAAAGCCATAAATTTGTGATGATTTAAGGTACCATCTAGGACAACATTTTTGTTCTAAGTTTCTATTATTAATGTTGAGGAATTTATTTATGAGATTAGATAAGATAATAAGGAGATATACTTAGTTTATAATTAGAGTTTTATCCATTAATAAATTTCTACCAAAACTCATCATTCACTCGTAAAAAAAATTCTATTTATACTATTCATAGAGGGTTCCAAAATAAACGAATTTATAATTCATCTACCAGATCTTTTAAAAAACTACTTTATTTAATCCAGGACATCTCATGGGATAGTGGTAGGTGATACACCCTTGTCGCCCTTTGGTTGCGGGTTCAAGTCTCGCAGCCTTGCCGGACGCGACGGGTTGCCGCCCGACCTCCGGGTTGTCCTTTTATGGCAATCCAAAATAATCCAAACTAGAACTATCCAAAATACTTCTGTCCAAACTCACAGTCCAACATTCATAAGGAAGGTAAACATAATATAGATCCTTTTTACCCCGTAATAGCATATGAATACCTTCATCATGTATTACCATATTCCTTATTGATTACATTCATGCTCCCTTATTCCATATAGAATGCTGGATATACTTCATTAATCCAAAAATGTTTTAAACCCCAACAATGATGGAATATACAAATCATTAATCAGTTCCAAGGTAGTCAAGAATATCCAATATAATTTATCCAAAACAATCACATATTATTCCAAAATCACTACCTCAGTATCAGAACTATATTATGGTTTATCATTCTCTCAACCATATATTTTCCAAAAATCTATCCTGCTAATGAGTCACTTTTCTTTGTTCCACACAATCTCAAGTCCTTAATGAAATAGTACTGCAGTACAATCCTTATATACTCCATAATTATTATAACAAGTACATTGTTGATACAAAGCTCAATTGACATAATCAACATAAGAACTCTAATCATTCCTCTTCATCTGTGGTAGTATCATAACTTGATTATTATCCAATAACATCATTTGAGGCATAGTCTGATGACTGGGACATAGGTTCGCGTAGTGTCCAAACTCCTTGCAAGTGAAGCATTGTACATTTAAAACCATTTTCTTACCCTTGCAGTCACGTACTTTGTGCCCTTTTCCTCTACACTTATAACAAACTCCCATTCCTTTCAGGCAAGTTCCAGGGTGTTTCTTTCCACAGTTACCACATATGGGAAAATTCTTCTTTTCCCTCTTCCCTTTATCCATCTTTCTCTCTTCCATCCTTTTCTTCTCTTGCTTCCCTTCAAATCCATAGGACTCAGTAAACTCTTTACATATCTTATCAACACATGATATTATTTCTTCATATGATGATAATACATGGGAGACTATTTCTCTTATAAATTCTAGCTTAAGACCATGAAAGATATGATCCTTCCTTCTCTTTGAATCATGTGTATTTCTGGAGTTCTCATTCCTTCTACTGGGCGCCATTTCTATACCATGGAATAAACTAGATCAGTTTATGAATCAAAATACATAATCCCATACTTATAAAACACTTAACATAAATTGAACTATCTATGGATATAATCCATAATCATAAATATGTTTTCTTTGAGGAAGTATATACTCATAAACCCTTCATAATGATTTGTAAAGAAAGTGAGAGTTATCCTAAGCATATCCCCCGGGAGTGTCGTAACCAAGAGTGCAGCAAGGCCCGTTGTCGTGCACCAGTTCCCGTTCGAGTCTAGCTCAAAGAGGTGTTTTCGGGTTTTACCCCTAGGTACATCTGTGCCAGAGCCGCCTCTACCTGCTCGTATCCAGACAGGGATGTATTGCTCGGAAAACTCACAAAGTCTCTACAATACCAAAATTCTAGGAAGTTCTTCTATACTAATCCTCAAAGTTCATCTTAGGTCTACGTGCTCTAATCAGAGTTTATCTAAATCTAGCTTCCAAGGTTTGTACTAAACTTCCTCTGATACCAACTGTAACGCCCCGACCCCAGCTACCCAGAGTCGGTGCATTACTTCGTAACATTGGCATGATCACAAGAAAGATCAAATCTCGAAAGACCGATTGGTTTAGTAGCCTTGGAAACACTAGATATATTCATAAGTTTTACATTACATCATAAAATCAAAAACTACTACAACAACATAATGTTTCCACAGTCCACACTACAATCCCCTCATAATATCCCCGCAGGTCATTCATAACTTACATCTTCACTTCCTGGGAAAAATAAAACATAGAAAAGGGGTGAGCTCAAATGCCCAGTAAGGATAACAATATAGTGGAAACTTTCATCAATAAGAATAAACATTTAAGGCAATGTATAACTAAAACAAAAGCCTTTTAAACATGAACTTTCAACATGGTATGGCATAAATAAAATGAAATAATGCCATTTACTTATTCACATGGATATTCCACTAATCGAATAATCACATGCAAAAATAAATAACCACTTTCATAATGTTGGAATGCATAATGTCAGACTATCATAACCACATAGCCAAGGCCTCGTGCCAAGACTACAAATAAGATTTTGTCAAGGCCTTGTGCCAAGACACTAGTTTGTCTCATGAGACCTACCGATGCATCGAGGAGCTATAGCGGGCTCCACCCGTCACTTATTAAGTCCAATGCATTCCCATATGAAAAGGTTTAAACATAACATAAACATTCGTATTAAAACTAACATACGAAATGTCAATACTTTCACAATAAACTATGAATGGTATAAAAATAGAACATCCACAGTCAAACATATCACAAAACCTTCAATACAATATAGAAGTTTTGTATCATAATAAATCAACTTCAAATAATCTTAAAATCCATCAAAGGATGTTGACATAGATGAAATCAAAATTCTTTTTAAAGTAGTATCTCCTTTTATTTTGAAATCATTTAAGATCCATATAAAATAAAACATTTTCTTTGAAAATATTCTTATAAGCTTGTATGGAAAGCTTCGACGATTTTATAACGGCGGAAAATAACCGCACCCGCCGTATAAGTTAAAAAAAAACATTCTTACCTCAATTCTGTCGAAAAGGTTAAAAAGGACCTTGTTTTGAAAACGACGGAAAGATTCCTTTATAAACCTCTTATAAAAAGTCAAACAAGGGTATAAATGACTTTAACCCATAAAAAATGTTTTGAAATACATTTTTAAGAAACATGGATGTGGATGATAAAGATATCCCAGTAGATTATTACGTATAAACAACCTCGGATAATGAAGAGATTGTGAAATAACCCTTACCTTGTACTTTTCCTTGGTTGGGGTAGGTTAACCTCCTGTATAATGGTGAAATAATTGTTATTAATATGATATCATATATGATCTTTTAACATTGATTTATTAATAATATCTTAGAATTATCATCGTTTCGGGTGTTAACTTACTCATTTTCTTTTATATGTTTTGTTACATAAGCCATGTTTGTTGTATCTTATTCATATCCAGAATGATATCAAGTCCTTAAACATAATTTTTAAATCATCAAATGATAATTATACTTGAATGGTTACGATGGAGAATGAATCTCATCGCGTTCGTGGAGACGGTAGTCCGTACGTACGCACGAGCGACAATATCATTCTTTTGATATTAAAATAATATATAAATGAATGGTATATCATATATACAGAATCATTAACATGTTATATTTATTATTTACATGAGTTACACATCATTATTATACCCATCCAAATAATATTATATTGAATAACAATTACACCACGACGTGGAGACGGTAAGCCGTACGTACGCACGTATGGTGACATGTTATTCAAAGGGTGGATAGAATACTGAATATGATTGTACCATATTTATAATAACATCACAGTATATGTGAGATACTGGAGTTATTATTTCAGAATGGTAAGAACAAAGGAAGAAGAAGTGGAAGAAGAAATGAACTTAGAAAAGGGTGGTGAAATCATTACTTCTTCTTCGGGTTCTTCCTTTTGATTTGATCAAAAGGGCTCCTTAGGTTGGCTTTCTGATCAAACTAAGGCCTCTAGGTTGTATTGAGGGATGTTGGGAGAGTATTTGGGCAGAGTTTGGCCGAACCAAAAGGCTTTGAAGGTGTGAAGAAATGAGGAGGAGTGCCCTTTTATAAGAGGGGTGAGGGGCACCTTTGGAAAAGTTAGAAATATTAATTTATAATAAATTCATATTCGGTTTAC
The DNA here is from genome assembly GCA_963277665.1 of Viscum album. Lineage (NCBI taxonomy): Eukaryota > Viridiplantae > Streptophyta > Magnoliopsida > Santalales > Viscaceae > Viscum > Viscum album. Next base: position 2,054,477,621 of record OY728119.1, read on the forward strand.
AAAGGCTCCAAAGTTGACTATTCAAAGGATGAGGTGGGGATAGGTCGAAAACAACTCATCCAATAGAATTTAGACAGGTTTGGGTACTTATATTAACCTTATCTTTAAGTATTAACTCTAAGTTAATTAGTTTCACTTTTACAATGTCTCTTTGTATTTTTATATAATATGGTTAATAAACTTACTATATACATCCAAGCGACCCCCAAGTGGTCCATTAATGATTAACCTATCATAATATAAGTCTCTTGGCCGAAACTTAGATTTTTAGGAATTTAATATCAATTAATAATATAATATTTGTTTTAAGAACTCTTTTATGTCAATTTTGACACTATTCAATAGTTGATTTTTGTGAAACTCATAACAGATTGATTACTTCGAAAAAAGTCCATTAAATCAATCCTAATATATCATATTATCCTAGAAAATTAGTTTAATTCATTAAAAGTTTCATATTATATTTATTTGGGTATTTATAATATCAATTATGTTAATTTTTTACTATTTTAGTAATTACTGCATCATCATTGTGTCATAAATAAAATAAATTATTTAATGTCTAAAAATTATAAATAAAACATCATTATGTAGGAAATCTTTTTATCTTTCTAATGAATATTTATAATCTAAAATCCAACTTATATAACCCTATGTAACAATTGTTTTGCTAAAAGATATATGCTTGTGTCATTTTTGTATTCATTTTGACTTAATTAAAATAAAGTGTCATTATCACTTACAAGTGGATCCATGGGGTCCCCAAATAGACCCAAAGATGCCCATGGTCGACCATGTATCAACCAATAGGGTTAAGACACGTTTTAGGGTAATTTAGTATTATTATAATATTATTTTTTTTAACCCTTATTTACCGGATTTACCCTTTAACCATGGTAAATAAAATATTTACCGCAGTAATTATTCAAAATGTGTAAAAATAAAAGTTACCTATTTACACAATTTGAACATCCTGATTCCAAATATGGAATCCATTTTCCTAAATTCAAAACACAGAAGTGGCAGAAATTAATTTAAAATTAATTCCCGCTGTCAAAACAAAAAGCGTGTTTTTAAGAGATAATAACTATCAAAAGATTGACACTTGTTTATGTTCGGTTTAATTGTAAAATTATGTCCAATGACCAACATTATATTAAATAGTAAAAATATATTCTAAATATACTTTAAAACCACTCAAATTCATAATTTATCACTATCAATTATTTTGATTAAAAAAGTTGTTTTTAATTAAAATTTAGTAATTTTCACTATTCATCAAAATATGAAAGTTATCCGAAAAGTACCAAAATTTCACCTTAGGCTAAATTTGATATTCCGAATCCAAAAATGAAGTCCATTTTAAAATATAAAATATATATAACTTCAAAAAGTAGGTATTACTATTCATAACAACTAGTTTGATTGGTTACGGTGTGTTAGAACTCGAAGTTGCGTACAACACACGCTACTGTTTTATCCAAAGGAAAGCGTACCGTGGACTCTTGGGATGTTTCATTTTAAATTTTTTGATGTCTCCATTTAGTCAAAAAGTTTAAAATATTGTATTTAAAAAGGTTTCACTATTAGAAGTTGATAAAAGTGAAATACTGAAAATGAATTTGTTCTTGCATTATGACTAAGAAACTCATAATAGGGATTCTAAAATTATAAGGATTATATAAAGTTCAAAATGTAGTTAATACTATTCATGACCTCTTTTAATGGTGTGATTGAACTCGGTGTTGCGTGTAGTGCAAGTTATTGAATTATTTTTAAGAAATAACACACTCTGAAATCCTGGGGTGTTACATTCTCCCCTCCTTCAATAAATTGCGTCCTCGCAATTTGAAATTGTTCTTCGAAGATAAAAGATTGAAAGTAGAAAATATATTTGTGGGAAAACCCACATTGGAAATTGGGTTACTAAAATTTAGTCTTAATATGAGGAAAAGAGAAATTAAAGGGTCACCACCAAATTATGATCTCGATTAGGAGAACATTGGTGGCAATTAGAGACATATAACCGGAGGAAAAACGTAAATATTTATAGGTAGTGATTGAGGTCATCAATCACAAACAAGTGTATAATTGAGGTCCTTAAACTCATCAATCTATGATGATTTGAAGTACCATCGGTTCAACAAAATATAGGGTATTGGGATAACACATTTTTGACGTTTCAAAATATCTTAGTTGAAATCCCACATCGAAAAATGAATTAACGAGGCCTCTATTTAAAATAAAGAGTCGAAAGTATGAAGATTACCGAAAATAACACATACTAGGGTTCCATGTAAGAAAATATGGATATGGAAGAAAAATCTAGCCATCAATTATCTGATGGAGAGTGGTAGAGAACATGGCTATGAAAAGGCCAAAAATCCCAAAGCCATAAATTTGTGATGATTTAAGGTACCATCTAGGACAACATTTTTGTTCTAAGTTTCTATTATTAATGTTGAGGAATTTATTTATGAGATTGGATAAGATAATAAGGAGATATACTTAGTTTATAATTAGAGTTTTATCCATTAATAAATTTCTACCAAAACTCATCATTCACTCGTAAAAAAAATTCTATTTATACTATTCATAGAGGGTTCCAAAATAAACGAATTTATAATTCATCTACCAGATCTTTTAAAAAACTACTTTATTTAATCCAGGACATCTCATGGGATAGTGGTAGGTGATACACCCTTGTCGCCCTTTGGTTGCGGGTTCAAGTCTCGCAGCCTTGCCGGACGCGACGGGTTGCCGCCCGACCTCCGGGTTGTCCTTTTATGGCAATCCAAAATAATCCAAACTAGAACTATCCAAAATACTTCTGTCCAAACTCACAGTCCAACATTCATAAGGAAGGTAAACATAATATAGATCCTTTTTACCCCGTAATAGCATATGAATACCTTCATCATGTATTACCATATTCCTTATTGATTACATTCATGCTCCCTTATTCCATATAGAATGCTGGATATACTTCATTAATCCAAAAATGTTTTAAACCCCAACAATGATGGAATATACAAATCATTAATCAGTTCCAAGGTAGTCAAGAATATCCAATATAATTTATCCAAAACAATCACATATTATTCCAAAATCACTACCTCAGTATCAGAACTATATTATGGTTTATCATTCTCTCAACCATATATTTTCCAAAAATCTATCCTGCTAATGAGTCACTTTTCTTTGTTCCACACAATCTCAAGTCCTTAATGAAATAGTACTGCAGTACAATCCTTATATACTCCATAATTATTATAACAAGTACATTGTTGATACAAAGCTCAATTGACATAATCAACATAAGAACTCTAATCATTCCTCTTCATCTGTGGTAGTATCATAACTTGATTATTATCCAATAACATCATTTGAGGCATAGTCTGATGACTGGGACATAGGTTCGCGTAGTGTCCAAACTCCTTGCAAGTGAAGCATTGTACATTTAAAACCATTTTCTTACCCTTGCAGTCACGTACTTTGTGCCCTTTTCCTCTACACTTATAACAAACTCCCATTCCTTTCAGGCAAGTTCCAGGGTGTTTCTTTCCACAGTTACCACATATGGGAAAATTCTTCTTTTCCCTCTTCCCTTTATCCATCTTTCTCTCTTCCATCCTTTTCTTCTCTTGCTTCCCTTCAAATCCATAGGACTCAGTAAACTCTTTACATATCTTATCAACACATGATATTATTTCTTCATATGATGATAATACATGGGAGACTATTTCTCTTATAAATTCTAGCTTAAGACCATGAAAGATATGATCCTTCCTTCTCTTTGAATCATGTGTATTTCTGGAGTTCTCATTCCTTCTACTGGGCGCCATTTCTATACCATGGAATAAACTAGATCAGTTTATGAATCAAAATACATAATCCCATACTTATAAAACACTTAACATAAATTGAACTATCTATGGATATAATCCATAATCATAAATATGTTTTCTTTGAGGAAGTATATACTCATAAACCCTTCATAATGATTTGTAAAGAAAGTGAGAGTTATCCTAAGCATATCCCCCGGGAGTGTCGTAACCAAGAGTGCAGCAAGGCCCGTTGTCGTGCACCAGTTCCCGTTCGAGTCTAGCTCAAAGAGGTGTTTTCGGGTTTTACCCCTAGGTACATCTGTGCCAGAGCCGCCTCTACCTGCTCGTATCCAGACAGGGATGTATTGCTCGGAAAACTCACAAAGTCTCTACAATACCAAAATTCTAGGAAGTTCTTCTATACTAATCCTCAAAGTTCATCTTAGGTCTACGTGCTCTAATCAGAGTTTATCTAAATCTAGCTTCCAAGGTTTGTACTAAACTTCCTCTGATACCAACTGTAACGCCCCGACCCCAGCTACCCAGAGTCGGTGCATTACTTCGTAACATTGGCATGATCACAAGAAAGATCAAATCTCGAAAGACCGATTGGTTTAGTAGCCTTGGAAACACTAGATATATTCATAAGTTTTACATTACATCATAAAATCAAAAACTACTACAACAACATAATGTTTCCACAGTCCACACTACAATCCCCTCATAATATCCCCGCAGGTCATTCATAACTTACATCTTCACTTCCTGGGAAAAATAAAACATAGAAAAGGGGTGAGCTCAAATGCCCAGTAAGGATAACAATATAGTGGAAACTTTCATCAATAAGAATAAACATTTAAGGCAATGTATAACTAAAACAAAAGCCTTTTAAACATGAACTTTCAACATGGTATGGCATAAATAAAATGAAATAATGCCATTTACTTATTCACATGGATATTCCACTAATCGAATAATCACATGCAAAAATAAATAACCACTTTCATAATGTTGGAATGCATAATGTCAGACTATCATAACCACATAGCCAAGGCCTCGTGCCAAGACTACAAATAAGATTTTGTCAAGGCCTTGTGTCAAGACACTAGTTTGTCTCATGAGACCTACCGATGCATCGAGGAGCTATAGCGGGCTCCACCCGTCACTTATTAAGTCCAATGCATTCCCATATGAAAAGGTTTAAACATAACATAAACATTCGTATTAAAACTAGCATACGAAATGTCAATACTTTCACAATAAACTATGAATGGTATAAAAATAGAACATCCACAGTCAAACATATCACAAAACCTTCAATACAATATAGAAGTTTTGTATCATAATAAATCAACTTCAAATAATCTTAAAATCCATCAAAGGATGTTGACATAGATGAAATCAAAATTCTTTTTAAAGTAGTATCTCCTTTTATTTTGAAATCATTTAAGATCCATATAAAATAAAACATTTTCTTTGAAAATATTCTTATAAGCTTGTATGGAAAGCTTCGACGATTTTATAACGGCGGAAAATAACCGCACCCGCCGTATAAGTTAAAAAAAAACATTCTTACCTCAATTCTGTCGAAAAGGTTAAAAAGGACCTTGTTTTGAAAACGACGGAAAGATTCCTTTATAAACCTCTTATAAAAAGTCAAACAAGGGTATAAATGACTTTAACCCATAAAAAATGTTTTGAAATACATTTTTAAGAAACATGGATGTGGATGATAAAGATATCCCAGTAGATTATTACGTATAAACAACCTCGGATAATGAAGAGATTGTGAAATAACCCTTACCTTGTACTTTTCCTTGGTTGGGGTAGGTTAACCTCCTGTATAATGGTGAAATAATTGTTATTAATATGATATCATATATGATCTTTTAACATTGATTTATTAATAATATCTTAGAATTATCATCGTTTCGGGTGTTAACTTACTCATTTTCTTTTATATGTTTTGTTACATAAGCCATGTTTGTTGTATCTTATTCATATCCAGAATGATATCAAGTCCTTAAACATCATTTTTAAATCATCAAATGATAATTATACTTGAATGGTTACGATGGAGAATGAATCTCATCGCGTTCGTGGAGACGGTAGTCCGTACGTACGCACGAGCGACAATATCATTCTTTTGATATTAAAATAATATATAAATGAATGGTATATCATATATACAGAATCATTAACATGTTATATTTATTATTTACATGAGTTACACATCATTATTATACCCATCCAAATAATATTATATTGAATAACAATTACACCACGACGTGGAGACGGTAAGCCGTACGTACGCACGTATGGTGACATGTTATTCAAAGGGTGGATAGAATACTGAATATGATTGTACCATATTTATAATAACATCACAGTATATGTGAGATACTGGAGTTATTATTTCAGAATGGTAAGAACAAAGGAAGAAGAAGTGGAAGAAGAAATGAACTTAGAAAAGGGTGGTGAAATCATTACCTCTTCTTCGGGTTCTTCCTTTTGATTTGATCAAAAGGGCTCCTTAGGTTGGCTTTCTGATCAAACTAAGGCCTCTAGGTTGTATTGAGGGATGTTGGGAGAGTATTTGGGCAGAGTTTGGCCGAACCAAAAGGCTTTGAAGGTGTGAAGAAATGAGAAGGAGGAGTGCCCTTTTATAAGAGGGGTGAGGGGCACCTTTGGAAAAGTTAGAAATATTAATTTATAATAAATTCATATTCGGTTTACAAAGGCTCCAAAGTTGACTATTCAAAGGATGAGGTGGGGATAGGTCGAAAACAACTCATCCAATAGAATTTAGACAGGTTTGGGTACTTATATTAACCTTATCTTTAAGTATTAACTCTAAGTTAATTAGTTTCACTTTTACAATGTCTCTTTGTATTTTTATATAATATGGTTAATAAACTTATTATATACATCCAAGCGACCCCCAAGTGGTCCATTAATGATTAACCTATCATAATATAAGTCTCTTGGCCGAAACTTAGATTTTTAGGAATTTAATATCAATTAATAATATAATATTTGTTTTAAGAACTCTTTTATGTCAATTTTGACACTATTCAATAGTTGATTTTTGTGAAACTCATAACAGATTGATTACTTCGAAAAAAGTCCATTAAATCAATCCTAATATATCATATTATCCTAGAAAATTAGTTTAATTCATTAAAAGTTTCATATTATATTTATTTGGGTATTTATAATATCAATTATGTTAATTTTTTACTATTTTAGTAATTACTGCATCATCATTGTGTCATAAATAAAATAAATTATTTAATGTCTAAAAATTATAAATAAAACATCATTATGTAGGAAATCTTTTTATCTTTCTAATGAATATTTATAATCTAAAATCCAACTTATATAACCCTATGTAACAATTGTTTTGCTAAAAGATATATGCTTGTGTCATTTTTGTATTCATTTTGACTTAATTAAAATAAAGTGTCATTATCACTTACAAGTGGATCCATGGGGTCCCCAAATAGACCCAAAGATGCCCATGGTCGACCATGTATCAACCAATAGGGTTAAGACACGTTTTAGGGTAATTTAGTATTATTATAATATTATTTTTTTAACCCTTATTTACCGGATTTACCCTTTAACCATGGTAAATAAAATATTTACCGCAGTAATTATTCAAAATGTGTAAAAATAAAAGTTACCTATTTACACAATTTGAACATCCTGATTCCAAATATGGAATCCATTTTCCTAAATTCAAAACACAGAAGTGGCAGAAATTAATTTAAAATTAATTCCCGCTGTCAAAACAAAAAGCGTGTTTTTAAGAGATAATAACTATCAAAAGATTGACACTTGTTTATGTTCGGTTTAATTGTAAAATTATGTCCAATGACCAACATTATATTAAATAGTAAAAATATATTCTAAATATACTTTAAAACCACTCAAATTCATAATTTATCACTATTAATTATTTTGATTAAAAAAGTTGTTTTTAATTAAAATTTAGTAATTTTCACTATTCATCAAAATATGAAAGTTATCCGAAAAGTACCAAAATTTCACCTTAGGCTAAATTTGATATTCCGAATCCAAAAATGAAGTCCATTTTAAAATATAAAATATATATAACTTCAAAAAGTAGGTATTACTATTCATAACAACTAGTTTGATTGGTTACGGTGTGTTAGAACTCGAAGTTGCGTACAACACACGCTACTGTTTTATCCAAAGGAAAGCGTACCGTGGACTCTTGGGATGTTTCATTTTAAATTTTTTGATGTCTCCATTTAGTCAAAAAGTTTAAAATATTGTATTTAAAAAGGTTTCACTATTAGAAGTTGATAAAAGTGAAATACTGAAAATGAATTTGTTCTTGCATTATGACTAAGAAACTCATAATAGGGATTCTAAAATTATAAGGATTATATAAAGTTCAAAATGTAGTTAATACTATTCATGACCTCTTTTAATGGTGTGATTGAACTCGGTGTTGCGTGTAGTGCAAGTTATTGAATTATTTTTAAGAAATAACACACTCTGAAATCCTGGGGTGTTACAGTTTTCTTGGTCTAAAATGATGCATCAAAGAAGGTTGTGTGCAACATTTTGATATATAGTTGAAAATGACTAAAAAAAGACATGACACCCATGTAAAATGATGAAATGGTTGATAGGTGGAGTATAATACAAAAATGGTCAAATATAAAAGGACTATGCCCATGGTGTGAGGAACTTTGAAGGCCTAACAATTAGTTGGGCTCTATAGTGTATACATAGTGGTGTGAGTGTTTCATGCTTGGGTGGGGGATTTGAGAGTTTCTTGGTGGCTATTCCATGAGGGAAATGATATATATAATTTCTTAAAGAACACCAAAGTTTTCATAGATTGTGGAATGTGTTGTTTTGGAAGTGTTATGAACCATAGTAAGTTACATGAAGGGATTCTATGGGGTTATCCTTGAGAAATATACTAATTATTGTAGGGACATAATAATTATATATGATAAGATATGGAAATAGACATAGAATCTTGAAACTCCTTGAGTGAGAATATTGGGATGTGGGAATGGGTCGAATGTCCCATGACAAGTCATTGGTGTTGGGGTATAAATTTTTGTGGATCATAGAATAGAATAATAACTCTCTTTGTGTGTGTTTAGTGTAACTAGATGATTTTTATTGTGGGAATAGCCTCTCTTGAGTTCATGGATCCTGAGGGAGTGAGGAGAAATCATTATATAAGTAATAATTCCTAGTGAAAGTTCATGTAAGACTTATATAGTGTTGAAATGGGTATTCCTTGAAGGAATTGAGTGGATTTTGGTTAGTTCATACATGGAATTGGTTCTTGGGAAGTGATGGGAAAAGGAAAATAATCTGTTGATATTAGGATAGTGAAAAACCCATGAGGGTCATAATGAGTGGTTTTATCATAGGGTCAAGTTGTGATGTAAGTGTGGTATAAGGGCATGATATCATTATTGATTCTATGTAAAAGATGTTTATGTTTGAGATAAGGATGAGAACTAGAGACATAAGGATCAGAGTATAGAGTTACAACTCCTAGGTTCTTATCTTTTCTTGATTTATATATATATGTGTGTGTGTGTGTTTATCTATGTTATATACCTCATGTTAGTGTGGTTTGTCTCATACAATAGGTCAAATATTAAGATTCACTCCTCGCACCACTTCTAATAATTCTTGATGTGTATGTAACTAGCCATGGGAATTGCCTTATACTGATATCGTTTGGCTTGTGTGGGAGTTTGGAAATTGAGATACCCTCCTCAGACTACTACAAATGTTGATTGGTGGATATTATATGTTTCCATTGGACCCTACCCAAAGGGAATGATTCAAATTGTGAGAGAGTTTGGATATTGAGATTCTATCATTAAATATCAGGTTATATGTGATGTATTTTCTATATGATTAGCACTGGCTTTTGCGATGACCTTACCTTTTGATTTTTGTTATGGTTAGTAATAGATATTGAAATTCCATTCTATGATGTAACTCTAATGACTTATGGATATAATAAATGTATCACTATAATTGATCGAAATAGGTGAGGTTAAGTGTTAGGGTATCCTGGTTAGCACTTGATGACCCAACATGGATTCTAGTAGACAAGTTTCAAGATGAAAGCTATAATATAATTCCCAAGTGTTTCATATGATATTCATAACAAAATCAAGGTTATACATGTGAAATTTAAAATAAGTAAACCTAAGGTAATCAAAAAGAATTCCATTAATGATATAGAAACAAAATATTTTCCATATTTACAAACTGAACATTCTCTACAACATAACCATATATGTGCTTCATATAAAAACAATAAATATACCATTTATTAAATGATTTTACATTATTAATATCAAAACAATATATTATTATAATTTATTCATATAAAAAAACATGCTCTATAGGAAAACATAATGCACCTTCAACATGCACAATATAATTTATTCTATCATCCATTTATTTCCATCACTTATAAAATTAATACATATTAAGTTCATTTAATTTTAGAATTATACTTTTCAATAAATCTATAACTACTAGGAAAAAATCAATCTAATAAAAAACCCCATACATAATTCACATTCCAACTCCATGCTCCTACATCACACACATCACTATAACCATGATCATCACAAAACTATATCACACATCATCCAACATCACATCTCATTCCAACCAATTATTTCTTCACTGAACAGAACACTCAATCTCAAACCCAATAACCAATACTTATTGTAAAATCCCCACACGGGCCACATGAAGTAAAAAAAATGCATCAATCACATAAACATATAAATGATATTTCAGCATGCACAATAACACGTTTCAAATTAAAAATAATTTAATTCATTACATTTCATAATTATTAAATTTTTATTTTTATGTAATTCTAGATTTCCATCAAAATGAATAGAGTTATTCACATGAATGAACATATGAAAAAATTGAAAATGATGGAGAAAATAGTAGAAGAAGGTACCTTGATTAATGGGTATATATTTTTGGATGATCCAAGAGGGTAGAATCCACAATAGAAATGATCAAAGGGAGTGAGGGGTGGTGAGTCTTGGGACTACTGTTGAGGATCGAGAACAGTGGAGAGGAGCAGTGAGGGGAGACGAGGCTTGGGGCTGGTGGCGAGGTGCGGTGAGGGTAGGGATTTGGGGGGTTGGGGGTCATGGGGTTTAGCAGAGTGGGGGGTTTAGGGGAGAAGTGTTGGGTTTTTGAAAAAAAATTAAATTTTAGGGAGTATATTAGGTTAGGTCCCCCTATTTGGTGTAGTGAGTACATTAGGTTAGGGCCCCCTATTTGGGATTTATGCCTACTCAGTTCTAGTCACCACCCCCTAACCCACTGGAGGTGAGTTTTGGATGGAAAACTTGATCTATCATTTCGTAGGAGGGTCTATGTGGGATGGGTTATTTCATTATAGATAATTAAACTAAAAATCATATCATCAACATGTATATAAGCTAGAAGAATATGCGAATATTATGTTTTCATGAATAAAGTAGGATATTATAAAACTATAGAGAAAATCATTGATAAAAAAATAATCTATTAATTTTATACCAAGATTTATGTTATTTTGTAGGACCATAAAAATCCTTGATAAGTATTAAAATAGAATATAAAAAAAGTGTATTTTCAAAACTAGGATTTTTCTCTACATGAAATTCCTCAATAACAATACCTTTAAAAAGATGATTTATCATCAACTTGGAAAATTTTAAAATTAATATTAAATTCATATAATAAATTTATTCTAATGGAATCTAATTTAGGTATAGAGTAAGATGATTCCTTATAATTTATTCCTTCCCCTTTATTATATACCTCATCCACCATTTTATAATTATTTATGTTTTCAGGCGATCTTGGAAGAATAATTTTGGGTTCAACTATCTCCAAATTTTTTGAGATGGTTTTTTATGACCAAGTTTCATATCATAATACTTTTTATTATTTAAAGGATATTCTAGTCTCAAGGTATCTAGATGATAATTAAGATGATCAATATGTTTTTTCTTATGATCAAAAGGATCAATTTCATTAAACTTCACATGAATTGATTGTTTAACTATAATTTACTTTTTATTTAAGAAAATATATAAGATTTAAGAGTAGTATAATAGCAAAGAAATATTACTTTATCATCCATTATATTAAATTTTCCTAGATTATCCTTTTTGTTTATGAAAAAAAAATTATCCAAAATCATTAAAGTATCCATGTTTTAGTTTTATATTATCCCATAACTCATAGGGTGTTTTATTTAGTATAAAACTTAATAGAAATATGTTTAGGATATTGAATGTTGTTTTAACATCTCCATACCAAAAATTAATAGGCATACTATACTTATTTAATATGCTTTTGTAAATTTCTTATAAAATCATATTCCACCTTTTAACAACAACATTAAATTTAGGTGTTCAAAAATGTATATTTAATACCATGATTCGAAAAAAATGAACTAAATCCATGAATTTAAAATTATCCTAAAAAATAACTTAAAAAGGAAATAATCTTGAAACTTTTTTCATTTTCAACTAGTATTCCAGAATTCATGAAGACAGTACAAGATTCACTCATAATCATAAAATAATAAACCCAGGAAAATATAGAAAAATAATCAACAAAAATAAAAACAAAAGACATTCCACCAGGTATATCTATTCTAGATAGAATAAAAAAATCAATGTGGATATGTTCCAAAATTTTAAAAGTAAAAACCTTATTGATTGATTTAAAATATGGTTTATGTTTCTTGACCATTTAACATGCAACATATAACCTATTTTAATTAAACTTAAAGTGAGGGAAAAGGTTCATCTTGTATAACCTTATCAATGAATAAAAATTAAAATGTGTAAGTCCTATATAACATTTCCTTAAATCATTAATTTAATATTTTAAATAGTTTTTCTTATATCTGTAGAAGAAATTCTCATATAAATTATATGAATTTTGAGTTCTCAGTGCCTTATATTTAAGTAATCATACTTTGAAAAAATAACACACATTATTAAAAAAATAAATGAAATAAACTTATTCACAATGTTGGAAAATACTTATGAGGGTGTTCTTTAAGCTTCCAATATTCAATACTTTGTTGACATGGAATGATTTTGGTTTCCCAGAATAACGAAATTGAATTAGTGTACCTTTTTCATTTTCTACAAATGTGACATAAAAACCATTAATCATTGATAATTAGAGAAAAATTAATACAATATCATTCATATGACTTTAAAAACAGCGATCTATGTACCATTTTATAATGCTATCATTGTGGATTTTTTCTTACAAAAAGTATAACTAATAGGTTTTTTGGAACTAATAAACTTTTGGGTTCAACCTTGTTTGTAACTAAATATTTCGTCACTCAAATATGTCTACAATGACAAGCATTTATAGAATTGACCATATATAATATTTTAGAAAGATAGGAATTGTTAATTACACAAAAATAATGAAAATTAAATAATAAATCATTTATATATTGGCCAATAATTCCATAATGGAAGCTAGTAATTGTAGATATGCTTTTACTTTTAAATCAAAGCAGAGACTAATTTATTTACAAATTTGGTTTTCAATAATCATTTATTATCATCAAAAATTATATCTTCATTATTTTATTATTTATAAGAATTTAATTAAGGAACTTTTTCCCATTAGTAAAAATTATATCGGACAACTTTAAGCTTTCAAATTTAACTATTATATCATCAATTTTTATCTCATGAAATGTATAGGTAGAAAATGATTTACTATGTTTTGATTTTAAATCATAAATATGATTAGATAAAATTACTCTTTTGATATGGATAAAATAATATATTTTTCTACTAGATTTGTGAATCGTATTAAGAGAATCATATTTATATTCTAACAATGAACAATATCCATTCAATTCATCAAAACAATAAATTTTAGATTCAAATTTTTGAACATGTGATTAAAATTATTTTACCTCCTCATTTTGAGCCATAAAACCCATTTTAGATTTTCTATTTGATTAATTAAATTCATAATAATAATGTGAACCATCACTATAGTCTTCAAAATAAGTTTAGGTGGTTTTAATATATCTTTTTTTTCTTTCTTATTAATGTTCTATTTTATTTGAAAATATTATTTTCTTTTTGTTGTGAACAATTATTCTTGATATTCCTAATATTTTATCATTTGTAACAATTTAATTACTTGTAATCTCCAATTTTATTATTTTTATATTCTAATGGATTTATTAAATCATATTTTCTTCCAGTAGATATTTTTCAAGTTTATTGATAAATGATAAATTTCATTACTTGAATGAGAATAACTGGTTTATCCTTCATTAGATGATTCTGAAAATAAATATCTAGAATTTTCATGATATTTTAATTCTATATTTAATAGATTAATTTGACATTTTAACTATTTTATGACCATTTTTTCATCATCAATATTGAATTTGTATTAAAAAGAATAAAACCCACAATAAACAAGTCATGGGAAAAACATAAAAAACTTAAGGTAGTCAAAAATAGAGAAGGCCCAGTTGGTCTCCCCTAATTAAGTCCACCCCTTTCGGTTCCATTTGAAGAGAACTAGACAAAAAAAGAATATTGGTACCTTGATCCACCACCATCAAAGATGCTAAGTAGTCTGCTACTTTGTTACCTTCTCTCCATGTATGAAAAAATTGGGTTTTGTTGATGTCGAGGCTACTTCTGCATTTCCTGATTATATAAGAAATCGACCAAGGAGTAGAAATCTTTCCACTCATCGAGTCATGGATGATCTTCAAATCAGTTTCAATCTACTACATACATAATTTTCTTTGATCACACAATGTTATCCCCGTATACATCGCCTCGACTTCAGCCTGGATAGAACTTCCCCTCCCATAAAAAGCTGTAAAATAAAGAAGAATACTTCCATACCCATCCCGCACAACACCTCCACCTCAGATAATTCCTCCAATGCATGAGCCATCAAAATTAAGATTGAGACCCATGCTTGGAGGAATCCAGCGAACCCAATTACCCCTTCTTATAAGATCTGAATGAATAAAATCAGGACTGTATATCTGCATGCTCCTCAAAGAAGATTTATCACTAGAAATATTATAATAATGTACCAAATCAAGCAGCATACATTTTTTCTTGATGATAACTGATCTTTTAGTACAATTATTTTCTTCAAAACAGGCTTTGTTTCTTGCTTTCCAAATGCACCAACACCCTGCATTGAAAATCACAGCTCTTGCAGTTTTTTCAGGACCTGCACCATTCAAGACATAAAACCACTTTTCCAGAAAAGAGGTACCAGCAGGAAAAGGTTCAAATATTTTTGTGAATTCACTAAAAAACCTCCAAACAGCCATGGCCCAGTCACTTTAAAAGAAAATATGGTTGGAATCCTCCTCCTTATTAAAGACACAACAATGGAATTTGGAAACCAGGTTAATACCCCTTCTTTTCACATTTTCATCTGTAGATATATCTTGGTTTCTAATTCTCCATACCAAGAAATTAAATTTTGTGGGTATGCTATTACACCAAACCGTATAATTCTAGATATCATACTGAGCCTGTGAACCAGAAATGCCCCTATAGTCTTTAGAAGAAAACAAACCAGATTTTGAAGTAGTGAACACACACCTATCCAACTCCTGATTCAAAACTATAAGGTCAAAAGTTCTCTTTTGATCCTTATCCAGAACCACATTGATAAAAACAAGATATCTACTAGCCTCCCTAAAAGAAATCAAAGGAGTTGGACAACCTAGGAAACCAATTGTCAACCCTAGCCAATTATGATTCCAAAAAGAAATTTCACCCCTTCCTATAATCCAACATGAGTGTTGAAGAATGTCAGGAAAAAAACTTCGGATTAAAGACCATAAAGGAGAAACAGGTCTGCTGTCAACCACATAGTTCTCACCTTGTAAAGATGTGATTTTACCCCAAAGCGTATGACCCTCCACAACCTCCCATGATAGTTTCTCTTGAATGCAGTGCACTGTATCCACAAGACATTTGACATTAATACCACCTTTCTGAACCGGTATATCCATCCTTTTCCAAGAAGACCAATGACATTTCCCCTCAAAATAAGCATCCCAAATAAAATCAGCCAGGATTTTGTCAATAGCTATAATAACCCCCTTTAGTACATTTCAAGCTGAAAGAACATAAATCAGAATAGCTTTCCGCACACTGTTAATTAAATAAATCCTTCCTCCAAAAGATATAATTTTTTTTCCAATCCAGCACACGCCTCATGATTCTGTTAACTATACCATCAAACTCCCTAACACGAACACAGCCAGGAGAAATAGGTGAACCCAAATAATACAGGGGAAAAGTACCCTTCTGCATGTTCAGCAACCTAGAAATAGACCGAACCTACCTAGAACCAGATTCATTAGAAATATATAAGATGCTCTTCCCCTTATTGATATATTGCCCACTCTGTAAATAGTATTCATCCAGAACCTTCATAAGACTACCAACCGATCTAACACTATCATTAATGAAAATTAAAGTATCAACTGCAAACATGAAGTGGGAGATCGGTGGTTGATTTAATTTCCTCCGGTATGGTAAGATATCACCTGTAGATACTTTCTTGCTGATAAAACGGCTAAGAACATATTGCATAAGGAAAAAGAGGGTCGGAGACATCGGGTCTCCTTGCCTAAGACCATGAGTTTCCTTGAAAAAACCATGAGTTTTGCCCATATAAGAAACCGACATCCATGAATAACTAAAACAGTGAAACAGAATTTCAATAACCCACGATGAGAAGCCCATACCCTTGAGGACCCTGATAATAATCCCACATTCCATCCTATCATAAGCTTTATTCATATCCAGCTTCAAAGACATATTCGAACCATGGCATTTGATATTGATATCACGAATCATTTCATGGGCCAAAGCAACCGCTCCCTGGATAGATCGACATCTAACAAAACCATGTTGTTCCAGTGAAATACATTGAGAAACCAGAACAGACAAATGTGAGTTGATGATACTAGATAAGATTTTATAAGGAAAATTACACATACTCACTGGCCTAAAATCACAAATTGAGGATGTAATTTTAATCTTAGGAAGCATAACTAGAGTAGTAGCACCAGCCAACCTTGGTATATAACCACCACGAAAGAAATCCTGAAAGGAAAAAATCACATCATCTTTAACTATCTCCCAAGGCCCTCTATAAAAAGCACCTGGAAAACCATCAGGACCCGGAGCACTCTCCGGGTTAAGTCTCATCATAGAATCATGAATTTCTCCCTCACTAGGAATAGCATCCAGCAGATTATTATCAAAGTCAGACAACATATTCGGAATTCCCTCAAACAAAACTGCATTCCCACAAGGATAACCCCTCACCATATTAGGATTAGGATCAGAAAAAAGATTTTTAAAGAATGAAAAATCCAAAGAACCAATCACATCCCAATCACCCGATAAGGATCCATCTTCTAGAAGAATGTTCGGCTTAACCACCCTCCTCCTCTCTTTAATACATGCATGGAAATAAGTTGTATTTTTATCTCCCTCACGAAGCCATTTGACACAAGTTTTTTCACGATTAGAACGCTCATGTTTCAGAATAAGATCATCCATCACATTTTTCTTCTACATAAGTTTCTCATAGGCCCTATCATTCCAGTTATTTTCTATATTTCCTTCCAAAATTTGAACCTCCTGTTTTACAAAATCCAATTCTTGATCAATGGGAGGGATATTTTTTTCCCATGAATGAATTTTGTCCTTAAATCACCTAAATTTATTATGAATGGATGCCCAAGCATAACCTTAAACTATTTCCTCCCAGCAATCCTTAACAATCTGATGATAATCAAACATATCATTCCAATGTTCATAGAACCAAAAACTATCCTCACTTATATGACCAGAAGATAAGGACACAAGAAGAGGAGAGTGGTCAGAAATCCCTCAAACCAGATGATCAAATTTTTCAATAGAAAACTTGGAAACTGCATGAACATTAGCCAAGAACCTATCAAGATGACTCAAAGAATGATTATTTCCTTTTTGATTGTTACACCATGTGAAGAAATCCCCAGAATAACCCATATGAAGAATCCATTTCCTTTCCATGAACTGAACAAAACTCCGACTAGCCATACGAGGAAACACAACTCGACACTTCTTCTCACCTAGCTCAGCAATAATATTAAAGTCACCACCTACAATCTAGGGAAGATCATCTGAATCAAATCAGTCCAAATTTTGCCACAAAATCTCCCTCCTTTGAGAATCACAACTTCCATAAACAAAGGTCATAAAAAGAATATCCTCACCAGTGTTTACTTTCACCATAATTAATTGACCACCATCTTTAACTAAAATGACAGATACATTTTTATTCCAGAAAACCCATATATGTTGGTTATCTGGTTCTTCATGCAACCATGCATGCATTTCCAGATTATGGGAAACATCACTAATCTTATTCAGGTTCTGCTTGTGTTCCAGAATAGCAGCAACACACACCTTATTCTTTTTTATTTCCATGGCTAAAAAATCGGAATTCACTCGTGCACCAATGCCACGAGCATTCCATATAATCAACTGAAAAATTGAAACAATTTTGTCCTGGCTTTGGCCCCAGGCATCTTGGTCAGACTAGAACGGTAATCTAGAAACTCCTTAATATACCTAAGTTTTTCCCTCGTACACACTCCAGTATTAGAGGACACCGAAACTAAATAATCCCGATCAAGAACCCCCTTATCTTTTTTCAAGGGTAACTGAATAACAAGATCTTTATTCTCCAGAACATCCTCCTTACAGACTCCCGATCTATTCTGGGATAAAGAACTAATACTGGATGAATCCTCAAACAAATTTCCTTTTACCTCTAACGAATTTTCCCTATGGAAACCCCTGAAAGATACTATAGACTTATCATGCTCACCTGACTTCGTTATTGCCATGTTTTCAAAAGATACAGCTCCAGTATCCAACCAGACAAACCTCAAAGGACTATCTAGGGAGAAGCAATGATTAACCGATCCTTCCAAAAACATTCTAAAGACACATGAATTTGAAGATAAACACACAAGGATATATCTCTGGGATATACAACCGAGAATCAGCAGGGAAACATGTAAATCAGAAACATTCCTAATATAATCACCTCCTTCAGATATTACCCCAGATTTACCAATATTCATATCAGAATTAGACACAGATTCCAGATCAAAAATACTATCAGATGCAACAACGTCAGACATTTTAACCAGTTCTATATTGCAACTAGTGTTAGATAGCTCACCTTTTCTCAAAAAATCATCATAAAACTCATCTCGGATAACATTCACCTGAAAAAGACTACCACCTCTTTTAGATTTCCTACAAACCTACACCGAGTGGCCTTGAAGACCACAATGGGAACAATACCTGGAAAAAACTGGATAAACAATATCTTGATTCCAAGAAAGCAACCCCTCCACCTTCAAGGCCATCTTCTCCAGAATCGGAAATGCTAAATTGAATTCAACACACATCCTCGTATTTGATACATCCATACCCCCATGGAATTGTTATCTAAATAAAGAAAACCACCAAGAGAATATCCAATAGATTTCAGAAAAGAAACATTTTGCAGGGGTAAAGGAAGACCTAGAAGTGAAATCCACCCCACCGCAAAAGATATTTATTCCCCCTTATGAACATCAATTAACCAGCGCGACAGATTGAATTTCCAGTGCCCCATGTTACTAGAGGATTTACACTATGCGATTATTAAATACCATTCAGAAGCAAGGATCAAACAAAATGAGGAATGATGAATCGACGAAACCTTTACCGGAGCCTCAAGATCCCAAGATTCAATGAAATTTTTAAAGATTCAAATCAGAGGTTTTACTGATCCACAACGAGCGATAAGAGTCTATCTCAGATTGCCAACTCCCTCATCATAAGCCTCTGACGGAAACTCCACAAACAAACCAGAGTCATTTCTACAAACTGAAGAAGAAATTGAATGCATCATCGTATTCGAACCCAAACCCTGAGACGAACCACACACCACATCTTTGAACGATAGCCTTGAAGACCCAAAACCAGAAGAAGAACCTGAATCCAAATACGACGACAAAGATCATTTTCTTCATATTTCATTTATTCTTCATACATCACAAGAGATCCAGTCATATTTTTTATGTTTATTTCATTAATATGTGAAGATTATATGATAGTAAAATATATACCATTCCATATTATAGGTAAAAATCTAAGTAATTTAGAATCCTAATTAGATTCTAGAACTATATCTCATAAGGTAATCACTATTTATATAAGTCTTCCATTCATTTATATTTATTTTAAATCAATTGATAACAATTTATATTCCCTACATTATTAGTGATATATATAATAATTAAAATAAATAAAAAATTAACATTACATGTATGATTTTCATAGTGGTACATGGATACAAGAACATACAATATGCCAATCCCCTAACACTCAATGTGAGTTTGGTTATTTTTATTCCAATCATTTATTAAGGGACAACACAACAAACTGAAAAAGGTTGTTACTTATTTTACAAAGTTCATGACATTTTTCTTGGCTCTTATTCTCACAAGAGTTATACATAGTATTAAAAACACATAGAGAACAATAAGTTTCTCTTATATAAATTAAAAAAATATAGTATTTTGTTCCAATAGAAAAAACATAATTGAAAATTACATCCACCGACAAAAGATGAATTCTTCCAAAGAATACATATGCATATAAATTTTATCTCTAGTTGGAATTATTTGATTTTATTATTAATATTCATATAAGTACATATGGTAAAAAAATATTCTTCTTCATTCTACCTCTTGATGAATATAAATGGATTAAGTGTAAATAAAGTTGAAATATCATAGTTCACAGAGAATTAGAATATTTTATCACTTTTTATATATTTATAATAATATTTGTTCCTTGTATCCAATTTACTGAATATTAGTATATTATTTTCAATCTATTGAGTGAGAATATATAAAATATTTAGAAATAAAATTTGTTATATAATCTCCACAAAAATAGGTATCCATATAATTATTTGATCATATTTCATCTTACATAAAATTGGTAACCAATTTAAAATGAATTATAAATCCTTAAAATATATTCTAAATTTAAAACACTAAACCATGGGAAATATTATCCTAAAATTCAAAAGTGGAAGAATAAAATTAATGATATATGAATTTTATATATTCAAAGAACTAAAATCATTCAAAAGAGTAGTATTAATTATATAAGAGTAATTTCTTTTTGTAAGTGTTATTTAGATTTCATAATAGTTATTTGGATTTTTTATGAGTAACTACTGATTTTTTAAGAGTTATATAGATTTCAAAAGGATAAATCCTAATTTCATAAGAATTATCTAGATTTCACAGGGTTCATCTTTATTTCCATAAATTTTATCTATATTTCTATATTGGACATCTTAGAACCTAAGATTCATTGCTTATAAAAATTTTCCTTTCTATTTGAATTAATAAAACTCAATCCAAACATCATAAGGGTTATTATGAACATATCAAGGTCCATCCTAAACTTGTTAAGAACCACTTACTTTATCAAATATCAAAAAATTCAAAATTTAAGGTTCATGTGTTAAATTGTAAGAGTTAACTATGAACAAGGGTCATTGTAAACTCTATAAGGGTCATTATGAACATAATAAGATTAAATTATGATCATTGTAAAAAAATTTCCAACATTTTAATCACAAGAGTAAACTTGAAATCCTTGACATCCAAATTTTCATTGAATAATATATTTATTAACTCATATAAACCTGATTAACGTAATTAAAATAACTCATAAATAAAACAAATTGGTCTTTTTTTAGCATAAAAATCATGATAGAATAGGATATTTGGAACAACATTATTATGTTTAATAATAACATGAGTAATAAACCATATTTTAATATACAAAAATGACTATATTATCACACACAATGAATATTTATTGACCAAAATTTTCATATTTAAAAATTTTCTCCCTAGTTTTATGGCCCTTATAACTCTTTTATCATATAATAATCATCCATACTCTTTATTTATTCACTATGATTCTCAATCATGCTTAAAATATATATATCCACAAATCATGTCTCATTTCCATTTTTTTTAAAAACGTTTATCCCTAAAAAAATAGGATCCATTGCCTGAAACTTATAGGTTTTGAATATATTATCCAATCCAAATCAATATTAAACAATAAGAACAATTTTAAATCACTGGAGTTTGGAATAAACACTAAGAGATAAATTATAATAATATTTGGAGTAATATAGTCTTATTATATAAAACCGTTCAATAAAAAAAGACACAATTTCAAAATAAAAATTTGATAACCAAATAATATACACATAATAGTGGATGTAAAATCATCCCAGAGTGGGTTTATTGAATATACATGAGATTAATTGCAATAAAATCATTCATATGTCATGAAAAAAGTAAAATATCATATTTATATTATCCAAAAAATAAACTGAAAATATGAACCATGAATCTCCACTAAACTGTCCACATCTATAAACCAAAAGAAACCATAGAACTATTTTATAACACCTATAAACCATTAAGTGCTAATATAAATACTATGGGATTTATTGTATTCATTTTTTTAATATTTATTGAATTTGGTATTATTTTGATTTGATTGGAGATGAATTTGAGTGTTTTGATTGAAGGAAGGAAGTTAATAGGGTAGAAAGAGGTGGACCTAAATAAGATTCTGAAGTAGGCACTCTCTATAACATATGATTATATTGTGTATAACTGATTGTTATATAACAAAAACAAAGTAGAGAAATAAAATTGGCTAGTTCCCAAGACCCACTATAAGGTAGTTAGTGGCTCAGTATCGTGTGCTTGATGGGTGTAAATTTTTTTAAATGACATGATTTTAATAATATTGTATTTGGATTAAATATCATATTTTCATATTATATAGTGGTTATTTATTTCTTAATTAATAAATTTAATATATCCTTTTCCCTATATAACTTTTTTTGATTATTTATTCTTTAATTATACATGAAAATATGGCTTATTAGTGGTAGTGGTAAGAGATTGAAAATCCAAATCAATTTATCAAAGGACATCATGTTTTTGTTATTATATTATTTTAATCATTTTCTATACATTTAGTTTAAGACAATTTTTTCTTTATGCATGAGGAAGAATTAATCCTTTGTTCTTATTGTGATTTTTTTCTAATTAATAGGTTAGTGGACTCTCACATTATTTTTTATTTTAGTTGACTAATAATATATGAATTGTTAATTTATATGATAATTTAAGGTTGTTTGTAATCTCATTATGATAGAAAATATGTTCAAATTAATGATAATTAAATTAGTTGAATTATTGTGTGTTTAATACACATTATTTATGTGATTCATGGCTATAACTGTGAATTTTCATGTGGAAAATATTGAATAATTTATATAAATGGTGAATTAAATCATGATTTGAATGTCATAATTATTAATAAATATGATAAAGAATTTTATGTGATTGGAATTGATGTCTTTTAAATAGTTTTTTAGCAATGTGTATTTGTCTGGGTATAATTTTCTTCTATTTTTTATAAATTATGATTAATTATTAAATTATTAATTGAGTGAAATTGTATCTTTTTGTTATGATATTTAGTTATAGAATATGTTTTTTTGTTATATAGTAGTTTATATAATATTATATAGAACTAAAGGGAATGATTTATAATAATTAACAATGTGGTGGAATGATTTTATAATTCAGATTATATGCTGTGAAATTAATTATACTTGATATAATTTTTTTAATAAAGGAGATGGGTTAATAAAAGGTATAATACACCATTATTCTTTAATAAGAATAAAATAGGGTTTTAAGTGTTTAAAATAGTCATTTTATGTCAAATATGAATACTGTAATTTTATATTGAATTTGTATGAGTGAAATTTTTGTATTTTCCTGAATTCTTGAAAATTAATTTTTTTATAATGGGATAAAAAGTTGAAGAAATATTATTTTAAAGTGATGAATTTGATGTTATGTTTTTGATATTATGATATAAATATATTTTGGGAAAATTAATGATGTTATCTAAATTGTAGGGATCCTTGGGTTAGTCATTGATATGAGACACTAATATGTGATCCATGGGTTTTTCTAGGACTTGTGTTAGGCCCAATATTATATTATATTTCACGAATTTGGGAAATTGTTTATATTATCTTCATGTTAAGTTACTTTGTATTATATTTCACGTTCAAGATTCAACCATCATTGGTTGAAGTAGTTATAAGAGTTATTAGGTGAATTTGTGAGAAAATAAATCTTTAAAATGCATGATGTAAATATTATGAATAAATAATTTAATATATTTACATAAATTATATATATGATAATATTTAACTGTAAGAAATGATTAGGATTGTAGTAGTTTTTACTAATTATGATGTATAATGTTCGAGATAAATTTAAGAGGCCCCAAGAACTGTGATTTTATGTAATGAGAGATCTTGGTAATGATTTCTTATAGACTTAGAATCTTATAGTGGGTATCTCTAAAATTTATTTTTATAGATATTTTAGTTGTATTTTTTATCTCATAACACATGGTATATACTCTGATATATTATTTAGTTATATGTTTGATTTAGGAATTTCTCTGATAATATATAAGATTTTACTATAGATTTTATTTATTATTTCCACCAATTATGGTTATTTAGTTCTTTATTATGATAATTTTTCTGATGGATCATTATATGGTAAATTTTGGCCCATGTGATACTTAAAGTTTATCACTAGTTTCCAATATTTAGTGATTAGGGAATACACTTGAGGTCATGTGATGTGTCACCATAGTGGCATGATATTCATAATGAGGTACATTAAAAATAGTATTATAGTGGTTCCTTTTTGAGTAATTTTCATTTGGGGGATTTTGGAAAAATGATAATAGAGGTCATGACTTAGTATGGATTATTTTTGTGTGTGATTTGATAGAAAATAATAGTGAAAGTATAAAATGATTAAGGATTATGAGATTGTATATGATTAATTTTTAAATGATATATTAGGGTATCATAATTTCATTAATTTAGGATATGTTTTCTAGTATACAAGAATCAATTTTTAACATATAAACAAGAAATATGTGTGTAGTTATCTGATTGAGTTCGATTAGTGATTTTATTTTAGATAAATGATTAAAATATTAAAAAACTAATTGATGTTTTCTTAAATAAATTTTATTTAATGGATTACTTAACTAAAATTAGTGGGATGAATTTGATAATATAAGGGTATTATTTTATTTAACGAATTTATTTATGATTATGTGTAGGAAGTGATGCATGGTGCATTTGTTGGATGAACGTTTTTATTTTTTCAAATAACTTATGTTTTTATTTTTAATAAAATCATGACACCAAAGTATAATGTCATTAAATCTCATGGTAAAGTGGCAGATCAAGGGTAATTATACTAGGGGATATATATGGGGATTATTATAATGATCCTCAAGTAATATAACCCAACAATCTATTAGAGAGGAAGACTACTAAGAGCTTGATGAAAATGATTTAAATCATTAAAGGAAGACCACCTGGTGAAGTGTTAGAGGTGGCCAATATGGTTTGAGATTACTGAGCACAATGACCTACTCTTTTTATTATATATGTTGCGATTCATGGTATTTAAGAGTGATTAAAATTGATTTACAATATTTTTTAGCCGATTGAGTAGAAAATTAGAAGAAAATAAAGATAAAAATCTCTATACATGGGGGACCAGTGCAATGCTAGGGGGATAGTCCCATCCTGATTTAGAAGACTTTGGAATTGACATGAAATCCTTTTTAGGATCTCTTGTTTGAGAATATTTACTAATATATATTATGTAAGGATATAGTACATTAGTTTATAGATATGATATACAAGGATATGTCAATTATGCCTCTATTGTTTATAAACAAACTTTTTTTATCTTAACATGGGTGGTGATGAGACTTATAAATTTCTAGAATTTGAGTATGGATTGAAGTTGAAAATTTAATTAATGTATTAAATCTATTTTTTCATCCTTTTATGGAAAATGGTGAACACATATCTTATAGAAAATAGATATTTTGTAATAAAGAGGAGGGATTCAGTGGGTTTTAGTATATTTGGAGGCGAAAATAAGATAAATATAGATAATTATCATAGAGATTGTAAATGATTATGTGGACATGTGAAGTAATTATATTATCCTTCTTCTGATGTCATGGTTCTATTGGGTTGATACAAGGTAGATATAAATTCTATACCTGATCTGTATATCCTATTGAGCCAATGAAATGTCAATATTATGATAAAATGTGATATATTTTGAAAAAATATTAAAGGGGAACTCTATATGGTACATGGAAAGATTATTCTTCCAACCAG
Source organism: Viscum album (assembly GCA_963277665.1). Classification (NCBI taxonomy): domain Eukaryota; kingdom Viridiplantae; phylum Streptophyta; class Magnoliopsida; order Santalales; family Viscaceae; genus Viscum; species Viscum album. The sequence goes on from OY728119.1 coordinate 2,054,503,960, forward strand.
GCATATGATGAAAGAGTTAATGAAATTCTATATAACACTATCCATATATCATTTTGGAGATATTTTTATTGGGTTTATAGGATTCTTAATGATATTATCAATAGTAATATGAAAAATAGTATAGTCAGGAAACCTAGGAGATAGGTCAAGATACATGTTTTGGTAAGTTATCTGCTGTGGGGTTGACTCTATCGGATATTTTTAAGGGGTATTCAGTTATTATAAGTACAATTATAGTTAACTATACCTTGGGTAATGTGTTATTTGATACAAGGGTATCAAATTAATTTATTTTTTCCTATTTAGAATATGATTTTGTATTAGATATTATATTTTATTATGTTTTTTGACTTCGAGTACTCATTTGGGAAGAAAAGAGGATCCCATATAAAGATTCCCAACATATGATGCTATTATTAGTGGATTTTAGCATCATTAGGACTTATTTATTCAAGATATGAAAATTCATAATATGATTATTATAATGTAATGGTAGAAAAATTTCCTAAATACATTTATTTCTATAAAAAAATTACATCCTTTCCATCTTTTGATGAATCTTATATTATTATAAATGAGTGAGACTATCATCCTAGAATATATTTTTATGATTGAAAACTACTAAGAATACTCATGTATTATATTATAGGGATAGTTATTAGATAAAATTTGGTTGTTGATGATGTTTTTTCCCTCGTTTATATTCTTGATATTGGGACATGTTCCCATTATATTTTTAGGGTCACTATAAAAAACAGAGGTATAGTTTTTAACTAACTTAATTAGAGGTATTGCGCCTATTTCTATACCTTATTATCTTAACAACCCAAATGAGATTATGGAAATAAAAACTATCTTCAAAGATATTGAATCCAGGGATTTTTTTTAAGAAGTGTCTCTCCTTTGTGTGCTATGGTATTTTTTTTCAAAAAGGTAGATGGGAGAATTCACTAGTGTGTTGATTATCCTAGGAGAAATTAGGTTAACATTAATAATAAGCATCCTTTAACTTGAATCACAGATTTATTTGAAAAAATCATGAGAACATGGAATTTTTCTAAGACTAACCTACGGTTGGGTCATCACTAATTGATAGTGTATGTTTAATATGTGCAAATGGAAACTTCTTAAACTAGATATAAATTTTTTGATTTTTTAGTGATGTCATTTTAGGTGAATAAAAAACAATATTGTTTATTATAGGGATGAACCATATTTTACATCCTTACAAAGATTTATTTATGTTTTTTTTATTTATGATAAGTTGATATGCTCACAATCATTTAAGGATAAGGGAGTATTTGGTTTATGGAATGAAAAAATTGTGATCTCATTGATTATATGATAAGATATAAAAATTAAATTTCTTGATACGGGAGGAGAAATTACTTTAGAAATTTCCTCTAAATCTAGAATAATTGTAGATCCTAATAAAGGGTCTATTTTGATGGCTTGCGAGATACTAATTTTTTTTAAAATCCAATTTTTTAAATGGATTACTCGTTATTACCATTGGTTCTGTAGATACCATGGTTTCCCCAGTAGAAGGCATATCTTAGTTATAATTTCTAAATCCCCAATCCCTTGAGAAGGGTAAAATAGAAATTTTCTTTAGAAAATTTACTCATAAAAATTATATGATTCTTTAATTTTTCTGTGATGTAAAATTTCTCTTGGGATGAAATTTTTTGATATTCTGAGCTTGGTATATTTTTATAGGATATTTATTATTTATTAAATAAATATTATTTCTTCTTATACATGTGAATGTTAATATATCATAAAAAATTCATATTTAAATATATATTTTTTAGTTGAATTTATAATGTTTGGTTTTACCCAGGAGAGATATAAACTTCTTTTGGGTTTCAGGATATGGGTTAGGCCTTTTAATGGGAAATAATTTTAATACAGTTTTGTTTTTTTAATCCCATAACCCTATTATTCCCCCATTTTTTCAGGATATGGAGAAGATACTACCCTCTCATTGATACAAATGAATGAATGGAGAATTATGTAGACAAATGATTCTTTATTCGAGGAGGATGATTAGAGTTGGATAGGGATTCTCCAATGATGGAGCGTAGATTCTTCCCCAAAGATATACCAATTCACCACTAGTTTGGGGTCATTATTTTTATTTATTCTGTAAAGTATTATTTTTTGATTTTATCCATTTATATTTAGGATTTTATGTGTAGTTTTGATGGTTTAATGCTTTTAGTTGGTCAATTTATGGAGAAATAGGGGTTTTAGATGATTTATAGGTGATTTTTGTTCGAAAAACCCGATCAAATGGTGTTAAGTTTAAGAAAGCACTTCATTTAGTTCAATGGTGTGATGATAGTGGAAAATCACATCTACATAGTGTTTTATGCACATAGACATGGTATATAGGGCTAATGGTACATGACATGAGGTATGTACAAGTATACGTACAAATACCCTATTTGAGGTGTATGGTGTATACAAGTACATGCCATGTCAGTTTACACGACATGACACGAGCATGGAACATGACTTCATACTATATGTGGATTACAAGAAAAGTGTTCGTTGAGGCATTCCATGTATTTGGAAAATTTATGGAGAGTTAGTTAGAGGTACACACCCAGGGTTGGGTGGAGTGTGTATATTCCATGTACCCTATGGTACATTTAATGTACCTTCTTTATTAGTGTGGTTTTTTTATGTTTTCACCTAGAAGCTGAATTTGGACTAGTGATTAATCCATTATGAGTATAATTTGATGGTTGGTTCTTCTATGAATACAAACTATTAAAAATGTGATTTAGTCTTGGTTCCATATCATAGTCCAGTTGTGATGATGACCGATCTAGGTGATGATGCGGTTCAGTTATGAGATCAGTGAGCCCCCCGTGGTGACATTTAGATACCTAGAAATGAACCATTTTAGGTTTACGTAGAATATAAATATCTTTGGGTCACTAGAATATATAGATTTTTTTTGGATATAGTATCCATGTACATAGGATTTCAAGTTGGTATGTGGGGGTTCCCTTGTGCGTTAGTGTGGTCCAATGGGAATTACAGTCAAACGTTGAACATGAGAAGATTTTACCCCCTTCTCCCACACCCCATAGATAGATTTGGTTCAAGAGGATTGGATTGGATGATGGGATAGTTTTTCATTCCCTCAATTTTTATATTATACTTTGTTATAAATCTTCATTATATATAGTAAATACTCATCCCTTCCATATTTCATCTCAATTTGTTACCACGAAAGATAGAGAGTAGCATTTGAAGAGTTTTATTTTTAGCCCCATTTTATCCTAACTCTTGTTTTGATTACTATGTGGAATCATCTTTGTTGATATAGGATTTAATTACTCCCTCAGACTAGTATCCTAGGATATGTTTTGGGTTGTATTTGTTGTCGATTGATTCAATTCTCACCCCAACGCTATAGGGCATTGATCCTCCTTTCTAGGCTATAGTTTCTCAGAGATCCATCTTTAAATATGATCTAACTAATAAATGGATATAGATTCTTTCTCCATTATTGATGTTATAGGTCCTTCATTGGGTTTTTACTCTATTGGCTAGTCTATACCACAATGAGGTGTGGGGCCTTGGATATGTTTTCAAGTGGTGACATGATGGTTATAGAGGTCAAATAGAGAGTATAGTTCAGATAATCATGATTGGAAACTAATTTGTCCAAAATACATACTTTGGTGAGGCATGGGTCCCCCATTCAAATATCGTATCAATGGTATGGTGATGATCATATTCACTCTACAAGGATCGGTTTGATTATTTGGGGACTTACAACACACATGATTCTTTAGCCCCCCCCTTTAGTATGCTGCTCTAATAGATCTTGGATGAGTGGATAAGTATTTAACCCATCATTATTTAATATCCCCTTTGATCATATCTTTGTGACATGACTCTTTCTTGGATACTATGGTGGATGAGGAGGTGTCTCCCCTCCTGTAAAATAGGGTAGGGAACTCCCCTATGGGTTGGGGTGTGAGTCGCACATCTGTGGAACCAATAACCGACCTTCAGTGTTGTATCATTCTCATGTTGTGTGTTTCTCACATTAGTTATAATAGTGAATATAAACTTAGTGAAAGGGAATTATATATGGTCTCTATGTGGAATTATGTGTTTTTTGGGGAACAAAGATGTGTAGGTGAGGTTGGCTTGACACCATCGAGTTTGGAAAATTAGGATGTTAGTGCATGTAGAGTAACATATGGATTAGTTAGTTCCCCTTTGGTGTTTTATAATCTTGAGAAGATTCCTAGGGTTCAATATTGTGATTTGTGTTGTGGTCCCCCTCCCTAATGTGGACTACAAGGTTTGAGTGTTCATGTCACTAAAAGACAAGGATGTGTTTTCTACCAACGTGTGGAGTTTATTCATGGATTCCAAATTCCCTAGAAAAATTTTAAAATTAGGGGTATCCATTTTATTTATCATGATAAGGGATGTGGGTCATATTTGGAAGTGATGTTATTGCATCTTCCCTGGATAATGTTCCCTTCTTGTTTAAGTTGGGCTACCATGTGATTCAACTTTCAATTGTGTACTATACTAAAAAACTATTTCAATTTATGATTTCAGCATTTCCTAATAGGTATTTTTATACTCACCGCTACATGATCTTGGTGTATACACTTGTTTAAATTTTGTACATGACCAACAAGTTGGTAAAAATACTGTGGGTATGGAGCTATAGAGGAGTGGAGTGGTAGAGATGTAATTTTCTTGGATACTACTGTGATTCATGGTTGGTAGTTCCTAAGAATGATCTTAAAATATGTAGGGATCCCCTTTATACTAATTTCTCACATATTTCTGGTGTTTCAGGTTATCGAGTCTTGTATGTTTCCCTCTTGTATTGGTATTTATATTAAAAAACCATGAGGTATTTAAGAGATGTATGCATGTATATTTTATTTCAGTTAGATATGTATATCCTATATAGTTGTATATATTTTATGTTGGATGGTGATGTATATATACTATAGGTTATACAGGCTAAGGCCTCTCATATGTGTATTATTCCTTCTTGGTATTGCTCACTAGCTGGTGGATTATTGGAGGAAAGACTTGGGTGTCACACTCAGCCTACTGTTGGACCAGGATGAGACTTAGTGGGTCAAGATGGGTTTGGTCTTGTATGACCAGAATTAAATAAAATTTGTTTCTAGGGAATTAATTTTGGAGATATGTTCCTCTTGATACTTTTTTGGTAGATATGGGGAAACATTTCTTAAAGGTTCTTGTTGATATACATGGAAACCCATCTAGGGTATAGAGGCCAAAATATTCTTATGTATTGAATCTTATATTCTATTAACTAATTTGAGTAATTATGGAATTTGTTTCTCAGTACATTCGATAGGTCCATGAATCATATAGAGGTTAATGCATTATTGGTTTCATAGTGTGATATCTTATATTTTGAGATTTCACTACGCAATTTTTATGTTTATTTTCATTATGGAAATTTTTTTATAGAGCTGTGAGAAGGAACTTCTATGGAGTATGGGAGAAATGAGATTATTAATATACATTTGATATTTTATGGTGGTGTTATCATGATAATCTAGTGGTATGGTTCCTATATAATTATCTTTTCATAACCACAGTGTAGGGATTGGGTTCCCATTACCTTTGGATGGTTGGTTTTAATGGGTCATTAATCCTTTGCGTGTATATTGATTCTACATTGTAGCTCCCCATATGAGATTTTGGGGTTTGGTACTCCCAAAATATATAGGGGTATAGACTAATGGGGAACAATTCAACCCTTGATGCATGGGGTCCGAACTTTTCGTATGCAAATGATGTGTGGTTCCCCCACACTATAGTGGGTTTGGTACTCCTATACTATATAGGGAATGAGTTCTCCATCTGCATCTGTTGGTATTTTTGATGAGATTGAATGCGAATTAGTTTCCCATGTGATTCGTTATACCCCCACTAAGTGAGGTGTGAGGACTTATTTGAGGGGTAGTTTCCCCCTCAACTGTCATATATTCTATTTGAACATATGGCATGTACTCCCCTGATCCCAATGAGGTGAGGGTCCCCCATACAATAGTGGAGTTGGTATCCCCTTGATATATGGTACATTTCCTCCTTCTATGGAGGTTTATGTGGTGTTTATCCCCCATTGGTGAGGTTGACGATCTCCTTGACTAGTTTATAGATGGTTGATGAGGTGTGGGTCCCTCACTATAGTTAAGTGATGTGTAGGAGTTTGGTTGATTCATGGTGTTGGATGTGATCTTTTGTTGCAGAGTGAAGCTCCATGATGATCCATAAATTAGGGTTAATATATCCTATCAATATCTCTCAAATAGAGAATGATGATCATGAAGAGATAGATTCCATGTTTGGGAGACTTATTATGAGATATCTACCTCATTATGCATATGGGGCATCCTTTTTGTGGAGATATTGTCTCACTGGTGTAGATAGATGATGAATGATGATCTCCATGATGATTTTGTACTTTTGTGAGTTATGGAGGGATTTGATCAAGTAGTTCATTTAATGGTCAAAATATAATATCTAACCTTTTTCTATGGCCCATATTTTTTTACCACCATCATGTATTATTCCCTCGATTTATCTTGGTTTTTTGGGGAGACATAGATCCCAACATATTCTTTAGACTAGTGTAGTATCTCTGGAGACCCGTATTAGTGGTGAAAATATTCCTTTATTCTTTTTGATGAAGTGTGATGACATTGGTAGAGAGGGTTTCCATGGATTGAACTATGAAATATTGGGGCCTAATTATAATATCATTAGAGACAAATGATCAATCCTAGACTGAGTTTGGATGGATGAATGTCTTTATACAGTGTTTTGTGATTGACCAGATAGGTCACATTCCACTTTTAATGGGAAGTAAGATCGATATGATTATTATATCCAACCCTTAAGAAGTTGTAACTAGTTTTTTCACTAGTTATTGATATTTGGTTCATGAATGATGATTTTTTTAGAAAATTAGTACTACATTTTAGAGAAAGAGGGTTGTCCTTTCCCTGGAAGATGTATCAATTTAACCCAAGGAGATGAGTAGTGAGATTTTTGGGAATGTATTTCCTTTTTTTTGAGGAGTTGAAGCATTGTTTATTCTCCAATTTTATGATAACTAGATAATGGAGACATTTGAAAAGTGATTCTTGATGTTCTCATTGTTGTTACATGATATATTTAATTTTGGAGATGGGATCAATATTGAGAGTATGACTATGGTGAGAATCAAACTCATATGTAGTCAAATATATCAGATTTATGGCCAAATGGATGATTTAGTGAGAGTTTCAATGGGTGACCCCTTACAGTACCATGATATTTGTGACGAGGCATGTAAATATATAGGATGGTAGTGGTAGAAATTATATTCTTGGATAGAAGTTGATTTTGAGACCTATAGTAGATGGAGTATGACATCTATGACGGTTGAGAACTTGAATGAGTATATTAGTTCATGTGATTTCCCTTCTAGTGGTTGGGAAGAAAATATGAGAGGGTAAATGGTATCCGTATTCCATGAGCTTAACAACATCAATGTATTATCTTTGTTAACTAACAATAGGGATGGTGTAAGCCCTTGTGAGGTGGTATGACACCATTTATGAGATTACTAAGGGTGTATTTTGATGTGGTTAGATTGTATCAATGTTGAAATTTATGAGTTCTCTCACTTAAAGGGGCGAAGAATATTTCCTCAATAAATGATACCTTGGTAAAAACCATATCCGAGTGATACTAATGCATCATGGAATTTCTTTATGTCAGTGCTGATGGTGGCCCCATAGTTGGAGGAAAATTATTTGGGTTGAAAGTCTTAATGAATTTCACAAGGTTTTGTGATGGTTTTGGGAGATTACCTTCTAGTAGGTTGAGGATGTTTGGTGTTTATAGATAAATAAGAGTCTCATATTCAGCATCATAATCTGAGTGATATAGAAAGGGCTGGTTTTTTGGGTGGGGTTTCATTCGAGGTCCATGGGAATATATGTAACTCTATAATCTGGATGAGCTCATGCATGGGTGTTCTGCCTCCCTTTACGAGGATGGTTTATAGGCTTCTTAAAGTCCTATTTGTGAAGTTTCCTTTTTGAGGATGAGAAGTATTGAATGTGGGGATAATGTGGTGATACCGATTTTCCATCTTATAATACCCATCATGTTTTTTATTTCTAGATATTATGGTCCTTGAGAAGCCTAAAATGGTATATTTATACTAAAAAATGACCTCATAAATTTTTTAATGATTCTATTAAATCTAAGATATTCCTTTTACCACTGGTCTAGAATATAGAATGTTTCTATGCTGATAATATTTTTCTAAGATATTTAATATTTATTAAATAAATATTATTTATTCTTATGTGTGTGAACATAGATATCTCCAAAATAAACATCTATATCGAAAATATAACTTTACAATTGAGTCCAGAATGATCACTTTTACCAAGGAGAGCTATAAACTCTATTTGAGTTTGGATCCCAGGTTGGGACTTTTAATGGTTATATATTTTTTAATTTTTTTTTAATTTTCAATGTCATAACCCAATTCTTGCCTCACATTTTCATGAGATGCAAGACATCCACTCATCTTGTTTATTCCACCGATCAAAGGGAGAATGAAGTAGTGAAAGGATTCTTATCAGAAGAGGTGAATCGTATCTGTATCATGATTCATTGGTGATAGATCATGGATCTATCATTGAAGCTTCAAAGATTTTCCTTGATTTAGGTCGTATTATTCTAATTTCCACCTCATATTCATTTTTTAGTTTCTTCCATTAATATGTTATATTTATGGTAGCCACTGGATATTTTAAGGTCCATTCTTTTGTTATTTTTGGTGAAATGGCAATTTAAGTGATTTATAATGGGTTTTCATTCAAAAAACCATATCACACGTCATGTAGTTCAAGAGAACATTCCTTATAGTTCATTGGTGTGATGATGGTATAAAACGAGGCATATAATGTGTGTTCTGTATATGGATATTTTGTGTAGTACTAATGGTAAGTGACTTAGAATGTGGACAAGTACACAACAACACACCCTGTGAGGTGCATGGAGTGTACAAGTATATGATATGTTAGGTTACATGTCATGGATTGAGCTGGGTACATGAATAAATATACTTTATGGCTTATAAATTACGAGTTCCTTGATTTATACCTTTTATTTGTAAAATACACATCAATTAGTGTATAGGTCCATTCCCAAAGTGTTTTTTATACACATAATGTAGCTTAGGGTATGTGATGTGCACCTTCATACATATGAGGTTTTCGTAGGATTTATCCCCCAAAATCAAAATTTTGATAGGTGTGAAGTCCATTATGAGTAACCTTGCATATAGAACACAATGGTGGGGATATGTTCATGATCACAATCCATTAGTGAAGTGATTTTGGAGTGGACGTAGATCTTATCCTTGTGGAGACAATGAAAAATCCATGTGGCAATGTAGAGGAGGCATGAGATCAGTGATTCCTCATTATGGAATTTAGATACTAAACATGGAACCCTGGAGGGTGTTTTTATATGTGTAATATTTATAGATCACTAGAAGATATAAATCCTTTACAGGATAGATTATTTTCATGTGCTGGAGTTTATCCTAATCTTTAGTGGTTATCTCGTGTGGTAGTGTTATATAATGGGACTTACAAACAGATGTTGAACTTGTGGTGATTTCTACCTCTTTCTTATGCACCAAAATTTAGATTTGGAACAATATATCTATATTGTATGACAGGGGAGTTATTTTTTCCTACCTTTTCATATTTTACTTCTTTTACATCCTTTATTTTAGATGTTAAAAATTTATATCTTCCATATTTCACCTCAGGTTGTGATCATGGTATATTGAGGGTAGCATTCATGGAGATTGTTTGGCATCCCCCTTTCATGGAACCACTATTTTTGAAAACTATATGTAATGAGTTTTATCGATATGGTATTTTCTTTCTCTATTTGTATGGTATTGTGGGATGAGGTAAAAATCATCCCTTTTGTTTAAGGAGTCGTTACTCCCCCCAAATATGTGGGTTGTGGGTCCTCCAATCTAGGCTATGGTTTCTCAAATATACATATTTGACGTATGGTATAACCCATTCATGGATGAATATGGTTGCTCTTTGGTTATCCTTATCCTTTGTTGATTCATGAGGTCCTTCATGGGGTTGTTACTACCTTGGTCGGTCTATGCACTAGTGAGGCACATGTTCCATAATTTTAATATTTGTATATATGGGATGGTATAAAGGATTAGTATAGTGGATGGTTCAGACAATTGAAGTTGGTAACTTACTCAACCAACCTATATACCCTGAAAATTTAAATGTACCCTATTACAACATCAATTCAGTGGTATGTTTATAGTGGTATTCACATCATACTGATAGGTTCTGGTGTTGGGGACCTGAGGTGTAAATGATTCTCTAGGTTCCCCTTCGAAATGATGCTTTGATAGAGTTGGGATGGGTGGGTGGGGATTCGCCTTAGGATTGGTTAATATGCCCTTTTGAGTATATCATGATTTTAGGACTCTATCTTTGATCCTATAATAGATGAGGATGTTTATTCCCTCTTATGTGATATGGAACAGAACTATTTTGTGGGATATCATACTAGTTAGACATCTATGAGACTGGTAAACCCCCTTTAGTGTCATATCATTCACAAGGAATGGGTCTCCCTCTTCAGTTGGGCTTGGGATTATGGACTTGGTAAGAGGGATTTACAGATGTTTCTTGTATGTCAAGAGGAATTGTTATTAAAAAATGATGTGTCAGGGAGGCAGAACAATACCCAGTGTGTTTTTCAAGTGGTGTTGTTATCTAATAGATTAGTAAGTTCCCCTTCAATGTGGGATCATCCATACTAGATTCTTGAGGATCAATTTGGTGAATTCTGTTTTGGTCCACCCCTTGTGTGAATGAATGAAAATCAAGTGATCATATTATAAATGGGTGGGGAGGTGTTTTCCCTAAGGTATAGGGTTTATTTCAAGATTCCTAAATCTATATAATGAGTTTTAATTTGGGTTTATCTCTTTTATTTATAATGAAATGAGTTTGAGGTCATATTGAGAAGTGAACTTGTTTATTCTTCCATGTCTAGTGTTTTCCAACTTGTTTGATTCTATTGGTTTAGTGGTTTGGACCTCAGTTGTGCACTATCTATTAGCCTAATTTCTCGTTATGTTCTTGTGGTTTACTGCTTAGTTTTTTTATACTCAACCGTACATGGGATTGGATCCTACACTTGTTGTGTCTATGCATACAATGCACAAGTTAGTGAAAATATGTTGGGTGTGTAACTATAGATCCATAGAGTAAGGAGCTAGAGATTTCATAGATCTCAGTGGGATTCAGGGATAGCAGTGCAAAAGATGGAAATAGTATGATGTGGTGATCCCCATATTCCCAGTTTTATATGGAAGAGTGGTGTTCCATGTTATAAAGCCTTATATTTTTCCCTCTTGTGGGAGTTGGTTCCCTAGAACCAACTTTTGTGTACTTTATAAAAAACATATATTCATTATTTTAAATATTAATAAACTACTTATCACAACATGATTGTTCTTCTGCATGTCATAGTATGAGATAATGTCCTAATTGTAGTTGTATCACTAAAAGGTCATAGAAGTTTCCCACTATGATGAGAACCCAAAAGTTCTGTTACAATGTTCTAGAATATATGTTATATAGATGAATGATATCATTTTATTAACACAAATGATACTATAAATATGGGTTGGAGACTCATAGGACTTTGAGGAACCTTTTCATGGTGTACGTACTTGGTAATATTCAGTTGGATATTATGAATATGTGACCCACCTATAAGAAATACACATTTATACAAGTCATCAGATGTTCCTATCTAAGGACATGTGTATTGGTCCTTATAACTTAGTATTATTATTAATTAATATTATGAGTCATGTACTTTTATGTATTAAAGAAAAATATAATGATAGATGTTTGTAGAGAGGCAGGGTAAACTGGGTGTGTCATGAGTAATATTGTATTAATGAAAAATTCAAGAAAGAATGTATCCCTTATATCCATTAATATAAGTTAATATCTCATCCCCTTTTATTAAAATGATATAGTGTAAATAATTCCCTAGACATGGTGTTCTATAGGAAAGATCTATTTCTGAGAAGTCAAGGAAAGAGATAATAGAGCATATAGGTTGATGAAGTTGGCATGAAACCTGTTCAATTTGAGATATTGTGATTAAAAAATTATATTAAGTAGTAAGAATCCTTAGATATGAATTGTTAGTACAGCATTAACTTATTTCTCTATGGGTTTTTTGGCGTGTTTCTAGATACTAACCATGGACTTCAGGCTACTTCACCCAATTCCACTGGGAAAGAGGTCTATAGGGTCATGCACTTAGTGTCTCCAGAATCTTAGATAAATATTATATTTTTAGGGTCATGCAATTATATGTATTTGAAAAATTAATAGAAATTATTCAAGGCTCGATAAATATTTTGGATGAATGCAAGAATGAGTTTAAATGGTCCGATAAGAAATAATAAATATTGAATATTATTTAATTAAATAATATTTTATTTCAATTCTCAAGTTAAGTTCATATCGAGAAATGATAATAATATTATTATTTTTCAACATGGTGTTTTTATAGGATTAAATAAAAAATTAAGGGCACCTGTGAAATTATTTTATTTTAACCCTAATAATATAAATACACAATTATGTTATTTTCTCAAAAATCCAATTCATTTTATGTGGTTGTTCACAATAATCTTGGAGAATAATCTCAATCCTAGATAGACCCCTTCTCTAAAAACTCTCCTAATAATGGAGAGTAATCCTCCTCCACCGGATCAATGAGAATGATTTGGAAGTGATTCTCGAGGCGCTCAAAGGTATATGACGCAAGTTCAAGGATCTTTCATGCAAACACTCAGAGACTCCTTCAGTGATGTCTAAAGATTAATCAAACATGTGTGGATCACATATAGAGTAAATCTATCCTTGTTTTCTATAACACGGTGATGCAGAACCATAGATCTGTCACCAGATTCATCAATGAAGAAATAATTCCTTTAAGGTAATTCTTTATCCAATTAAATTAATTATAAACAATATGTGTTGATCTCCACTCTCTCAGTTCTAACATTATTATCCATTGTCTATCTCATTGATTCAATTATATGGATCATGGTATTCATCATCATATGGATCTCATATTGATCATCTAATATGGAGAAAATCAAATTTGGGCACCAACAAACACATGCTTCCATTGTGCCCAAAACCTACACCCCTTATACCAGAATTTATCTAATGTGACCCAGAGATATTTTGAAGATGTATGCATGAATATTTTCATTTTAGTTAGATATGTATATATTTTGTGGTTGAGGATATTTTTTAAAGGATTACAATATATATTTTTTATAATTTGTATTAGTTAAGGCCACCCATATATATTTTTGCTTTTTTGTGTAGTTCACCAGCACCTAGCCTATTTCAGGCAGGCTTATGATGGCACACTCAGCCTACCATTGGAATATTAGGGGAATTGGTGGGTCGGGATGTTCATGTTCATGTTATGTTCAATTAATTCTTCTCTTTCCAAGCTAATTTTATGAAGATATTGATGAAGAAAGGGTTTATAATTTAGTGGGATAATGGATATGTGGTTGTATTTTTGGGTTCCAAAGAATGTTCACATCAACATGTATTATCATTTAATAGGAGATAGGGAAGCACTATGTGGATTATCATGACACAATTGATGTGTGATTTGGATGTGTGTTACTAAATGAGTGGTGTTTATTGGAATATGTTTCACTATACGCTCGGTTTTATGAGAATAATTGACTTACTCATGATTTCAAGTAGGCAATGGTTGTGAATGTGATTTATATTTGGTACTATTTCATGAGAGGATTATTGTATACACTAATCATAAGAGTTTGAAGTATATATTTTCTCTTTGGGATTTTAATTTACAACAAATTATATGGGTTCAATATCTCTAATCATGGGATTATGATATGATATATATTGTAGGGAAATATAATATCATTACCAATAATTTGTGAATAATATACTCAGTGGACGTAGTTCAAGAATTAATATATGAGTAGAAATTTATGTTGCTTTTATTTCAGTTTCATCTTGATGTGTCTATGTAGGGACTTCATCTTTTCTAATTACATTTGACAATAACATCATCATTGATAAAGTGAGTGATATTGGGTTAGATTTTAGATATTATGTGTTAAGTTTTCCATGAAATGATATATAGTGGGGATTATGTAGTTAGGTTGGATCTTGCATTATCCAAAATATATGATAGATAAAGACAGGGGTGGATTGATCCCTTTAAAAATATTTCATTAATTTCAATAATCCCACTTTAAGATGTTTATGATCCATAATTTCTACTTTCATTGAGTAATACAATGGAATAAATAATATAAAGAGAAAGAGAAAATATTTTTTTGTGGTTTGGGAAAAATTAAATATCCCCTAGTCTACTCAACTAACACCTAATTCAATTTTGGTGATTTTATTCATATCCTTTTTCTATGGGTCTCACAACTGAGTGAAAGTAGTTGTCACTAAGTACCATAAGTATTTTATTGGGCCTTATGATACTTTTAATAGGGACCACTCAACTGAGTATAATTAGTTGAAAATTTACTCCATAGCTAAGTGTAATTAACCATCCACTCACCCATAACTGAGTAGATTTTATGGAACATAATCCACAACTAAGTATAAGCAGTTTACATTTAGAGTAGAAATAGAAAAGGTGTATAAGTGGTAAAAGAAATTAAAAAATAGTTTCCTCCAACCTTCAATAATTTGAATTAGATTATTTTTTAGATATCATATAATTATTCAAGGTGAATCTCTTGGAAAATATTTCATTTATATCTTTAAGATAATAGAAACAAAGAATATGATATTTATGTTAGGACATTATTTCTTCTTTCCCTTTCTCTGATTTATCTTTTATTATGTATTTCTTCAAGTAAATTGATATAAGTACTGAATAAAATGTATAAAAATATCATTTTTATATTTTTTATGTGTTTCGAATATCTTACAGTTGAATTTTTTAGTATCATAATTCTTATCAACCCTACAAGAAAACACACACATATATATAATACAAAAAAAAATATAACAATTTTATCTATTAATATTCGTTCAATAATTTGAAATATACACAATCAAAGTATTTTTAAATCTTCACCATGATCAAGGAAAATACAAAGTATTATTCTCTATTGAAATAAAATAGTTAATTAAAATTATTTTCGACTTATGTCTCCTTGATAATTCAAATTAAAACATTTAATAATCTCATTAAAAATATTCCTTGATCTTATCAAAAATTTTAACAGAAAATATATTAATTTAAATAGTCGAATCATCTATAAAATATTGTAAAAAATTCTTCAAAAATTAAAAAATTTGAATTTAGAAAGTTATTAAACTCATAATAATATTCCTTCTCGATTCATACATAACTTCTCCTATTATTCACATCGTGATA
This sequence comes from Viscum album, assembly GCA_963277665.1. Lineage (NCBI taxonomy): Eukaryota > Viridiplantae > Streptophyta > Magnoliopsida > Santalales > Viscaceae > Viscum > Viscum album. Next base: position 2,054,519,548 of record OY728119.1, read on the forward strand.
ATAACTTATTGTTATAAATTTTCTATTTATCGTAAATATATTTTTTATCACAATGTAATAATCGTCTCAAAGTCTTGAGGATCATTATATTAAGATAATCAATGAAATCCATCTATGTGTAGTTACATTCGAGAAATACTTAATCATGGTGTGACTAACACTTTATCATGAATGATAAAGTAACCCAATAATTCCAAATTCATTCCCTATAATGCATAAGAGTCGATTCATTTAAGTCTTTAAACACATAAAAAAATTACCTAACATTAAAAAAATATTATCTATGTATGTATAAGTAAAATTTTTAACATCCAAAATATCCTCTAAAATATTTATAAGTAATATTAATTATAAATGTCAAAAAATTTAAGGTTATAATATATAATATAGAATGTTAGAAGATAAAAATATTTATAAATGTATATTACCCCATATAAAATCATTAGTTAACGTAAAATAGTTATTATCACTTAAACACACATGAAATTAATAATTATTGGAGATATATAAGTACATAGCCAGTGAAATATCCTTTAATATTATCTCCATATATTTCATTAATTTAACAAGAAATAGAAATTCAATAATTATAAATATATTGATCACATAAAATGTGATTTTTAATTTTTGTTCTTCTAGATTCATCCAAAAACAACATAAAAATTCATTTTTCTACCAATATTATTTAGGTCCCATAAATATTAGAAATTAAGATATTTAGTTAACCAAGAATTCATATAGTGAAAAAAAAATCCATCCTTAAATTTAGATAAATATTTTAAAATATAGGCATTCTTAACACAAAAAAATCAAGAAACTCTAAAACTATAATCAATAAAATAATGTAAATTATTATCACAATGAAATCATATAACCATAGAAGTGATTTTACAAGTTCAACAAGGATTAAAATAATTTCTATATAACATTTTCTTCTCACAATTACATTCAATTCCAAGTCTACCCTATTTCCCTTTACATTTTAAAGGATTTTTTAAATATAGTCCACTCCTTTAGTAAATAAAGTATTAACCATTTAAAAATAATAATTTTATAATAATAAATCTTTAGAACTAATATCATGTATAGTATGATAAGACACACCTTTATCATGTTTAGAATTTAATTCCACAATCTATTTAGAGAAAGTAGCTTTTTCAAAAATAATATATTCACTTTATTTTCTTATATTTTTGTGATCTCTATTTAAAACATCATATAATATTCAATAATAAAACAATAATCATTATGATTATCAAATAAATAATTTCCTAATTTATTATTAAGATAGTAGAATAATTATTCCTCTTGAATTTGATCCATAAGATATATATTTACTTTTATTATTTGAATTTTATACTTCAAAGTTAGAATTAGATTCATTACTTGAATCTTGAAAATAATTCAATGTATATTTGATAGCTTTATTTAATTTATTTTTATAATTTTACTCTATATAATTATTTTCATATTTGAGTTGATGGTACTATGGTTTGAAATAAACATGTTTCTTATATTCAGAGAATCTGAAATAATTTCCATCATCCTTTTGAAATATTTATTTCCTACGTTTTTAGAATTCGTTTAATATTATAGAATTTTTTAAGTTAGTTAGTAAAATAAAATATATAAGAATATTTATAATAACTTGTCTCTTTATAAGTATAAACCTTACAAAACTACATTTTACTATTTTACTTTCTTGTGTTCATATTCTTCATACAACCAGTGAGTTAAAATTAAATTAATCATTTTAAGATCATTTATAGGAGTATAATATTTAATGGGACTAGATATTCCACTCCATTTAGTAGGTAAAACTCTTATAAATCACAAGGCTTTATTTTATTCCGATATAATAGTTCAAAAAGTAGAAACATCATCCATTATCTCAATGAGTATTCATTTAATTTGAGTGATACTTTCTATATTGACAATCTTAAATGTATCAAACCTAAGATTTATAGTATTACACCATAATTTTTTTACATTATTGGTTCTTTCATAAGAAAATATATTGAAATAATCTAGTCTTAATCGAAAAATTACATCATTTATATCCTAGGAATTAAAATTATAATAAACTTCATGAACACGACTTCATGTCTCAGTTTCAAAAATATGAATATTATGGGGTTTAATCACCTTAATATAAACTTTAAATCCAAGATTATTCAAATATATAACCATTATATATTTCTAGAAACTATAATTTAAACCATTAAAATAAGGATCTCAAATCATTGTCATACTTTCTCTATGATCAATCACAGAAGCCTACCTTTTTCTAGTTGGATGTTTGTCTCTAGATTTTTTGGGATGATAAGAAAATATCTTTGAATGGAGGGTTTCAAGAATCAACTAGCTTTTATAGAGTTATCAATAATCATTCTCTTAAACCAAATATTGTCCCAAATATAATATAGATAAAGAATTGAGAGGCATAGATAGAGTCATTTAAAAATATTTCACTAAATTTAAACTTCTATCTTTATGATGGTTAAGCTTCATTATATATATTTTAATCATGTAATACAGTGGAATAAATAATGTTATGAGTAATAAACAAATTCTTTAATAGTTCTTCAGGGAAATGATGAACATCCCCTAGTCCACTTCACCAAAAACCAATAATTATTGTGTGTTTTTATTCAAAACCTTTTCCCTCAAATTTCATAATTGAGTGAATGTAGTTGAAACTTAGTACAACATGGATTTTTTTGGGCCTTTAAATCCTTTTACCATAGACCTCAAAATTGAGTACAAGAAGTTGAAACTTCACTTCATAGCTAAGTAAAGGTTTTTGTCACTTCACCCAAAGTTGAGTACAAGTTACGAACTATTAATCTATAGTTGAGTATAAATTGTTGAAAATTAGAGTATAAATATTTCATGTGTAGAAATGGTAAAGGTATTTATCTCAAAATTTCCACCTACTTTCAGAAAATGATTATTGACTCTTCTTTAAGAGAATTGATAATTGTTCAAAGTGTATATCATAGAAAATACTTTTTGTAACGCCCCGACCCTAGTTGCCTAGAGTCGGTGCATTATTACATAACATTGGCATGATCACAAGAAAGATCAAATCTCGAAAGACCGATTGGTTTAGTAGCCTTGGAAACACTAGATATATTCATAAGTTTTACATTACATCATAAAATGAAAAAATACTACAAACACATAATGTTTCCACAGTCCACACTATAATCCCCTCATAATATCCCTGCAGGTCATTCATAACATACATCTTCACTTCCTGGGAAAAATAAAACATAGAAAATGGGTGAGCTCAAATGCCCAGTAAGGATAACAATATAGCGGAAACTTTCATCAATAAGAATAAACATTTAAGGCAATGTATAACTAAAACAAAAGCCTTTTAAACATGAACTTTCAACATGGTATGGCATAAATAAAATGAAATAATTCCATTTACTTATTCACATGGATATTCTACTAATCGAATAATCACATGCAAAAATCAGTAACCACTTTCATAATGTTGGAATGCATAATGCCAGACTATCATAACCACATAGCCAAGGCCTCGTGCCAAGACTACAAATAAGATTTTGTCAAGGCCTTGTGCCAAGACACTAGTTTGTCTCATGAGACCTACCGATGCATCGAGGAGCTATAGCGGGCTCCACCCGTCACTTACTAAGTCCAATGCGTTCCCATATGAAAAGGTTTAAACATAACATAAACATTCGTATTAAAACTAGCATAAGAAATGTCAATAATTTCACCATAAACTATGAATGGTATAAAAATAGCACATCCACAGTCAAACATATCACAAAACCTTCAATACAATATAGAATCTTTGTATTACAATAAATCAACTTCAAATAAGCGTAAAATCCATCAAAGGATGTTGACATAGATGAAATCAAAATTCTTTTTAAAGAAATATCTCTTTTTATTTTGAAATAATTTAAGATCCATATAAAATAAAACATTTTCTTTGAAAATATTCTTATAAGCTTGTAAGGTATGTTTTGAAGATTTTATAACGGCGGAAATTAGCCGCACCCGCCGTATAAGTTAAAAAAAACATTCTTACCTTAATTCTGTCGAAAAGGTTAAAAAGGACATTGTCTTGAAAATGACCGAAATATTCCTTTATAAACCACTTATAAAATTCAAAAAGGGTATAAATGACTTTAACTCATATTCTAGTAAATAGTAAAAATGTTTTGAAATGCATTTTTAAGAAACATGGATGTGGATGATAAAGAGATCCCAGTAGATTATTACGTATAAACAACCTTGGATAATGAAGAGGTTGTAAAGTAAACCCTTACCTTGTAATTTTCCTTGGTTGGGTTAGGTTAACCTCCTGTATAATGGTGAAATAGTTGTTATTAAATTATACAAGAATCATATATATTAATATGATATCATATATGATCTTTTAACATTGATTTGTTAATAATATCTTAGAATTATCGTCGTTTCGGGAGTTAACTTACTCATTTTCTTTTATATGTTTTGTTACATAAGCCATGGTTGTTGTATCTTATTCATATACAGAATGATATCTAGTCCTTAAAAATCATTTTTAAATCATCAAATGATAATTATACTTGAATGGATACGATGGAGAATGAATCTCATCGCGTTCGTGGAGACGGTAGTCCGTACGTACGCACGAGCGACAATATCATTATTTTGATATTAAAATAATATATAAATGGATGGTATATCATATATAAAGAATCATTAACATGTTATATTTATTATTTACATGAGTTACACATCATTATTATACCCATCCAAATAATATTATATTGAATAACAATTACACCACGACGTGGAGACGGTAAGCCGTACGCACGCACGTATGGTGACATGTTATTCAAAGGGTGGATAGAATACTGAATATGATTGTACCATATTTATAATAACATCACAGTATATGTGAGATACTGGAGTTATTATTTTAGAATGGTAAGAACAAAGGAAGAAGAAGTGGAAGAAGAAATGAACTTGGAGAAGGGTGGTGAAATCATTACCTCTTCTTCGGGTTCTTCCTTTTGATTTGATCAAAAGGGCTCCATAGGTTGGCTTTATGATCAAACTAAGGCCTCTAGGTTGTAGTGAGGGATTTTGGGAGAGTATTTGGGCAGATTTTGGCCGAACCAAAAGGCTTTGAAGGTGTGAAGAAATGAGAAGGAGGAGTGCCCTTTTATAAGAGGGGTGAGGGGCACCTTTGGAAAAGATAGAAATATTAATTTATAATAAATTCATATTCGGTTTCTAATGGCTCCAAAGTTGATTATTCAAAGGTTAAGGTGGGGATAGGTCAAAAACCACTCAACCAATAGAATTTAGACAGGTTTGGGTACTTATATTAACCTTATCTTTAAGTATTAACTCTAAGTTAATTAGTTTCACTTTTACAATGTCTCTTTGTATTTTTATATAATATGGTTAATAAACTTACTATATACATCCAAGAGACCCCCAAGTGGTACATTAATGATGAAACTATCATGATATAAGTCTCTTGGCCGAACCTTAGATTTTTAGGAATTTAATATCAATTAATAATATAATATTTTTTTTAAGAACTCTTTTATGTCAATTTTGACACTATTCAATAGTTGATTTTTTTAAAACTCATAACAGATTGATTACTTCGAAAAAAGTCAATTAAATCAATCCTAATATATCATATTATCCTAGAAAATTATTTTAATTCATTAAAAGTTTCATATTATATTTATTTGGGTATTTATAATATCAATTAATTTAATTTTTCACTATTATAGTAATTACTGCATCATCATTGTGTCATAAATAAAATAAATTATTTAATGTCTAAAAATTATAAATAAAATATAATTATGTAGGAAATCTTTTTATCTTTCTAATGAATATTTATAATCTAAAATACAACATATATAACCCTATGTAACAATTTGTTTTCTAAAAGATATATGCTTGTGTCATTTTTGTATTCATTTTAACTTAATTAAAATAAAGTGTCATTATCACTTACAAGTGGATCCATGGGGTCCCAAAATAGACCCAAAGATTCTCATGGTCGACCAGGTATCAACCAATAGGGTTAAGACACGTTTTAGGAGAATTTAGTATTATTATAATATTATTTTTTAACCCTTATTTACCGGATTTACCCTTAACCATGGTAAATAAAATATTTACCGCAGTAATTATTCAAAATGTCTAAAAATAAAAGTTACCCATTTACACAATTTGAACATCCTGATTCCAAATATGTAATCCATTTTCCTAAATTCAAAACACAGAAGTGGCAGAAATTAATTTAAAATTAATTCCCGCTGTCAAAACAAAAAGCGTGTTTTTAAGAGATAATAACTATCAAAAGATTGACACTTGTTTATGTTCGGTTTAATTGTAAAATTATATATAATTACCAACATTATATTAAATGGTAAAAATATATTCTAAATATACTTTAAAACCACTCAAATTCATAAATTATCACTATTAATTATTTTGATTAATAAAGTTGTTTTTAATTAAAATTTAGTAATTTTCACTATTCATCAAAATATGAAAGTTATCCGAAATGTACCAAAATTTCACCTTAGGCTAAATTCAATATTCCGAATCCAAAAATGAAGTCCATTTTCAAATATAAAATATATATAATTTCAAAAAGTAGGTGTTACTATTCATAACGGCTAGTTTGATTAGTTATGGTGTGTTAGAACTCGGTGTTGCGTACAACACACGCTATCACATTATTCAAAGAGAAGCGTACCGTAGAAGCTTGGGGTGTTACATTCTCCCCTCCTTCAAATAATTGCGTCCTCGCAATTTCTAGGGTATTACTGCATAAAAAGACTCGGGTGGTTCTTCATCATAATTTCCTCGGGTTCCCACGTTGCCTCTTCCATCTTATGGTTTCTCCACAAAACTTTTACCAGACGCGTCGTCCGGTTTCTCAGCACTTGTTCTCACGTATCAAGAATCTTGACGGGCTCTTCGCAATAAGACAGATCGGGTTCCAGTTCTAATTCCTCATAGGTGAGTACATGCGTCAGATCAGGCATGTATTTCCTCAATAGAGATACGTGGAACACATCGTGAACTTTGGAGAGACTTGGCGGCATTGCCAATCGGTAAGCTACAACCCCAATTCGTTCTAGAATTTCGAAAGGTCCGATGTACCTGGGACTCAATTTACCTTTCTTACCAAAACGTATGACTCCCTTCCACGGAGATACCTTCAGAAAAACATGATCTCCAACTTGAAATTCCAAATCCTTCCTTCGATTATCGACATAGCTCTTCTGCCTACTTTGAGCTGATTTGATGTGATTTTGGATTACTTTCACCTTTTCCACCATTTCCTCCACCAGTTCTGGGCCTACAAGTTTTCTTTCACCAACGTCATCCCAACAGGTTGTTGTACGACATCTCTTTCCGTATAACGCTTCATATGGTGCCATCTGAATACTCGAATGGAAGCTATTGTTATAGGAAAATTCTACCAGAGGTAAATATTGATCCCACATACCCTAAAAATCAAGTGAGCAAGATCTCAACATGTCTTCTAAGGTCTGAATAGTCCGTTCTGATTGTCCATCTGTCTGAGGGTGGTAAGCAGTGCTCAAATGAAGTTCAGTATCCAGGGATTTCTGAAGACTTTTCCAAAATCTTGAAGTAAAACGGGGATCACGATCAGAAACAATCGATAGGGTACTCCATGAAGTCTCACAACTTCATTAATATATATTCTTGCTAGACGTTCCAGGGGTAGATCTTCGCTTATAGCAAGAAAATGTGCTGACTTGGTAAGACGACCAACAATAACCCATATTTCATCATTCCTTCTAGGAGTCTTTGGTAGCCCCATCACAAAGTCCATCGTAATATTGTCCCATTTCCACTCCGGTATGGGAAGAGGTTGCATGACTCCTCCAGGCTGTTGCCTTCCAGCTTTCACTTGTTGACAAACCATACATCTTGACACAAAATCAGCAATCTCCCTCTTCATGTTGTCCCACCAAAAATGTTCCTTCAAATCTCTATACATTTTGGTGATCCCAGGGTGTATAGAGAAATTGGAACTATGAGCATCATCCAGTAATTCCCTTTTCAGATCAGGTAAATCGGGAACACAAAGTCTCTTCCCGAATTTCAAAATTCCATCTTCATACACAAAGTCTCTCAATCTCCCATCATTCACAGCTTTAATCTTCTTCTGAAATTCTTCATCATCGGTCCGAGAACTCTTAATCCTTTCTAGTAAAGATGGTTTGGCAACCATTTGAAAAAGAATTGATGTTTCACCTTCCCTGGTTATTCCCATGTCCATCTTCACTAGATTCATGAAAATTGGATCCCTTTCAATTCTCATCAGGTTCAAAACACCATGGTCTTTTCTACTCAAAGCATCTGCCACCTTGTTTGCTTTCCCTGGGTGGTAGTGTATCGTGCAATCATAATCCTTGAGTAATTCAAGCCATCTCCTTTGCCTCATGTTGAGTTCTTTTTGTGAGAAAATATACTTCAAACTCTTGTGATCAGTATAAATCTCACATTTTTCACCATAGAGGTAGTGCCTCCATATCTTCAAAGCAAAGATCACTGCTGCTAACTCGAGATCATGAGTAGGATAGTTTTGTTCATGAATTTTCAACTGTCGTGATGCATAGGCAATAACTCTATCATTCTGCATAAGGACACAACCAAGTCCTTTCTTCGATGCATCACTATAAATAATGAACCCATCATTCCCCGATGGTAGAGTCAATATAGGAGCATTGACTAATCTTCTCTTCAGTTCTTCGAAACATTCTTCACACTCTTTTGTCCAAACAAATTTAACCCCTTTACGTGTGAGCTTCGTTAATGGGTTAGCCAATCGGGAAAAATTCTGGACGAAACGTCGATAATAACCTGCCAAGCCAATAAAACTACGTACCTCAGTTATACTCGTAGGTGCTGGCCATTCTTGGATTGCTTTGGTCTTAGAAGGATCAACAGAGATTCCATCTTTAGAGACAATATGGCCAAGAAAAGAAATCTCCTGAAGCCAGAATTCACACTTGCTAAATTTCCCATATAATTCATGCCTCCTCAGAGTCTTCAAGATAATGCGCAAGTGATTTTCATGATCTTCATAGGTTTTGGAGTATACCAAGATATCATCAATAAATACCACCACAAATTCATCAAGATACTCCTTGAAAACTCTATTCATTAGATCCATGAATACAGAGGGTGCATTAGTCAATCCAAACGGCATTACAGTAAACTCGTAATGCCCGTACCTGGTTCGAAATGCTGTTTTCGGAATGTCTTCCTTCTTCACACACAACTGATGGTATCCAGATCGAAGGTCAATCTTTGAAAAGTATTGAGCTCCATGCAGTTGGTCAAATAAATCATCAATACGTGGTAGGGGATACTTGTTCTTTATTGTTATAGCATTGATCTCCCTATAGTCGATACATAACCTCATAGATCCATCTTTCTTTTTAACAAAAAGAACAGGGGCTCCCCATGGAGAAACACTAGGGCGAATAAATCCCTTATTACTCAATTCCTCTAGTGGTTTCTTTAGTTCGACTAACTCTACAGTGGCCATTCTATAAGGGGTCTTCGATATAGGCCTTGATCCAGGAATCAAATCAATAGAAAACTCAACTTCTCGTTCTGGAGGATGTCCAGGTAAATCTTCTGGAAATACATCTACAAATTCTTTCACAACAGGTACATCCTCTATTTGAACATTCCTTTCCTCACCCGCAGTTATTTCATTCTCTTCCTCCCCAATAATTGAATTTAGTTGAGCTATTGAGGGTGGATCTAAATAAGAATTAGGTGGTGACGATTCTGCTCTAAAAATAAGGTGTTCCTTATCATTATCATCAAGAATCGTAACCTCTTTCTTCTTACAATAAATCTTCGCATCATAGTCCAAAAGCCAGTCCATACCGAGGATTATATCAAACTTAATCATAGGTATGACGATGAGATCAGCAGATAAAGAAAATTTATGTGCTCTAATGGGGACTGATTCACAAAACTTTGTTGCAATGATACTTCCCTTAGGAGTTTTAACTGACAACTCCCTTATTAAATCAAATTGGAAATATCTAATTTTCTTAGCAAACTGGGAAGATATGAAACAATGCGATGATCCAGAATCAAATAATGCATTTGCTAAACTTGAGGAAACCATTGAATTACCTGCCACCACGTCTTTCGGAGCTTCTACCTTAGCAGTAGTGATAGCATAAGCCTGGCCTTGATCCCTTGGCCTTTTCTGAGGTAAGTTCTCCTGACGCTTAGGACATGAATTTGCATAATGCCCCATCTCCCTGCAATTATTGCACTGAACGTTGGTAGCTTCCTTCTTCCCCTTGCAATCATGAGCTTGGTGGCCTTTTTCACCACACTTGTAACAGACTCCCATTCCCTTCAAGCAAGTACCAGGGTGTTTCTTCCCACATTTACCACATGATGGATATTCAACCTTTCCTTTCTTCCCCTTATTTCCATTCCCAGATTGATCAGCAGGTCTCTTCTTCTCTTTCTTTTCTTTAAAGTCATAAGAGAATTCATTTTAGGTCTTGATAGCACATGAGACAATGTCTTCGTACGATGAAAAGGATTGTGAGACTAATGCTCGATGGAGAAATGGTTTTAACCCATCAAAGAAACGATCAATCTTACTTCTTGGGTTGCGAATATAATCTCCAGCATACCTCTCTAACCTTGTAAAGTTAGCCTCATACTTTGTGACATTCTCATCCTCCTTCTGTCTCAGACTCAGAAATTGCCTTTCCATATCTGCTCGATGGTTGCAAGGGATGTATTTTTCTAAAAACAGATCTTTGAACTCCCTCCATTCCATATTTGATACTTCATCATCTTCCTTCATGTTCTGAATCAATGACCACCATTGATCAGCATCTCCAGTGAGGCGGTAAACAGCCATGATAACTTTTTCCCTTTCACTGCTCCCCAAAGCCTGAAATATTTTCTCTAGGGAAAATATCCATTGCTCAGCTACTAAGGGATTTGTATTCCCATTGAACGTTGGTGGTTGTTGCCTCATGAATCGATCTAACATTGATCCTCCACGCTGCGGATCAGGGTGCTCCATACGGGTAAGGTTATTATTCATAACCAGAGTAAGTTGTCCCAGTATGGTGATTAGCTGATCAGCACCAGTTGCATCACCATCCCCACTATAATTATCTTGAGCAGGAGGGCAATCCCTACATGGAGTGCGTGCATTGATACAGTTTCCATTTCTTCCACTAGGCGCCATTTCTAAACAATGGCATAAACTAGATCAGTTTATGAATCAAAATACATAATCCCATACTTATAAAACACTTAACATAAATTGAACTATTTATGGATATAATCCATAATCATAAGAATGTTTTCTTTGAGTAAGTATATACTCATAATCCCTTCAAAATGATTTGTAAATAAAATGAGAGTTATCCTAAGCATATCCCCCGGGAGTGTCGTAACCAAGAGTGCAGCAAGGCCCGTTGTCGTGCACCAGTTCCCGTTCGAGTCTAGCTCAAAGCGGTGTTTTCGGGTTTTACCCCTAGGTACATTTGTGCCAGAGCCGCCTCTACCTGCTCGTATCCAGACAGGGATGTATTGCTTGGAAAACTCACAAAATCTCTACAATACCAAAATTCTAGGAAGTTCTTCTATACTAATCCTCAAAGTTCATCTTAGGTCTACGTGCTCCAATCAGAGTTTATCTAAATCTAGCTTCCAAGGTTTGTACTAAACTTCCTCTGATACCAACTGTAACGCCCCGAACCTAGTTGCCTAGAGTCGGTGCATTATTACATAACATTGGCATGATCACCAGAAAGATCAAATCTCGAAATACCGATTGGTTTAGTAGCCTTGGAAACACTAGATATATTCATAAGTTTTACATTACATCATAAAATGAAAAACTACTACAACAACATAATGTTTCCACAGTCCACACTATAATCCCCTCATAATATCCCTGCAGGTCATTCATAACTTACATCTTCACTTCCTGGGAAAAATAAAACATAGAAAAGGGGTGAGCTCAAATGCCCAGTAAGGATAACAATATAGCGGAAACTTTCATCAATAAGAATTAACATTTAAGGCAATGTATAACTAAAACAAAAGCTTTTTAAACATGAACTTTCAACATGGTATGGCATAAATAAAATGAAATAATGCCATTTACTTATTCACATGGATATTCTACTAATCGAATAATCACATGCAAAAATCAATAACCACTTTCATAATGTTGGAATGCATAATGCCAGAATATCATAACCACATTGCCAAGGCCTCGTGCCAAGACTACAAATAATATTTTGTCAATGCCTTTTGCCAAGACACTAGTTTGTCTCATGAGACCTACCGATGCATCGAGGAGCTATAGCGGGCTCCACCCGTCACTTACTAAGTTCAACACATTCCCATATGAAAAGGTTTAAACATAACATAAACATTCGTATTAAAACTAGCATACGAAATGTCAATAATTTCACCATAAACTATGAATGGTATAAAAATAGCACATCCACAGTCAAACATATCACAAAACCTTCAATACAATATAGAATCTTTGTATTACAATAAATCAACTTCAAATAAGCGTAAAATCCATCAAAGGATGTTGACATAGATGAAATCAAAATTCTTTTTAAACAAATATCTCTTTTTATTTTTAAATAATTTAAGATCCATATAAAATAAAACATTTTCTTTGAAAATATTCTTATAATCTTGTAAGGGAAGTTTTGAAGATTTTATAACGGCGGAAATTAGCCGCACCCGCCGTATAAGTTAAAAAAAACATTCTTACCTTAATTCTGTCGAAAAGGTTAAAAAGGAACTTGTTTTGAAAACGACCGAAATATTCCTTTATAAACCACTTATAAAAGTCAAAAAGGGTATAAATGACTTTAACTCATATTCTAGTAAATAGTAAAAATGTTTTGAAATGCATTTTTAAGAAACATGGATGTGGATGATAAAGAGATCCCAGTAGATTATTACGTATAAACAACCTTGGATAATGAAGAGGTTGTAAAGTAAACCCTTACCTTGTACTTTTCCTTGGTTGGGGTAGGTTAACCTCCTGTATAATGGTAAAATAGTTGTTATTAAATTATACAAGAATCATATATATTAATATGATATCATATATGATCTTTTAACATTGATTTGTTAATAATATCTTAGAATTATCGTCGTTTCGGAAGTTAACTTACTCATTTTCTTTTATATGTTTTGTTACATAAGCCATGGTTGTTGTACCTTATTCATATACAGAATGATATCTAGTCCTTAAACATCATTTCTAAATCATCAAATGATAATTATACTTGAATGGATACGATGGAGAATGAATCTCATCGCGTTCGTGGAGACGGTAGTCTGTACGTACGCACGAGCGACAATATCATTATTTTGATATTAAAATAATATATAAATGGATGGTATATCATATATACAGAATAATTAACATGTTATATTTATTATTTACATGAGTTACACATCATTATTATACCCATCCAAATAATATTATATTGAATAACAATTACACCACGACGTGGAGACGGTAAGCCGTACGTACGCACGTATGGTGACATGTTATTCAAAGGGTGGATAGAATACTGAATATGATTGTACCATATTTATAATAACATCACAGTATATTTGAGATAATAGAGTTATTATTTTATAATGGTAAGAACAAAGGAAGAAGAAGTGGAAGAAGAAATGAACTTGGAGAAGGGTGGTGAAATCATTACCTCTTCTTCGGGTTCTTCTTTTTGATTTGATCAAAAGGGCTCCATAGGTTGGCTTTCTGATCAAACTAAGGCCTCTAGGTTGTAGTGAGGGATGTTGGGAGAGTATCTGGGCAGATTTTGGCCGAACCAAAAGGCTTTGAAGGTGTGAAGAAATGAGAAGGAGGAGTGCCCTTTTATAAGAGGGGTGAGGGGCACCTTTGGAAAAGCTAGAAATATTAATTTATAATAAATTCATATTCGCTTTATAATGGCTCCAAAGTTGATTATTCAAAGGTTAAGGTATGGATAGGTCGAAAACCACTCAACCAATAGAATTTAGACAGGTTTGGGTACTTATATTAACCTTATCTTTAAGTATTAACTCTAAGTTAATTAGTTTCACTTTTACAATGTCTCTTTGTATTTTTATATAATATGGTTAATAAACTTACTATATACATCCAAGCGACCCCCAAGTGGTACATTAATGATGAACCTATCATGATATAAGTCTCTTGGACGAACCTTAGATTTTTAGGAATTTAATATCAATTAATAATATACTATTTGTTTTAAGAACTCTTTTATGTCAATTTTGACACTATTCAATAGTTGATTTTTTTGAAACTCATAACAGATTGATTACTTCGAACAAAGTCAATTAAATCAATCCTAATATATCATATTATCCTAGAAAATTAGTTTAATTCATTAAAAGTTTCATATTATATTTATTTGGGTATTTATAATATCAATTATTTTAATTTTTCACTATTATAGTAATTACTGCATCATCATTGTGTCATAAATAAAATAAATTATTTAATGTCTAAAAATTATAAATAAAATATCATTATGTAGGAAATCGTTTTAGCTTTCTAATTAATATTTATAATCTAAAATACAACATATATAACCCTATGTAACAATTGTTTTTCTAAAAGATATATGCTTGTGTCATTTTTGTATTCATTTTAACATAATTAAAATAATGTGTCATTATCACTTACAAGTGGATCCATGGGGTCCCAAAATAGACCCAAAGATTCCTATGGTCGACCATGTATCAACCAATAGGGTTAAGACACGTTTTAGGGTAATTTAGTATTATTATAATATTATTTTTTAACCCTTATTTACCGGATTTACCCTTAACCATGGTAAATAAAATATTTACCGCAGTAATTATTCAAAATGTCTAAAAATAAAAGTTACCCATTTACACAATTTGAACATCCTGATTCCAAATATGGAATCCATTTTCCTAAATTCAAAACACAGAAGTGGCAGAAATTAATTTAAAATTAATTCCCGCTGTCAAAACAAAAAGCGTGTTTTTAAGAGATAATAACTATCAAAAGATTGACACTTGTTTATGTTCGGTTTAATTGTAAAATTATGTCCAATGACCAACATTATATTAAATGGTAAAAATATATTCTAAATATACTTTAAAACCACTCAAATTCATAATTTATCACTATTAATTATTTTGATTAAAAAAGTTGTTTTTAATTAAAATTTAGTAATTTTCACTATTCATCAAAATATGAAAGTTATCCGAAATGTACCAAAATTTCACCTTAGGCTAAATTCGATATTCCGAATCCAAAAATGAAGTCCATTTTCAAATATAAAATATATATAATTTCAAAAAGTAGGTGTTACTATTCATAACGGCTAGTTTGATTAGTTATGGTGTGTTAGAACTCGGTGTTGCGTACAACACACGCTATCAAATTATTCAAAGAGAAGCGTACTGTAGAAGCTTGGGGTGTTACATTTTTTCAATATCTTTAAGTTAGTACAATAACATATGTAAATGATATTTCAGTTAACACATACTTCCTTCTTCCTTCTTCTCTACTTTACATTTATTCTATTATTTATTGAAATCAAGTATTAATACCTTTAAATAGAATATACATGATTATCAATGTTCTATTTTCTTAATTTTTCAAATATCACGAAAGTTTATTATTATATGTTTTAACTCATCCCAATCATTCCAGAGTAAATATATGTAACACAAGAATAATATATTCATTATAAATCTTCTACTTGATTTTATAATTCTAAATAAGAACAATCAAATCATCCTAAAATCTTATCTACAATTTATGTAAATAGATATCAATCTTTTATCTCGACATCCTACTAAAGGGAAACTTAAGATAATTTCTCTTAAAAACTGAAGTTTTTTATATCCTGGTTTTTCATAAAGGTATAAATCCTTTATATTTTAGTATAAAAATATTTTTTTTCCTTAATGGAAATATGTAATGGGGTTATGGAGTTCCCATGAGTGTTTGGGCTTGGTTTAGGTCCTAGAGTAAGTGGTTTTCAAAGAATTAGGGTGAGGATCATAGTTTACACTATCCATGTAACTCAACCTTATGGCCTTAAGAAGGTGAAGCATAGTTTTTTAAATCATGATCTAGGAGATACTTGAACATTGAAAACCTGTAATTTACTTTATATTAAACTCACATTTTTGGCACATGTTTTGGAAAAACATGTGGCCAAACCATGGTCCCCTTTAAAATGAGGGGAATTCCTAAATTTCCCTTCTATACTTTAACCCTTTATCCTCTCTTTATCCTCCTCATTTTTCACAATTGCTATATGGGATATGTGCCTATTCTCTATTTTAATTTATGATAGATATTATTCATACTGACTCATATTATATCATTTTTCATCACAATTGATCCCCTCAATAAGTCTATAATTCGTGTTTTTTTTCTCACTTTCTCTTCCTGTATTTACTTTAATATTCATGTGGGCTAATATGAACTATTTTCTAGATGTTTGTCCAGTTTTTCATTTTCTCTCATTCCAGCCCAAATTTGAGGTTGATACTAGACAAGCAGTCTAACATAGGTTAAAGGTAGGTGCTCTTATACTTTTCCCTTAACATATTGATGTCTGTAATTTATCACTATTGTTCTACATGCTGATATTTCTGTTTTTTCCTCTTAAAATTAATATTACATTAAATTTTTATCTAAAATTATTTCTAAAAGTTCTATGAGACCCTTAACATCATAAGAGGTTGATAACGTCAAATTGGACCACCCTTAGGATGTGATAGTTTAAATTCTTATAAAAATAATTATTGATTTTATCTAAAACACAACTTAGGTGTCTTTGGTTTGACACTTCGAAAATGAATTACCAAAATGATAAAATTAAATTCTTATATAAAATTGATATATCACCTATAATTGGATCTGTTATATTACTATTTATTATTATTTTGAACCTGTATCACTTTAAAGGAATGGACTGCCTTGAGTAACACTTGGATTCGTGGCCTAGAATGCTTTAGAGAAACTCAAAGTTTACTAGCTGATTAATTGATCTGATCTCCATGTGAGACACCAAACTAGGGCTTGTTCAATTATTAGATTTTGATGGCCTCAAATTAATACCAATAATTATCCTTAATTTCAGAATAACTAGAATCCCTTAGATAATCTCCATGGATTCATCTTAATGTTCTCATACATAGATCATCTTAGATTATCTCCAAGAGATCCAATCAATTCTATCATATTAATACCATTTAATTTTCCTAAAGCTCATTTAGAAAAATTTTGGGTGGAATAGAAAGGTTTCATCCATAAGATTATACCCATACCCCCAAGCCTACCATATTGGTTGATCATTGCGAGTTGGATTAACCCTGTAAGGACATGGATACCCTGAGTTTCCCTAGATCCCTTGTGATTAATATTATAATTGGAAGACTTAGATTTTTTCCTTGGGTCCCTAGCTAAATAATGGTCGTATTCTACAAGACATAAGGCTTAGGCTGAAGCAGGTAGAATCATCCAAGTATCCCACAATGAGACTGATCTTGAGATGGTTTATATTTATAAACTGATTTATATTTATTGTACCTACACACTGTTAAAGTTTATATTCATAGACAGGAACTACATTAGACACCATTGTGGGTGGCCTACTAAGTTTTACTCACACCATTTTTGGGCCACAATTTAGTACCCAGAAAAACATTGTGGATGTAGGTAAGGATAAAAATAAGAACCTGGTTATGGATGAATTATCTCTTTTAGTGTAGGATATTAAGATAAGATGATAGATCTAGTGCTCAGGATGTTCAAAGGGATAGTTATTTTGGGTCTTTTTTTCCTATTTTGTATATTCTAGTACTATTTTATACATGTTACCATGTCTACCTATTATATTCTCATATCATATCATGAAATAATATATATATGATAAATTATATATTAATGTATTTCAATTATTATTGGATGGTTTATTGTTTTACTTCAATGTTCTTTTATTTCCATCCTAACTATTTACCCAACTTCTTTATTATTATTCACCATTTCTCCAGTCTGATAAATAGGGTATAGTCTCCACATCGTACCACCATAGACCCTCACTACTAATCTGAAGCCTCTAAATTGGAGAGAAATTCATGAATCCATGTTTCCAACTATATTTGGTTACCTATGAATGAATTGGGATTTAGATGTCACATTTAACAAATAAGAAAGAAACTATATGAAAATGAGATACATAACTTCATGGAGGTGGTAGTCCACCAAACACACATTTAATGTTTTCATTTATCAAAAAATGAGATTAAATGTGGTTTATAATTTATCTATTCATAATTATAATTATATTATATATGTCACATTTATTTTTCAATTCCTTTATTATAACTAGAAAATATAGGTGTTTGAAAAAAATATAATTCCTCTCTTCATGGAGGCAGTTGTCCACACAATGCACGAATAATGGTTTTATTTTTATCAATAGAAAAGAGGAAAGGTAGTTAATAGTTATTTCCTTAGAATAATAAAATTCAGTATAAAAATAATACTTATACCATCACATGGGAATTATAAAATTAGATTTTGGAAAATAAGAAATAAAGTAAAAGAAGTTAGGGGGAAAAGTACTCATGTTGAGGACTTAGGCTTTCCCTTGGAAGAATCCTTGGAAAGAGAGGTCTATGGTACATAACTTGTGACTAGGAGATCAAGTAAAAGGAATAGTATTTTAGGGGAAGGAATAATATTGTATTTTCAGGAGGAAAATGATTTTTTTGGGTGGCCTTTAATGGGTGAGGATAGGCCCCTTTTATAGGTGGTGTGAATGGTATTTTTTAAATATTTCAGTTTAATATACCAACAGAACATGTTTCACATGTCAAGAAGACTCAAAAAATGGAAAATAATGGGATGATATATGGTTGAAAATAACTCAACAAATCATATTTAAACATCTCTTAAACATTTTTTAAGTCCTTCACTCTTATAATTTTCAATTTTACCATTTCTGGTTTTACTATAGAAACCAGTTTTTTGCTATGTAAATCATTTTTTTATACCTAAAAATAAAATATAACTTGTTAAATAATTTTTAACTAATGATTCAATATATGAACCATTTTATCAGATTAACTTTTCAAATGTAATAAAAGTTAATTTTAATATTAGCGCATATAACATTTAAAAACCAATTTTTTGAAAAAGTGTATGTTTAAGCTTAAAATTTTATATATAGAACAAAATTATCATTTTATATGATTTTAATTATATAAATTGTCTTATTATAAAAAATTAAAAGTTATGTTTCTTTAAAATAAGTCTAGAATTTATTTTTTCAAAAATAACATTTATTTAAAATAAAATATCAAAACTATTTTTTATTAGAAAATAATTATTAATTCCTTAAAATTGTAATCGTATGTTGTTTAAATTAAACATAGAATTTCTAAAATTAGTTGTTTTAATTATTTAAAAAATATCTAAAAAATTAAAAGGTTTTATAAAACTCAAGGTATTTCTTATATAATGATATATTTATAAAGTTTATAGTTTTTGTCAAAACTGTATTTTTCAATATTCAACTAAAAATTAATTGTTTAATAAAAATACTAAAAATTAATTCAATGATAATATTTACAAGATTAATTTTTAATTGATGTCAATTTTGTGAAATCCAAATTCTAAGATTTATAAATTTATCTTTTAAATAAAAATACATCATATAAAGGAAAATTTATTTTATTGAAAAATGTATTGTTAAATCTTTAAGCGTTCTTAATCCTATTCTGTAGAAAATTATAATTTATTAATATATTTGTATATACTATAGGTTTTATTCTTTTTATAATTTTCTTATCTAATATATCATAGATCATTTTAATTTTTGTTGGTGTAGAATATTCTATTATATAATATTTATTTAAGGAAAATACATAGTGAAGTTTCTTGTCATTACATTCCCTCCACTTAAATAAATTTCATCCTCATAATTTTAATTATTCCTATCTAATTAAATAGTTATGGTTTTCTATAAGATACACGTGACTAAAAAATCTATTTTTAATGAGGTTTTATCCTCAATGTCCTTGGAGTGGTTAGTGAACTAATCTTTTCCCTCATAATTGGAATACACCTAATGTTGAGGTTTTCCTTATCCATTTGTGAAAAATATACTAACAAAATGGATGTAACTTTTCATTGGAGATTTATATTTATCCTTGTATTAAAAGGTGGTCATGGGATAATTTTTATATTTGATTATCCTATATTGTCAATTATCTTGGATTCTATGTCAAGATAGCCAATACATGACAAATGTAAAACCCTTGAATTCTTTAAGTTCATTATGGGTTAATTATAACCTTTCATGTGTTTCTAAATTATCAATTTTTTGGGATGATTTTGGGGGGTTTCTAGTTGGTTTTAGAGAGTTTTGGAGGTTATTTTTAGGATGAAAATTTGAATAATTGCTTTCCAAAAATATATTTATCCTCTAGGAAACTGTGTGGCTTGTAGTAAAGGCACTAGGGGTGGAGAAAGATTATATTCCACTATATCCAAGATCAATTCTAGTGGATCCAAGTGTATTGATGATCAATAATTAAGGTATGTGATCCAAAAAACTGTGTTCTTTGAGTTTCTTCTAGATCTACCCTTCTTTACTTAATGGAAATCATGTATTTTGAATATTGTTTCTAGATCTATGGATTTTTATTCTATATGATAATGAATTATAGGATCGTTGTTAGAATAATGGTAGATCTAGAGTGTCATCAGCACCTCCTTTCATCAATATCAATTCTCACATAATTTGTAGATACTGATAGGAATGTTAGTGTATAACCTACTCTGTTGACATAAAATATTCTTGAATATCATTGTATAACATTGAGTTATTTGATATAGGGTAAGCTGTAGGGTTCCTTGGTGTGCGGGATGATCTTGGTCATCATCTCTTGACATGTTTTATAGTTTATCATCAATAAGATTGAGGTATATAGTTCCTTACTATTTTTACCCTTGTATACTCGTGTTTACTCGATATGATTATTGTGTTGGTGAAACTTGTGTTACCATTCTTAATTATGATCATATGTGTGTGTGTGGCCTGTGAGACCCATAGATAGTTCTTGATTCCATGATTATGCTGGTGTGGCTTGTAAGACCTTATTTAATGTTGATCACATGTACTTGAATGTTTCTAATGATACTCATGATGATTTGATATGATTTTTTATTATTTCCGATACCATATTATGTCTAACTACTATACCTTTATAGGTATATCTTTTGGACTAAGAATAGATGGAACATCATAAAATGGTTATCCCTTAGAGGGGGAGTGCACATGATATTTAACGATGATGGAAATGGACCTGAATATAGGTTAGGGGCATCCAAAACATGAGTATAGACCTATGGTAGTAGCATTGGGGGTATGAAGACCTTATGGAATAATCCGAGTCATAGACATGATATGATGACCTTGAGGCTTTACCATTAACCAATAAAGGGGCTTGACAGTGTTGAGCCTTAACCTACGATGGAGGAGGGAGACAATGACCATGTGGCCTGATACAAATCGATGCCTTGAGACTGTTGAGATACATTTTCAACAGCTTAAACCACTTCATACATAATTTACAACTATCCTTTCGACATAGTGCTAGTGAAGGTATGTTCAGGGCATGTGGACACTTGGTTAGCCTAAAAATTCTTGGAAAATGATTTTTTATTATTGATTTATCATTTATTGTTATTATGGAATATGACTATTATAATTGTGAACACATATGGAGGATGCATTGTGTAATGGTTGGTGTCCTGAGAACCAACTGTTTTTTACTTTGATTACATGAATGTTCACTTATTAAATATTGTTCATTGTTCTGCATGACTATAATATAATAATGTCCTGGAATATTTGTTGCATTGATAAGGTCATGGCGGATCCCCTCTATGATGAGAACATTGAAATTCTATAACAATATTCTTAAATAAAGTTCTACGGTTGTATGACATACTATGATAGGACACATAGTATACAGACTGTCATGTGCGAGAACTCGTAAGAAGATGAGACTCTCTCTAATGGAGTTCGTACTTAGTAATCTCAAAGATGGGAGATTATGAGAACAGACCCGCCAGTAGCAATTCTGCATTTCTTGGTGTCATCGTACATTGCTATCTATGAGTGTGTGTAATGGTCCTTAGATTGGAAGATTATCATTAACTCATGTCATGACTTGCGCACTTAGATTTACTAATGAAAACCGTCATGCAGACAGTTGGTGAGAAGTAGGGTACGTTGGGTGCGTCACAAGTGACATGTTGTTAATGGATAAATAGAGGAAGGATTTGTCCCTTCCATTTATGGAAGTTCATATCTCATCCCTTTCATTGAAATAGAAATGTTGCATGAAATTTAATGGCCATGGTGTAAATGATGAGTTTATTTCTGGCAGTCAAAGAATGACAGGTCAAGCATATAGGTTTATGACACTACCATGAAACCTGCTTGATGAGATATCGAGAAAAAGGGATTAAATTACACAGTAAGCATTCGTATGTGGTGATACATCAATGCGGAGTCAACTTCTTTCTCTTGGGTTCCTTGACACGTTGCTAGACAGTAATCTTTAATATTAGGCAAGCCCGCCTAATGCCAACGAGAAAGAGGCCTAGAGGGTCACACACTAAGTGTATTCAAGTACCTCAAGTAGAATAAAGATTATTCCCATATGTGGTTTAATAATTATTCAAGGAAGCATAAATCATTTTAATGTTGGATGAATAATAAAATGAAAACAAGTACATGCCGTGTATTAATTATTACACGTCGTGTTGTTTTTATTTTGAAAATCAAATGAATAAATGAAAAAAATATATACACGTTGTGTAGTTTTTAATAAAAAACAAGTACACTCTGTGTATTTATTATTACACGCTGTGTTGTTTTTCCAGTTGGGATTTTGAGGATATAATATTGTTTTATTAAATGATATTTATTATAATCAGTGTGAGCGCATGTCAAGGAATTAATTATTCGACATGGCGGTTTTCAATAAGATTTTATGAAATAAATGAAACGCATAACACATTTTTTTATTGTCATAACTCTACAACCTCAAACCTGAATATAAATATCCTCACAACCCCAACTCTTTTCCTACACACAAGAGAATTGTTGTGCAAAACAATTCTGGAGAATTATTTCAAGTCCGAAAGAACCTCTTCCTCCAAGAACGCTCTCAAGACTGAGAGAGATCCTCTTCTATTGGATCAAGATGATCTAAGACGGAAAATGAAAGCAAAGGTTTCTCCTTTCTAGCACCTGGAGACTCCTTTGGCGACGCCTCGAGATACGAGGTGCATGTGTGGATCACCGCTAGAGGAAGTCTACACTTGGCTTCTGCGACGCAATGACGAATCACATCGGAAGGTGATCAAGAACATCAATGAACAAAGAACACCCAAAAGGTATTTCTTTTCAATTGATTAAATTAATTATAATCATCCTGTAATGATCCTACTTCGTGGTTCCGGGACTTTCCTTTTCTTTGTCCATTTCTGTGATTCAATCCGTGGAGACTGGCGTTTATCGTCATATTGATCCCGGATTGATCATTTTTAATGACAAAAATACAAGTGGGCACATCCACCCACGCGCTTCTACTGCGCCCAGATCCTTCAAATGGTATCAGAGCGAGGTTATAATGTTGATTATAGTTATTTAATTTTCGTTGATAATTTATGAATTTATATTGGATTCAATTCGAAATATATCGTTCTATTAATCTGAATAAACGAGATTTATTCTTCCTCCTTCATTTCTCGTTTCATATCATAGAAACGACCATTTAATTTTAATTTTTTATTAAAATACAAATGAGGAACTCATCCGAAGGAGCCGCTATTTCTTTCTGTACAACATGGGATTACACGACGTGTAATTAAAACTACACGCCGTGTACTTAGGTTCAATGAACCGTCATTGGTCTGCCAAACCACACTGTGTGAATTGAATATGCCTAAGTATTAATCGCACCATGTTGACCAGAATTGAACGTTGCGTGGAATCAGAATACACGGCATGTATGCTGGAGCAACACGCCGTGTAGTCCATTCCGGCCTAGGTGAAACCGTGTACAAGGATAAGCCGCGTACCGCGTATACTGGATCACCATGCCGGTTACCGCGTTACAATTAAGTATACACCATGTATGATTTTTCTACACATCGTGTACTGCAAAATTTCCAAAGTACAGAAAACACTCCAAAGCCCCCGGCATGTACTTTGGATAAAAATTTAATACACGCCGTGTAATTATAAACTACACGTCGTGTACTTTCCAGAAATGGAATTTAACTGGGTTTCCTCCAATGTACAAAGACCCATACAAGGAATATGGATGAGAAGAATCTCAAGGAAATTCAGAATGGAATTTACGATAAATAATTGATTAATTATAAGATCATAATTAATTGAATTTGAGTGCGACTTATCTTAAATTAAAAAAATATTAAAAGAACTTGAATTCTAAATATAAGTAAATGTCGTTGCATGCTATGGATGATCATGAGCTATACCAAAGACCCTTTTTATGTGTATGGTTTCATTTAAATTTATTTAATTTAAATTTGTTGGCATGTGTGCCTTCTTCCATTAAAATGTAGGGTCTGTGTTCCCATGGCTTCTTTAATGTAAACCCATGTAATGGAGGATCTCCCCAATCCATAGGAGACAGTTCAAATACTAAAGCTGAGGTAAAACTGACGCAAGAAGATACAAAGGTGGACAGGTGGGAGCTTCAAAACATGAACCATCAGGTTGAAGGTGTTTTCCCTAGGTTAGGGTTATCTTATCAAAACTGATAGATAAGCTAACCAATAGAATCTCATGATCATGACATATTATTTTATTTCTATCTAAATTGCATGGTTTATTTATTATGTATGTGTTGTCACGATCACATAGTTAATAAAATGAACAAGCATGAAAAGATGGAATAAAATAAAAACCGGACTATGCATAAACATTATCAGAACATGGTTAATCACTTAAGCAAGAATCACTTAATATTAACAAGCATGTGATTATGAAAAACTACACATAAAGAATAAAATCCCTCAAATACCATATTAAGTCAGACCAAGACTTTCGTTCCTTGATTAAGGTCAAGACTCAATAAAACTATGTGTTTGACCAACCCTTGTTGGGACACTTACTTTTATAAAGGAAGCCCTTATGAAAGGTTTCGGGGTGACTTAACCATATTTCATCAAGAGGAGTAGCCCTTTCTAGACTTGATGTAATATTGGAGGCAAGAGTTGAGGGAATCCAAGTCAGGATTTTAGGATTGGGGAGTCCACTCAACAGACCAAGGAACTATAAGCTCACAGTTGGCAAAGACCTGCCTACCTAAATACCTTCAAATAACTTGACCAACCCTTATTGGGGTTATGAGAAGGGGAATATGGATCATTTCCACTAGAATGTCAAAGAAATTGGAAATTCTGAGTTCAATGGTGGGGGCCATTGGGAATTGATAAAATAGTGGGAGAATTAATAAATTCATTTATTATTTTTTCTTAAAATGTAATCAAGAAAGTACGGATAAATCTGCTCTTTTAATTTGTAGAATATAAATGAAAAACTCATCAACCACATTTTCTCTACGATCAATTCTGGATAAAGAAAATATCCTCACCGGTAGTAACTTTCAGGAATGGTTTAGGCACCTTCGGGTTATCCTACGCCGTGAACGAAAGTTGTACGTTCTTGAGTCCTCACTTCCTGATTCTCCTGCCCTAGGGGCGAGTGATGAAGATTTCCTGGTCTATGATCAACATTTGAATGACACTCTCAACGTTTAATGTTTGATGTTATCATCTATGTCTAGTGAGCTCATGAAGTCTCATGAAGAAATGGATGCCTATATCATGTTCGAGAACCTTCGTGGTCTATACCAGGAGAGAGCAAGACAGGAAAGGTTTGAGATCTACAAGGATCTATTTCAGAGAAAGCTTAGAGAGGGTGCCCCAGCTGGGCATCATGTAGTCAAGCTCATTGGCTACATTGAGCGCTTGGAGGTTCTAGTCTTTAAACTCCCTGAAGAACTGGCTACCGATCTCATTCTTGCATCACTCCCCCAGATCTTCTCAAACATTGTTGTGAACTTCAACATGAACAACATTGAGAAGTCTCTATCTGGTATTCTTATCCTTATTCTCCAAGTGGATAATGACATGAAGCATGAAAAAACTTCTGTCCTTATGGTGAATAAAAGGAAATGGAAGGTGAAGAGCTTTAAGCCCAAAGATTATTCAAGGCCTTACAAGAAAAGAAAGATCAAATGAGAGTCAAGGGAGAAAGATGCTATTTGTTTTTCATGTGTCAAGAAGGGACACTGGAAGAAAAAGTGCACCCAGCCAAGCAAGAAAGGGGAAGCTTTAGGTGCATTTGTCATCAAATGCAATCTATCTGTTTATATAAATTGGTTATTAGATACTGATTTTTGTTCTCACATATGTATCCAAATATAAGAACCAAGTAGATTCAAGAATATTTATCGAGGGAAGGTAGATCTACGAGTAGCCAACAGAGCCAGACTCGCTGCTATAGCTGTCGAAGACTACCATCTCAGATTTCCTACTGGGATGATCTTGGTGTTGAAGGGTTGTTATTATGTGCCTTCTGTTACTAAAAACATTATTTCAGTATCCAGATTAGATACTGATGGATTCATATTCAAGTTTGGAAATGAATGTTTCTACTTTTATAAATATAGCATTTGTTTTGGTAGGTCACATTTATATAACGGCCTTTATGTGTTAGACTACACAAACCAAGTAATGGTAATCGATGACAAAGTTAATTCACATGACTCATACCACACCCAAATTTGGAATCACCAGCTAGGTCATGTCAATAAGAAACGTTTGATAAAATTACATCAAGATGGGTATTTAGATTCTTTCGAACTAAAACCACTTGGTGAATGTCATGCGTGTATACAAGGAAAAATGACCAAAGACCCATTTAGTGGGAAAGGTGAAAGAGCTAATGAGATTCTAGAATTAGTTCACACAGATGTGTGTCGGACATTTCCAGTTGAGGCAAGGGGTGGGTTCTCATACTTCATAACTTTTACTGATGATTTTAGTAGATATGGATATATCTACTTAATGAGGTATAAGTAAGATTATTTTGATTGGTTCAAAGAATATAGGAATAAAGTTGAGAAACAGCCTGGTAAGAAGATTAAAAAACTCCGCTCAGACCGAGGAGGAGAATATCTTAATCAGGACTTCATTGATTTCTTATCGGAGTTTGGGATTCTATCTCAACTCCCTCCTCCTTACACGCCATAGTGGAATGGTGTAAGGGAAAGGAGGAACCACACCCTGTTGGACATGGTGAGATCAATGATGAGTCACACGAGTCTTCCATTATCCTTTTGTGGATATTCATTACAAACAGCAACACACATACTAAACCAAGTACCATCTAAATCGATAAATGGTATTCCATACGAGTTATGGAGTGGACACAAAGCCATGTTATCAAATTTACATGTGTGGGGAAGCGAAACATTTGTTAAGGCCTCTTTAGGTAACAAACTTGCACCCCGAGGCACAAAGTGTATCTTTATATGATATCACAAGGAAAAAAGGGGATATTACCTATACAACCCCTCGGACAAAAAGGTTACAGTGGCAAGACACTCCATATTCCTTGAGAGGGAGCACATCTCCAAAAGATATAGTGGGAGCGAGACAGACATCAATGAAGTCAAGGCTCAAGATACATAGGAGTTGGTACAAGAAAAGATTCCACAAAGCCCTGTGGAAGAGAAATCTGTACCAGAGACATAAGAACTGCGTAGGAGCATGAGAGAGGTGAGAGATCCAGAACGATATGGTTTTCTTGTCACCAAGGATGGTGAATCATTATTGGTTGAAAGTGATGATCCTCTTACCTACAAGGAAGCAGTTGAAGGCACAGACGTTGCCAAGTGGCAAGAAGCCATGAATTCTGTAATGGATTCCATGTACCAAAACCAAGTCTGGATTTTGGTAGATCCTCCAGTTGATGTAAATCCTTTTGGTAATAAATGGGTATTCAAGAAGAAACTGGACATCGAGGGGAAAGTCAGCACCTATAAGGCACGACTGGTTGCAAAAGGTTTTAGACAGCGTCAAGGAATTGACTATGATGAAACCTTTTTACCGATTGTGATGCTGAAATACATCATAATCCTATTGTCCATTGTCGCTTACCATGACTATGAAATTTGGAAAATGTATGTCAAAACAGCATTCCTTAACGGGAACCTCCAGGAAGATGTCTACATGACACAACTTGAAGGGTTTGTGACTCCAAAGGATGCCAATAAGATATGCAAGTTGCAGAAATCCATTTATGGATTAATACAAGAATCAAGGTCATGGAACATTCGTTTTTATGAAGCTGTAACAGAATTTGGCTTTGTTAAGAATGAATATAAGCCTTGTGTCTACAAGAGGTTTAGTGGAAATACAGTCTTTTTACTAATAGTATATGTTGATGACATATTACTAATTGGAAATGAAGTACCTGTCTTACAGTCAGTTAAGGCATGGTTGCATAAGTGCTTCTCCAAGAAAGACTTGGGTGAGATAATATATATTCATGGGATCAAGATCCATCGTGATAGATCCAAGAGAATGCTGGGCTTATGTCAAAGTACATACATTGACAAGGTACTGAAGAGATTCAATATGGAATAGTCCAAGAGGGGATTATTGCTAGTGTCACATGGAAGTCATCTTTCCATGAAAATGTGTCCTCAGACACAGGAGGAAAGAAAGAGAATGGCAAGGATCCCTTACGCATTCACGATTGGGTCTGTCATGTATGCTATGCTATGTACGAGGCATGATGTTGCTTACGCATTAAGTGAGGTAGGCAGATATCAAGCTGATACAGGAGACCGCCATTGGATGGTAGTCAAGACTATCCTTAAGTATCTGAGGCATACTAAGGATGTGTTCCTGGTTTATGGAGGAGATGAAGAACTAGTCATCAGAGGACATGTAGATTCTAGTTTCAAGACTGATCAAGATGACATGAAGTCGCATACTGGATACATCTTCAGTTTGAATGGAGGTGCAGTGAGCTGGAAGAGCTCAAAGCCAAGTGTGGTGGCAGATATTAAAGCCGAGTCCGAGTATATCTCATCTTCTGAAGAAGCTAAAGAAGTAGTATGGATGCGAATCTTCGTCTAAGAGATGGATGTAGTACCGAGCATTAAAGATCCTATCACACTCCATTGTGATAATACTGCAGGGGTGGAACTTGAAAAAGAGCCACAGTCACATCAGTGGAAAAAGCACATATTTTGTAAGTATCATCTCTTGAGGGATTTTTCTCAGAGAGGTGATGTTGCAGTGAGTAGTATTTCCACGGAAGACTACATGGCGGACCCCTTGACTAGAGCCTTGACTCAGTAGAAACATGATCATAATGTGAGGTCTAGCAGACTAAAAGTCATAGGAAGTTGGCTCTAGTCCAAGTGGGAGTTTTTAAGGGTTGGTGTCCTGAGAACCAACTGTTTTCTACTTTGACTACATGAATGTTCACTTATTATATATTTCCATTATTCTACATGACTATAATATAATAATGTCCTTGAATATTTGTTGCATTGATAAGGTCATGTAAAATCCCCTCTATGATGAGAACCTTGAAATGATATAACAATATTCTTAAATAAATTTCTACAGTTGGATGACATACTATGATAGGACACATAGTATACAGACGGTCATGTGCGAGTACTAGTAAGAAGACGAGACTCTCTCTCATGGAGTTCTCACTTAATAATCTCCAAGATGGGAGATTATGAGAACAAACCCACCAGTAGCAATTCCACATGTCTTGGTGTCATCAGACATTTCTATCTACGAGCGTTTGTAATGGTCCTTAGACTGGAAGATTATCATTAACTCATGTCATGACTCGCACAGTTAGATTTACTAACGAAAACTGTCACGCAGATAGTTGGCAGGAAGTAGGGTACATTGGGTGCGTCACGAGTGACATGTTGTTAATGGATAAGTCGAGGAAGGATTTGTCCCTTCCATTTATGGAAGTTGATATCTCGGCCCTTTGATTGAAATAGAACTGTCGCATGAAATTCCATGTCCATGGTGTAAACGATGAGTTTATTTCAGGTTGTCAAAAAACGACGGATCAAGCATATAGGTTTATGACACAGCCATGAAACCTGCTTGATGAGATATTGAGATAAAAGGATTAAATTACATAGTAATCATTCGTATGTGGTGGTACATCAATGCGGCATCAACTTATTTCTCTTGCGTGCCTTCACCCGTTGCTAGACAGTAATCTTGGACTTTAGGCAAGATCACCTAATACCAACGAGAAAGAGGCCTAGAGGGTCACACACTAAGTGTATTCAAGTACCTTAAGTAGAATAACGATTATTCCCATATGTGGTTTAAAATTTATTCAAGTAACCCTAAATTGTTTTAATGTTGGAGGAAGAATAAAATGAAAACAAGTACACGTGGTGTATTAATTATTACACATCATGTTGTTTTTATTTTGAAAAGGAAACGAATAAATGAAACAATATATACACGCCATGTAGTTTTCAATGAAAAACAAGTACACACCGTGTATTTATTATTACATGCCATGTATTTTTTCCAGTCGGGATTTTGAGGATATAATAATGTTTTATTAAATGATATTTATTATAATCAGTGTGAGCGCATGTCCAGGAATTAATTATTCGACATGTGGGTTTTCAATAAGAGTTAATGAAATAAATGAAATGTGTAACGTGTTTATTTATTTTCATAACTTTACAACCCAAAAACTGATTATAAATATCCTCACAACCCCAACTCTTTTCCTACACACAAGAGAATCATTGTGCACAACAATTCTGGAGAATTATTTTAGTTCTGAAAGAACCTCTTCCTCCAAGAACGCTCTCAAGACTGAGAGAGATCCTCTTCCATCAGATAAAGATGATCTAAGGTGGAAAACTCAAGAAAAGGTTTATCCACGCTAGCACCAAGAGACTCCTTTGGTGACGTCTCGAGATACAAGGTACATGTGTGGATCACTGCTAGAGGAAGTCTACACTTGGCTTCTGCGAAGCAATGACGAATCACATCAGAATGTGATCAAGAAAATCAACAAAGAAAGAATAGCCAAAAGTTATTTCTTTTCAATTGATTAAATTAATTATAATCAACCTGTAAAGATCATACTTTGTGGTTCCAGGACTTTCCTTTTCTTTTTCCATTTCTGTGATTCAATCTGTGGAGACTGGCGTTTATCGTCGTATTGATCCCGTATTGATCATTATTAATGAAAAAAAGCCAAGTGGGTACATCCACCCACGCACTTTCGTTGTGCCTGGAACCGTCACATTGGCAGTGTCCTACTGGGTTATATTACTCACAAAATGCATCAGAATATGAATGCACATGCAACATTAATGGTTAGTGATTTATGTAAGGGAAAAGTACCCAAGACAAATTGGTGAGTTGTGGAGCATGGAGCTCATAGCTGTACTGAGATAGATTCTGGAGGATTTCATGGTGTTTCTTAGTTTTTATTCTTATACTTTTTATACTCTTGTTATCTTTCAATATTAGGATCCTAGTTTATATATATTTGTGACATGGGTAACATTTTTCATTACATTATGTTTACATTTTATTCTACACTAAAGATAAATTTTGTATATTTTATTTATGATTATGGTGTATGGGAATGTTACCGAGGGCATAGTCTCACTATTGTACCCTTAAAACCTCAACTCTATTTTACAACCTACTATTTATGGGGAGGTTTGAATGTGGTCTTGTGGTGTCTCCACTTGGGTGCTATTTAGGGTGTTACAAAATGGTATCAAAGTATATTTATTTTCTTCTCTTCTTGACTATTCTAGGACATAGTAGAAATAAGGTAGCCTATGTGGAACTCTGGTAGGGTATTTTCTATATGACTATGCATCTCATGTTTAATAAAACTTCAAGTTACTATTTAATGTATTTCTATTACAGTTTTATAGGATTTGGGTGAATTCACACAACATGAGTAGGAATGTAAGATCTCATGTCATATATATACATGTTGTGTATTGTATAGTTACTCTTTAATTTAATTACTTGATTTAAAATTATAATATTATTTATATTTACTCTCTAATTTAGTGATATATCTATATTTAAATTAGTCAGTTGAACATGATCATACATTTTTTTGGTATATATATGATTATGAAAAATTTGAATGTACATAGTACATAGCCTGAGCCTTCGGTAGAACTATGAGGGTTATACTTTCTTGGTGGGTATCTCTTAAGATAGGTATTCTGATAGAAATCCCCAATTTTAACTTATAAATTCTTATGTTTATTGTCATACATAAGTTATTGTGGGTTCTATGAATGCTTATTTGATATTTCAGAAAAATGATGCCTTAGAGATGTATGAATTATCCCACTAGGGAAGACATACCAGTTCCACCACAAGATATAGAGGATGATTCACCTAAAAATACTCCCTCGCCTATTCTAGTGTTTTATGCATTGGATCCACTCCAGTCTAGATTATCTTGGATTGAACCGACCCATAGAAGAGGAGTACAAAGGACCATGGTTGACTATGCTCAAGACTTCTTTCTCCAACATCCACCATACTTATAGGGAACTGGGGGACCATATTATTTCAAGGATAGGATATATATCATTTAGTGAATATTGGACTTATTCAATACATCTATAACACCCCAAGATTACATAGTACATTATTTATTCAAAGTAATTCAATATCTTTCACTACACACAATACCGAGTTCAAGCGCACCACGACTTACCAAACTAGCCGTTCAAAAGAGGTTATGAATAGTATTAACTAAAATTTGAACATTATAAAATTCTTATAATTTTAGAATCCATATTATGAGTTTCTTATACATAATGAAAAAAAAGAAAAACATTTTTTAGATAAATGAAGTATTTTTTTAAATGCAATTTTACCACCTTTTAATGGAGAACCCTTTTTAAATAAAATATTTGAAAATTATATATATTAAATTTGAAAATTTTATATATTAAATTTGAAAAAAATAATGTTCTTCTTTAGAATCAGGACATAATAATTTAGTTTCAATAAATTTTTGGTGTTTTCTGATAACTTTCATATTTGGGTGAATAGTGAATAATACTATATTTTTGCTGAAAACAACTTTTTAATCAAAATAATTTGTAGTGTTAAATTATACATTTTAATGGTTTTTAAGTATAAATATTTTATATTTTAACCATTTAATACAATTTTATTCATTGGAAATAATTTCAATTTGAAATTGAACATAAACAATTATCAATCTTTTGTAAGTTATTATTTCTTAGAAACACAGTTTTTGGGTTTGACAATGGGAATTAATTTTAAATTGATAAATGAAACTTCTATCATTTGAATTTGGTAAAATAGAATTAATTTTTTAATTTATAATATCAAAATTATATTATTGTTAATTTTGTATATTTTTCTGAAAACTTTCAATTTTTGATGAATAGTGAAAAACACTTAGTTATAGTTTAAAACCAACTTTTTATTTAAATAATTATTTATTTTATTTATATTAATTTTAGGTCAAAATAGATACATAAAACTTAATTTTACCACTTTGGTGAGTCGAATTTCAAAAATCTGAGAGACACGGTTGATACCAGTAAGTAAAATGTGGTTCAATAAGATGATAATAATTTTTGCAGAATAGTAACTTTTTATTTTTATTTACCATGGTTAAAAATAAATAGGGTAACTAAGGGTAAAACTGATATTATTATTACCCTTACACATGTGCTAATTCTATTGGATAAGTGTAATTTGACCAAAAAAACCTTAGGAATAAAATATGATCCTTTAGGTCCACTTGGATTAGAATAGGACATTTATTATTATTGTATTTAAAGAAGAGTTAAAAGCTATAAAATCAAAGTTTAATAACTAAAACATTTTTAATATAGGTTTATACATAAGATAAATTATAATATAAATATTCATTAGAGATATAAAAATATTTTCTACATAATGGTGTTTTATTTATAATTTTTTGACATTAAATAATTTAATTTATTTATGACACAATGATGATGGTGTAATTACCTAATTAATGAAATATTAAAAAAAATTGATATTATAAATATCTAAATAAATTTAATTTGAGACTTTTTATGAATTCCACTAATTTTTTTAGTTTAATATGATATGTTAGGGTTGGTTAGATGAATTGTTTTCGAAGTAATAATGCTGTTATGAATTTAGAAAAAGCAAAATACCAAATAGTGTCAAAATTGACATAAAAACGTTTTTAAAACAAATATTACATTATTAATTGATATTATATTCCTAAAAATCTAATGTTCTGAAAAAATACTTATATAATGATATTTGTATCATTAATGAACCACTTGGGGTTTTCTTAGAATTATATAGTATGTTTATTAACCATATATTATAAAAAAACAAAGAGACATGGTAAATGTCAAACTATTTTACTAAGAGTTAAATCTAAAAGATAAAGCTAATATAGTGACCCAAACCTATCTAAAACCTATTTATTTAGTGGTTTTATACCTATCCCCACCTTATCCTTTAAATAATTCATTTTTTAGCCATTAGAAACCGAAAATTATTTTATTAAAAAATAATATTTCTAGCTTTTCCTAAGGTGCCCCTCACCCCTCTTATAAAAGGGCACTCCCCCTTCTCTCTAATTAACACCTTCAAATCCATTTGTCTTAGACAGAACCTTCCTAAATTTACTCCCAATTTTCCTAAATTCATTTTATAGGCCTTTCTTTAGCCATAAAGACAATCTAAGGAGCCCTTTTGATCAAATAAAAAGGTAGAACCCGAAGAAGAGGTAAATATTTCATCACCTCTTTCAAGTTCCTTTCATCTTCTAATTCCTCTTTCTTTGTTGTTTCCATTCTAAAATAATTACTCCACTATCTTCTATATACTATGATGTTATTATAAATATGGTAAAACCATATTCATTATTCTATCCATCGTTTGAATGACATGTCACCATACGTGGGTACGTACGGCTTACCGTCTCCACGTCGTGATGTAATTGTTACTCAATACATTATTATTTGGATGGGTATAATAATGATGTTTAATTGATGTAAATAATAAATATAATATGATAATGATTCTGTATATATGATATATCATCCAATTATATATTATTTTAATATCAAAAGAATGATATTGTCGCTCGTGCGTACGTAGGGATTACCGTCTCCACGAACGCGATGAGATTCATTTCCATGTTCACCATTCAATGATGATTATAAAATATATATAATTAATTTGTAATATATGAAATAATAATTCTACTGGAGATATATATATATATATATATGTATATATATATATAGGTACGTACATATTTCTTATTCACTTAGTTCCATTCAAAACGATATGAAAACGGAAACAGTGTTTATTCGTAAGTATGACCTACTATCTCCATAAATGGTGCTTTCCATTTCATATATATGTTTATTGTACACAATTATATTATAAATATATATGATATATAAATCATGATTTATATTCTGGAAGTATTTAAATCATGATCTAAGTGATACAATCAAGATTAACGAGTTATAACACGTACGATAAGGAAAGTGATTAATACCTGAAATGTTAATTTAACATGGAAATTATTATTAAATG
Organism: Viscum album; assembly: GCA_963277665.1. Classification (NCBI taxonomy): domain Eukaryota; kingdom Viridiplantae; phylum Streptophyta; class Magnoliopsida; order Santalales; family Viscaceae; genus Viscum; species Viscum album. The sequence goes on from OY728119.1 coordinate 2,054,555,420, forward strand.
GGTAGTATAAAGTAATAAATGAATCATATATGATATTATAAATTTTAATATGGTTATGGTATAATTAAATAACATGCTACGGTCTTTATACACTAGGTTAAACGTACCCTCAACTAAAGGAAAGTACAAGGTAAGTGTTGATTTCACAATCTCTTTATTATTCGTGGTTATTTTTACATAAGTATCTACTAGGACATATTTATTATCCATTTCCATGTTTCATGAAAGAGTTTTAAAAGGGATTATTTTAAGGTACTTATTACTAAAACATCATTTTAAATGTTTTCAATATTTATTCATCTAAATCATTCTCATAAATGTCCATGTTTTCAAAATGGGTTTTAAGGATTTATCTATATTGACATGAATGTTTTTAAAATGTTAATTCCTTTCAAACATTTCAAATTGGTATGGTACACTTTAATTCAAAAATTTATTTAAATGTATTCCTTTCTAAATTGTTTGACTTTTAAATGTTTTCATGAAAAAGGGATATTTCTCTCAATGATTTTTACAAATAATTTTCATCGATGTCAACATCCTTTGATGGATTTTAAACTTGTTGGAAGTTGATTTATTATGATACAAATATTCCCAATTGTATTGATGGTTTTGTGGTATGTTTGACTGTGGATGTATTATTTTTATGCCATTCATGGTTTATAGATAAAGTATTTACATTTTGTATGCTGGTTTTAATATGAATGTTTATGTTCAAACCTTTTTATATGAGGAATGCATTGGACTTAGTAAGTGACGGGTGGAGCTCGCTATAGATACCCAATGCATCAGTAGGTCTCATGAGAAAAACTAGTGTCTTGGCACAAGGCCTTGACAAAATCTTATTTGTAGTCTTGGCACAAGGCCTTGACTATGTGGTTATGAAAGACTCTCAATATGCATTCCATCATTATTAAAGTAGCTATTGATATTACATGTGATCATTCGACTAGTAGAATATCCATGTGAATAAGTAAATGGTATTATTTGATTTTATCTTTTCCATATTATGCTGAATTTCAAATTTAAAAGGCTTTTGTTTTATTCTTATACATTTCCTTCAATTTTTATTCTTATTTAAGAAAGTTTCTGCTATATTTTTATCCTTTCTGAGCATCTGAGCTCACCCCTTTCATATTTTTTATTTTCCCAAGATCTCAAGAAGTGTTTTATGTTTGAGATGCCAAGTTAAGATAAGGGAACAATGGCATTCTCAAATGATTTTTTTTGTTGTATGTTGGAAAGTGTAATGTAACATTCATGTATGTAATATAATTTCCAAGACTGCTAAACCAATCGGTCTTTTGGGACTTGATTCCTTGTAATCCTGCCAATGATACATAATAATGCACCGACTCTGGGATTCTGGGGTTGAGGTGTTATAGTTGGTATCATAGGAAGTTTAGAAATAACCTTGGAAACTAGATTTAGATAAACTCTGATTAGAGCACATAGCCCTTAGATAGACTTTGAGGATTAGTATTGAAGAACTTCCTATAATTTTGGTATTGTAGTGATTTTGTGAGTTTTCCAAGAAATACATTCCTATCTAGATACGAGCAGGTAGAGGCAGCTCTGGAAAAAATGTACCTAGGGGTAAAAACCTAAAACACCGCTTTGATCTAGACTTGAATGGGAACTGGTGCACGAATATGGGCCTTGCTGCACTCTTTGTTATGGAACTCTCGGGGGATATTCTTAGGATAATTATCACTTTCTTTAAAAATCATTATGAAGGATTTATGAGTATATACCTCCTCAAAGAAAATATTTCTATGATTATGGATTATATCCATAAACTATTCAATTTACGTTAGGTATTTTAAAAGTTTGAAATTATTCATTGTAATTCATAGACTGACTTAGTGTATTCCATTGTATAGAAATGGCGCCCAGTAGAAGGAATGAGAACTCCAGCAATACGTATGATCCAAAGAGTAATAAGGGTCATATCATTTATATTATTAAGCCAACATTTAGAAGGGAAATAGTATCCCATGTATTCTCAACATATGAAGAAATAATATCATGTGTTAGTAAGATAAGTAAAGAATTCTCTGAGTCCTTTGGATTTGAAAGGAAGCAAGAGAAGAAAAGCTTGGTAGAGATAAAGATGGATAAAGGGAAGAGGGGAAAGAAGGATTTTCCCATATGTGATAACTGTGGAAATAATCACCTTGGTAAATGCTGGAAGGGAATTGGAGTTTGTTATAAGTGTGGAGGAAAATGACACCAAGTATGTGATTTCAAGGGTAAGAAATAAGTTTCAAATGTACAATTTTCATCTACAATGAGTTGGAACACTATGCAAATCAATGTACAAATCATCAGAGTATACCAAAAATGCTACTATTGGATAATAATAATGTTGTGATACTACTGAAGATGAAGAGGAATGGTCAGATTTTTTACGTTGTTATTAAAATATTGTGTCATTTGAGTATTTTATTAATGATGTACATGTTATAAGAATTATAGATTATATAAAGATTTTACTGCAGTACTATTTCATTAAGGACTTGAGATTGTGTGGAACCAATAAAAGTGACTCAATAAGAGGTTAAATTTTTGGAACATATATGATTGAAAGAAAGATAACCCATAATATTGTTCTAATACTGAGGTAGTGATTTTGGAATAATACATGATTGATTTGGATAAATTATATTAGATATTCTTGAATACCTTAAAACTTATTAATAATTTGTATATTCCATAATTGTTGGAGTTTACAACATTTCTTTGATAAAAGGATTATATCCAGTATTCTCTAAGGAATAAGGGAGCATGAATATAATCAATAAGGTTTTATTGTAATTCAGGGTGTTACCATGTTTTAAAATAATACATGATGAAGGTGTTCACATTTTTATTAAATGGAAAAAGGATCTTCATTATGTTTAACTTCCTTATAATTTTTTTTGAGTTTGGATAGAAGTATTTTAGATAAGTCTAAAGGTTGGAATGGATTAAGTATTAAATTGGATACTATTGTTAAGGTTATTTTTGGATTTTTACAAAAAGAACAACATGCAGACCGTGTGAAAATATGTCGGGTCGAACAAAGCTGCGGGAATCGAACCCACAACCATAGTGTGATTGGGATTTATCGTCTACCACTAGACTACGTGAAGTCCCTAGATTTTATAATATAGTTTTTTAAAAAGGTATGGTATATTAATTATAAATTATATTTTTATTTGGAACCATATACTAATAGGATAAATAGATTTTGTTTTAAGTTCTATTATATTTTAGAGTGAAAAATTAGTTTGTGGTAGAAATTAGTTAAAGGATGGAACACTACTTGTAAAGTATATATATATATATATTTATTCTCTTATTCTATGAAGAAATTAATTCTTAAACATTAGGTAAGGAATCTTAAAACTAAAAATGTGTTATCCTAATACTTTATGTTTTGTTGAACCAATGATATTTTAAATCATCATAGATTGATGGATTTGAGGCCCTCAATTTTACAATTGTTTGTGACTGATGACCTCAATAACTCCCTATAAATATTTACGTTTTCCTCCAATTATGTGTCTCTAATTTCCACCAATTTTCTCTTAATCGAGATCATAATTTGGTGGTGAATTTTCTATTCCCCTTTTCCTCTTATTAAGACTAAATTTTATTAACCCAATTTCCGATGTGGGTTTTCCAACAAAGGTATTTTCTATTTTCAACCTTTTATTTTTGAAGAACAATTTAAAATTGTGAGGATGAAATTTATTGAATTAGGGAAGAATGTAGCACCCCAAGATTTCATAGTACATTATTTCTTCAAAGTAATTCAACAACTTGCACTACAAACCAGACCGAGTTCAAGCACATCACGACTTACCAAACTATCCTTTCAAAAGAGGTTATGAATAGTATTAACTAAATTTTGAACTTTATATAATCCTTATAATTTTAGAATCCATATTATGAGTTTCTTAGACATAATTAAAAAAACAAAATAATTTTTTTCAGATAAAATAAGTATTTTTTTTACATGCAATTTTATCTCCTTTTAATGGTGAACCCTTTTTAAATCCAATATTTGAAACTTTTATATATTCAATTTGACAAAATAAACTTCTTATTTAGAATCGGGACATAATAATTTAGTTTCAATAAATTCTTGGTGTTTTTTTTGATAACTTTTATATTTGGGTGAATAGTGAAAACTACTATATTTTAACTGAAAACAACTTTTTTAATAAAAATTATTTGTAGTGTTAAATTATAAATTTTAATGGTTTAGAAGTATAAATAGATTATATTTTTACCATTTAATACAATTTTATTCATTGGAAATAATTTCACTTTGAAATTGAACATAAACAAGTATCAATCTTTTGTTAGTTATTATTTCTTAAAAACACGCATTTTGGTTTTGACAATGGGAATTAATTTTAAATTAGTAAATGAGACTTCTATGTTTTTAATTTGGAAAAATAGACTTAATTTTTTGATTCAGAATATAAAAATTATCTTAGGGTTAATTTTTGGTATTTTTCTGGAAACTTTCAATTTTTGATGAATAGGGAAAAACACAGAGCTATAGTTTAAAACCAATTTTTTTTAAATAATTAATTATTTTGATTAAATTTATTTTAGGTCAAAATAGATACATAATACCTATATAAATTCAATGTAATTCATTGGAGCCATTTTTTAATAATATTAGATATTTAAAATTTTATTTAACTTTTCACCGTCTTTTACCCACCTCCAATGAGCTTTTTCCAATCTACATAAAACTTATTTTAACACTTCTATGAGTTTAATTTAAAATATTCAAGAGACATGGTTGATATCAGTATGTAAAATGTGGTTCAATAAGATGAAAATAATTTTTGGGGAATAGTAAGTTTTTACTTTTATTTACCACGGTTAAAAGTAAATAGGGTAATTAAGGGTAAAAATTATATTATGATTACCCTAAAACATGTACTAATTCTATTGGATAAGTTTAATTCGACCAAAAATAGTCTTAGGAATAAAATATGATCCTTTAGTTTCACTTGTATTATATTAGGATGTTTATTATTATTTTATTTAAATAAGAGTTAAAAGATTTAAAATCAAAGTTTAATAACTAAAACATTTTTAATATAAGGTTATACATAAGATAAATTTGACTATAAATATTCATTAGAAAGATAAACATATTTCGTACATAATGGTGTTTTATTTATAATTTTTAGTCATTAAATAATTTAATTTATTTATGACACAATGATGATGAAGTAATTACCTAATTAATGAAATATTACAATAATTGATATTATAAATATCCAAATAAACTCAATTTGAAACTTTTTATGAATTAAACTAATTTTCTATGTTAATATGACATGTTAGGGTTGGTAAGATTAACTTTTTTTGAAGTAATAATGGTTTTATGAATTTAGAAAAAACAAAATACCCAATAGTGTCAAAATTGAGATAAAAGAGTTTTTAAAACAAATATTATATTATTAATTGATATTCTATTTCTAAAAATTTAAGTATCAGAAAAAAGACTTATATAATGATAGTTTTATCATTAATTAACCACTTGGTGTTATCTTAGAAGTATATAGTAAGTTTATTAACCGTATAATATAAAAATACAAAGAGCCACGGTAAATGTCAAACTATTTTACTAAGAGTTAAATCTAAAATATAAAGTTAATATAGTGTCCAAAACCTGGATAAAACCTATTGGTTGAGTGGTTTTCGACCCATACCCACCTTATCCTTTAAATAATTCATTTTTGAGCCATTATAAAACGAAAATTAGCTTATTATAAAATAATATTTCAAGCTTTTCCTAAGGTGCCCCCACCCCTCTTATAAAAGGTCACTCACCCTTCCCTCTAATTCACACCTTAAAAGCCATTTGGCTCTTCCAAACCCTACCTATATACCCTACCAAATTTACTCCCTTAATCCTAGAGGCCTTACTTTAGTATTAAAGCCAATATAAGGAGCCCTTTTTATGAAATCAAAAGGAAGAACCCGAAGAAGAGGTAAATATTTCATCGCCTCTTTCAAGTTCCTTTCTTATTCCACTTCCTATTTCTTTGTTGTTTCCATTATAAAATGATAACTCCAGTGAATTATATATACTGTGATGTTATTATAAATATGGTAAAACCTTATTCATTATTCTATGCATCCTTTGAATGACATGTCACCATATGTGTGTTCGTACGGCTTACCGTCTCCACGTCGCGGTGTAATTGTTATTCAATACATTATTATTTGGATGGGTATAATAATGATGTGTAATTGAAGTAAATAATTAATATAATATGATTCTAATTTTGTATATATTATATTCCATCAAATTATATATTATTTTAATATCCAAATAATGATATTTTTCTTCGTGCGTACGTAGGGATTACCGTCTCCATGAACTCGAAGAGATTCATTTCCACGTTCACCATTCAATGATGATTATAAAATATATATCATTAATATGAAATATATGAAATAATAATTCTTCTGGATATATATATATAGGTACATACATATATCTTATTCACTTTGTTCCGTTCAATATGATATGAAGACGGAAACAACGTTTATTCGTACATACGGCCTACCGTCACCATAAACGGTGTTTTCCATTTCATATATATGTCTATTGTACATGTTTATCTTATAAATATATGTGATATATAAATCATGTTTTATATTCTGGAAGTATTTAAATCATGATCTAAGTGATACAATCAAGAGTAACAAGTTAAAACACGTATGATAAAGAAAGTGATTAACACCCAAAATGTTAATTTAACATGGAAATTATTATAAAATGTGTAGTATAAAGTAATAAATGAACCATGTATGATATCATAAATATTAATATTGTTCTGGTTTTATTTAATTACATACTAAGTTCTTTATACATGAGTTTAAACGTACCCTCAACTAAAGGAAAGTACAAGGTAAGGGTTAATTTCACAATCTCGTTATTATTCGAGGTTGTTTTTACGTAATTATCTACTAGAACATATTTATTATCCTTTTCCATGTTTCATGAAATAGTTTTCAAAGGGATTATTTTAAGATAATTTTTACTAAATAATCATTTAAAATGTTTTAAATATTTATTCATCTAAATCATTCTCATTAATGTCCATGTTTTCAAAATGGTTTTTAAGGATTTATCTATATGAACATGAACGTTTTTAAAATGATAATTCCTTTAAAAAGTTTCAAAGTGGTATGGGACACTTTTATTAAAAAATGTCTTTAAATGTCTTCCTTTATAAATTGTGTGACTTTTAAATGTTTTCATGAAAAAGGGATATTTCTCTCCAAGAGTTTTACAAATCATTTTCTTCTATGTCAACATCCTTTGATGGATTTTAAACTTGTTTGAAGTTGATTTATTATAATACAAATCTTCCATATTGTATTGAAGGTTTTGTGATATGTTTGACTGTGGATGTGTTATTTTTATAACATTCATGGTTTATGGATAAATTATTGACATTTCATATGCTAGTTTAAATATTAATGTTTATGTTTAAAGATTTTTATATGAGGAATGCTTTGGACTTAGTAAGTGACGAGTCCTCAATGCATCGGTAGGTCTCATGAGACAAACTACTATCATGGAACAAGGCCTTGCCAAAATCTTATTTGTAGTCTTGGAACAAGGACTTGACTATGTGGTTATGAAGGTCTGGTGTTATGTATTCCATTATTATGAATGTGGCTATTGATATTGTATGTGATTATTTTAATAGTAGAATATCCATGTGAATAAGTAAATGGAATTATTTTAATTTTATCTTTTCCATATTATGATGAAGTTCAAGTTTAAAAGGCTTTTGTTTTAGTCTTATACATTGCCTTAAATTTTTATGATTATTTATGAAAGTTTCCTTTATAGTGTTATCCTTAATGAGCATATGAGCTCACCCCTTTCATATTTTTTTATTTTACCCAGATCCCAAGAAGTGTTTTTTATTTGAGATGCAGGGTTAAGCTTAGGGAACAATGGTGTTCTCAAGGGATTTTTTTGTTGTATGTCAGAAAGTGTAATGTACTGTTCATGTATGTAATATATTTTCCAAGACTACTAAACTGGTCGGTCATTCGGGAATTGATTCCTTGTAATCATTCCAATGATATGTAATAATGCACCGACTCTAGGCTTCTGAGTTTGGGGTGTTACAACACCAGAGTACCTTTGAGTTAAGATAACATCATTTATGTTTTAGGACCATTCCAAGTGATGGTGGGGGTTTTATTGGAAAAGAAAGAATATGTGAGGGTATTTTTTGAGAGGCCTTAAAGAACATTATTTAGGTAATTCTTTACCAACACTCTAAATATGGATCTTGCTAATGAATTTATAGGGCATCAACTTGGATTTATGATGGTATCTTCATACTCCGATTGTTTCCCCGAACTGGTTCGTTTTTCTCCCCTATTGGCTGGAAATAAGGCATATATGGCCAGGAAGTTTGAGACTGGTCTTCATCATAATATCAGATGAAAGGTTAGTAGTTTTGAACTAACAACATAACCATAGGTTTAACATAAGGACATTACTATTGAGAAGGTCTTGGAGTAGGATCACGCTGGTGGTCTTCTTCTGTCCTTCAGTACTCAAGTGGGTGGACCTCCTACTATTTCATTGAGTGTCTCTTTTAGTTATATGAATAGGAAGTCTGAGTATGTATCGAGGGGTAGTGGTAAGAATTTTGAGTGGAGTATATATTCTTCAAACCCCTTAGGAGGACTTCTATAACACTTCAACTATCGTAAATTTGGACATTACCGTAGGTTATTCCCAACACTGAATAGAAATTGTATCTAGTGTTTCATGATGTGGATTATCCAATAGTTTTACTTCATAATTTTGAGGTAATATTTACACATAGGTTCTATAAAAATGTAAATTATGACCTGTGGTTCAAGAAAGGGTGCTTTTTAATAGGTTCAAACCCCACAAATGACTTTGAATTAGGTGAGTCATGCACCTCAAGGTCAGGGCTATCGAGCTGAGTCATTCCAAGTGTGTATGATGGACCAGGTTCTAGATAACCATGTAGAAGTACCATCGACCTTTATAGGTATAATATTGATCACCTATTTTTTATCTAATTTCATTTTGGAGACTGTTTCTTCTCATTCTTTTATATTTTCTCATGTTTTTTCTAGTCACAATTATTGATTAAGTTGTCTTCAAAGTTGCTTTCTCCCAACACACCCCTGCAGACGAAATTTGGTCATCTATAGATATTTTTATAGTGTTATTTAGTTGTTTATAACTGTGGAAAGTTGTGGGATTTCATGTTCCATGTGATGAATATATTTAATGTGATCCTTACAATGGACTGGGCAAACAACTTTCGCACTCACATAGAATTTTATCAAAGTCATGTATCCCTTTTTCACCTAAGGGAGAGAAGTTTGTGATGACCAGTGAGTGGGATATCAAATCTAGTAGAGTGGGAATAGATTTTAGAAATTTTACATCCATCATGACTTTGTTATCAAGAACATATCTCATATTATAATCATATTATAATTCCTCTTACTTTCCTCATGTTGTTGAACTCTTCTGGGATGTCCTTCCAGATGACTTCTTGGGTTATCCTCATGAGCTAAAAGTTGAGTTTAAGATATAAATCCTCCCAAGAGTGAATTTTTTTTATTCCTACATATAATATGGATCTATCCAAGTTAGTTGAACTTAATATTCATCTTTTGGACTTAGATATAAAGGGAATCATCAGACCGATCACACTCTATGGGGTTCCTATGTTGTTCTCCAAGAAGGCAGATCGTGGTCTACGAATCTATGTAGACTTCAAGAAGCTGAATCAAGTGGTGTTGAGGATTATTTATCCTTTAAAAAGTTTATATGATCACTTTGGTTAGTTATGGGGATCCTTATGGTTCTCCAATATTGATCTTCATGTAGGATACCATCATTTGCCGGTGAGGGAATATGATACACCTATGTAAACATTCAACAGTAGATATGGCATGTATGGGTACCTCATCATGCCTTTAAAATTGATTAATTCCCCAATATTTTTAATTGATCTCATGAGAAATATATTTCATCCATATATTGACTCTTTCATCATGTTCATTATTAACGATATAATTATATATCCACCAACTTCCAAGTTACATGTCGGACACCTTGAGACCATTTTGAGTACACTTCAAGTGCATTAGATCTATTCCATGATTTCGAATTAAAAATTCTGGATCTGAGAGGTATGTTTCCTTAGTAATTTTATCTTTAAGTTTTAAGTTTTAGTGTACCCAAATAATGTGAAAGTAGTCAGGTTTTGGACTCACCCTTATAATGTTTTTTGAGAAAAGGAGTTTCCTCAGGTGGGTTATATAATATCGACGGTTCATTCAAGACTTCTCCCACATTAAAACATCAATGAAAAGGATTAATAAGAAGGGGGTGAAGTTAGACTATGTTAATCAATGTAAAGAAGTTTTTATTTATTTGAAGTGGAGATTAATGGAAACTACAGTTTTGATTCTTCAAGATCCTAGGATTGGATACATGGTGTATAGTAATGCATCACGCTTTGGGTTAGGATATGTTATAATATATAGTTATTTGGTAATTGTTTATGGGTCATGTCATATGTGACCCCATGATTATAAATAACCAATACACAAATTTTATTTGGGTGTTTTGGTCCATGAACTTATGTGTTGGAGACATTATCTCTCTGATTAGAGGTTTGTTGTTCATAGAAACCAGATTTTCCTCTGATATATCTTCTCTCAGTGGGATCTTAATTTTAAAAAGAGGTGTTGGGTAGAGTATCTATATAAATTTGACTTTTATATATCCTACACTCAAGGAAAATTTAATTTCTTTATAGATTCTCTTATCTAAAAAACATTGGAGATACAGGACCTTAGTGAGCGGAAATCACTAGAAGTATGACGTATAATGAGTTTTATGACTAAATATCTTGTGGATGCATATGGGAATGATGGAGTCATTTAGTCATCACATATTCATTAGTAGATCGGATAAAGACTACCTAAGAGTCATATGCCAAATTTTTGGTAATGCGAGAATGATTGGAAGGTGTTGACCCAATCCTGGGGTAGTTAGTAAACAAATATGACATGATCTGATTACACTGGTGGGTTTTATTTATATCTCCTATAAGATAGAAACTGATGATATACTCTCATGATTAAAAATAGGTAGCGCTTCTTGGGTCTAAAAATATGTACCATGAAATCTAAAATCAATTATAGTGGTCTGGTATACAGAGAGATGTCTATGGGGTAGTTTCAATACTGTCTACCTTGTAGAGGGTAATGGTAAAGAATCAACATTCTAGTGATTTTCTTTATCCATTTACAGTGTCGATATAGATGTGGTATAATGTTATGATGGACTTCAGGATGAGGTTACCTTGGACCTCGAGGATTCATGATGTCATTTGGGTGATAACTAATTGGATGATGAAAGTTTCTCATTTATTATCGATCCATGTGACCCATTCTATGGATGAGATGGGAAATATGAATGTATAAAATATTGTACGATTTCATGTATTTCCCTTGATCATTATATCTAAGGGAGATGTGTGTTTCAAATCATATTTTTGGTTGGTATTACAAAAAGATTTGGGTTACTAATCTAAAACTAAGTACATTGTATCACATATATATCTATGGTCAATCTGAGAGGATGATCAAGATATTAAAAGATATGTTGTGGCCATGAATCCTGCATTTTTTGTGGATCATGTGATAATTAAAACACCTTTTTATTTTTCATAAAAAAATTCTATTATTTTATTCAAATGGAACCTTTTGATACTCTCTATGGTAGGAAATATTATTCACCACTATGTTGGCATGAGTCAAGTGAAGAAGCTGTAGTGGGTTAATGCATGGTGTGAGAGAGATTTGAGTGAGTGTATTTGATTAGGAAGCTACTGACCATTGAACAAAGTAGAAAATAATCATATTACAATAAGTGGATATGGCCTTCAGTGTTAATTTTTGGTGATAGAGTTTTCTTATGGGTTACTCCTTGGTTAGGGAATAGACGGTTGAGGAAGAAAGGAAAGTTAACACCAAAATTTATTGGACCGTTTGAGATTTTTTATCATATCAAGACTATGGATATCATCAGTTCCTTACTCCTTATTATAGATGTATGGTTGATTTATTTTATGGTTCTCAATTCCCTTGGTACATTCTTGATACTATACATGTGATTGATTTTAAGGATGTTGACCTGGAACCTAACACATCATACATGGAATTCTTGGTGGGGATTATAGACCTAAGTGAGAAGGTTTTATTGGGGAATAAATTTCCACTTTTATAGATCTTATGTTGGAATGGATGGATCTAGAAGGAATCATGGGAGTGGGAGTATGATATTCAGGCTCAGTGGCCCATGTTGTTTGAGAAAGATGTCTAGAGACACTTCTTGATGATGAGAAGTCATTAAAGGGGAAGATTTTAATGGAGTCAGATCTTTTTGTTGAATTATATGTTAATTATAACCATTTAAATTTTTTGAGTTGGTTTTGGAGTGTTTTAGACGCTGTTTTGAGTGTGCATGGTAAGATAATGGTTTTCCCAAACCGTTTTTGATACACTAGTAAATGTTGTGGCTAGTGGAAGAGGCACTAGGGTTAGAGCATGGTTAAGAAAAAAATTATAAAACCAAGAAACCTCACCATTTAAATCACATGACATCTTATAGTATCCTAAATAATTGTCGGAACATGGTTTTATGAACTATGTGACCTGAACTTGAGGGTGACCATGAGAGGTAGTAAGCCTCACATGGTTCACACATGGTTTAGAAAACCATGCAACCAAACCATGTATGTGTGATTTTATAATTTGAAAATTCTCTTTAACATCCATTAATTTTCTATTTTGACCCATTGTTTTTCTTCTATATAGAACTATAAAACCTAAATACTCTATATATTTTCTTTCATAATTTCATATCTATCCAATCTCAATTTAGATGGGTCCATGTGTATCAATGATTAGAAATTAAGGAATGTGATCCATGAACCTTTATTATAATTTTTACCTCTAGATATAATCTTCTTCCCTTAAGATGAATCATAGATATTGTATTTTATATAATTATATATGGATTCTAATACATATAAAAATGAATTATTGGATTATTGGTTCAACAATGGTAGATCTAGAGTGTTAATGGAACCTTCTTTGACCAATCTCAATTATAGCATCATTGGTGCCTCCCAAGAGGTATATTGTTATATAACTTACTCCATTAACTTAAAATATTCTTGAATCTCATTCTAGAACCTTGATCTGTTTTATTTAGGATCATTTCTAGGGTTCCTTTGTGTGTAATCCCAATCAAGGGTATTGTCTCTCAATGAGTTTCAAATTTTATTATTAACAACCTTCAGGTTGAAAGTTCCTTACCATTTAGGGACCATGAATACTATTGTTTCATTTAATATGGTTATTATGTAAGAATATATTGTTTTACCATGATTTATTGTGATCTTATATGTTTGTGAGTGTAGCCTTTGAGACCCTTATATGTTCTTGATTTCATGAGTGTACTATTATACCTTGTTCGACCATATTTGATATTAATCACATGTACTTGTTTGTTGCTATTGATCCTCTTGATGACATGCAATGGTCTAAATTTATTATGTCTACCCTATTTTGTGCAATTACCATTTCATTAGAGGTATTTCTTTTGGTACTCAAAATAGGTGGATAGTTGTGATACGGTTATCCCCTTGAGTGGGATTGTGCATGAAATGTGATGATGATGATGATAAATAAGGATACGAGGTAGGTACATGATATCCTTGAGGCCGGACCTAGGGAAACGACATAAAGTATACAATGACCTTGTTTTATGACACAATGCATAAAAAAGACACAATGACCTTGAGGTCTGACCATTGAACAGTTATGGGTTTTATGGTATTGATCCCTAGATTATGATGGAGGCATGATGTGATGACCTTGTGGCCCAATATGACTCTATGCGTTGAGACTATTGATAGACATGTTCACTAGATTTATAGATATCTCTTGGTCATTTTCGACATCCTTTATGACTATCCTTACAGTATAAAGCTGAAGCAGGTACAGTCGGGGCTCATGGTAGAACAGTTAGAACATGAACACTTGAGATATGATTGTTTATGATTTCTTACACATTTATTGGTATCATGTAAAGGATGAGTTGGTAGTATCCTGCTGGGTTATATTACATAAACCATGCATGAGCATCTTGATGTGTGTGGAGACATCATGATTAGAAATCTAGGTAAGGTCAAGGGACCTGGGATAAACAGCTAAGATATATAGAATGGATATAATGGTGGTACTGAGACAGACTCTAGAGGATTATGTGGTGTTTTTTGTGTTTTTCAATTTATATACTCTATTTTTTATTTTCACATTTTGATCCTAGTTTATTTATATGTGTGACATTGGTAATTTTTTTATTACATTATTTTTACCTTATCTTCTATGATGATACTTCTAGTGGTATATTTTATTTCTATTTATGGTATATGTACATGTTACAGAGGGTATAGTCTCTTCACTACAGCCTAGACCCTTGATTTTAGTTCACATCCTCTTGTGTATATGGAGGTGAACATGAGGTATTGTAGAATATCTACTGAGGTGCTATTTGGGAAAACCCAGGTTTGGACATTAAACCTAATATGACATCAAATTTTACTAAAGGAAAGATAATCATATTTTAGAGGAAATAAATTCTTATAAACATCTATTAGAGTGTAGTTATATACTTGGAATACATTAATCCTACCACTATATGTTTGTATTTAAAATTTAAAATATATTCATTGGGGTGGTGATTTTTTGCTTTTATTAAACATTATAGGTTTAGAAGAGTAGGTTGGAAAATATATATTCCTAATAGTTCTTGACTGGGTGATCAGTGTTCCACATTCTATATCATTTTTAAAACCCGCTTCCATAATTTTTGTTTCATAGGCTTTCACTTATCTTAGAAATTATTGGTTTCTATCATCCTTGTTATCTGTTGGATTTGGGAATTGATTTAATAAATGTACAAGTTTCCAGAAATTAATAAATTGAACTATTCATGATACATCAGGATGAAGGTTATTTTATTTCACCATTTCTACTAATCTCTTCACTTTTTCTTAGAGATTGGTTTCTCCATTCCCTATTTTTCCACACATAAGACATCTCTTAGTTACTTTGAGACATTTTCCTTAGTGTGTATTCCCACATCTTTTACATGAATGAAATTTAATATTATTTCCTTCATTATATTCATCACCTAAACTTCCATGAGACCCCATCCTTTTATTCTTTAGAAAGTTTGGGAGCTCACCTAAGTTTACTTTGTTAATCTTGTTTCTTGATAGTTGTTTTAGAATAATCACATATTTTCCAAATCCATATCTTATCCTATTATGTTTCTTATTGGAAAAATATTTACATAATACTAATAATTCATTATTAATTTGGTTCCTTCATGCTTCATGCCTTGAAACAAATAGAGTTAATGTGATCCATGAACACCATAATAGAATTATTGTAATATGATCAACAAATCAACCTCAAAATTCATTACTCTTTAAAATTATTATATTATCATTAAGTTCAACAAAAATATATATTAGTTCAATATAGTTTTATTGAGTTTTAGTTCTCTCATATTACGTAACCTAATTCATTAACATAATATAAAAATCCTTAATAATGGATTGAAAAAAGGATTTCATTAACCAAATCATATCCTCGGGGAGCGTCTATCCTATTTTTTAGTATTAGGGACACTAATCATAAACTTGAGTAAATATTGAGTTGATAATCAACCATAATTTTTTAGGGTGATTACCCCTAGGTTAATCTATTCGAAAACTACATCAACATTCATGTATCCATATATGTATGTAATTCCTAGGAGAACCACAAAATCATAAATTTAAAACAATTTATAGATGTTATTATATACATGGACATATCCCTTAGACATTTATGCCTCGAGTTTTAAATAATGTTCTCTTATAATAATACCTAAAATATTAAATATTTCACAAACTATCCTAAATGGTTACATATACCTATGGAATTATGATCTGTATTAACTTATCAACCTTTAAATTATTTTCAACTAATATCCTAACCTTATAATTTATATAAGCCCTTCTCTAATACTAACTATGATTCCCTATAGACAGGACCATATCAATTACTTGATATAAAGGAAATATCGCATTACATATATTCACAATACCTTTTAATTTTATATTTTTAGAGAACTGGGATAAAACATTAACTTATAAAACCCATGTTCATTTCAACTAACTGATACTTTTCCCACAATATAAGCAACTACTTAAGCCATAATTTTTCTTCAACATCCCCCACTAATTCCCTATATAAGATACTCTTATAGACATGTCACAATTCTCTTATCTTCATAACCTAGGAAAATATAAACATAACAAAGTGGTGAGCACTGATGATCATTAATGGTAAACATAAGGGATAAAAATCAAAGATCACAAGTGAGCATAATATAAACATATGGGTATAATCAATATATGTATGAAATTTATACCCAAAAAATAATAGATTATAAATCATGGAATAAGGAATGGTATAATATAAGAATACATCATGAATATAAAATATTTAACAAAAATCAGGAATACTGAGATTTGTGGCAAAACTATATATCAAGGGAATTATCACCTTTTTGAGTCACAAACACTTTTACCTATACATGCAAGTAACTAAATTATTCCCATGTGTACATGTCTCATGAGATATAAACATTTTTTCAATGTATTTAAGGGTGATATAGGGCCCCACATATAATCATATATACATTTGAGTGCCACATAAAATCAATTTCGTCATCATATGACAAAGAAACCATAGAAATAAATGGGGTTCATATCCTTTTCAATTAGAATCACATAAGGAAAACATTTATAATTAATTTAACAATCATAACATGATATACCCATGGAAAACAAATGGGTATCAAAATATATTTAAGAGCATTTAAGGTAAATATACTTTAATTGTGATAATTAAACATATTATATTTACAAATTATAGGTAAAGGGTATACAATTAAGTTAATAATTTTCCAAATCATTTGATGTATAAAATCTTGGTGGACACACTTTAATCAAAGTAAGGAAATATAATTTTCTCAAAAATAAAATTCATCAGATGAAAAATTAAAAACATTCAATAACCGGGAAAGATAAATTCAGTAATGGATTTCCATGAGTTTAATTACCCAACATAGTTTAAGAGAATTTAGAGTGTAAATCATTAAATTAAATTTTGAAGGAAATAAATATTAATGAGATAAATTGGAAAATGAAACCATAAAGGAGTTTTTAGAATTTTTTTTAACTTTTTTGTTAAATAAGGGGTTGTGGATGATATTAAAAAGTCATTTTTTAAATGGTGAAGTGAAAACTTAAAAAACCATTTACTTTTAAAAAGAAAATTCAAAAAGAGATACTTGAAAATACATAAAGGTTATCAAAAGGGAATTTGGGGCAGAAGACAAAGCATTTTATTTTGAAAGTATGGAAATTATTTTTAATATTTTGAAATTCATTTATTGAAAATGCACATCATAAAAAGAGAAGAAAAACATAATTTTTAAAGTATCAGAAGGTAAATATAGAGTTCACATGATTAAACACATATTTCTATTTTAAATTAATAAAGTAAAACTTTTTTGTGAATAATGAACATGGAAATGTAGAAAACCCAATATTTAAATGTGATGATTTATTATTAAAAATGTTGCACTTTTATGAGAAATAAATTCATCAATAAAACATATTTGAGTTAAAAAAATAATTTTACCTTGATAGAAAAGAGTATTTATCTTATGAAATAGTAAATAGAATAATTTATCAAACCTAGAATAATTGTGCTATATGTATGAAATTTTAACTCAAAGAAAGGAAATTTGAATAAACCAAATCCAATAAAAATATCATAATTGATGAAGAAAAATATTATTAGAAATCATGTTATGTGGTATTAATGTAAATCCATGGAAAAATATAAAGGAACACATAAAAATATCAAAGAGAATAATTTTTCCAACTAACATGAAATAGTTTCAAGAATAACAATCATAACATAATGAATGGGACTTAATTTTACTAAAACACATTGAGTAATTATAACATAATAATAAAAGGGTTAACATGATATTAAAATTAAAATATACTGAAATGAGATATATTAATTATAATTAAATGAAATATTGATGTTAATAAACTATATAAAATAAATTTTGGTGCAAAAGATCAGAAATTTCTTAGGTAATTAAAAATCATACAAAGACACCCTTACCATTATTACTAGATTCCACTAACATGATCAAATCTATTTATAAATAAATAGATAAATAAATAACTTATTTAATAAACTTATTAATATCTATAAAATTTTATAAAAATAAATTATAATTATTTTTTATAAGTATAACAGTTATAATATATTTTCAAAATTAGTTATGAGAAATCTTGATTGTTTTGAATTTTTTTGTAATAGAAATGTTGTTATTTATTATTTTTTCCAAATTTCAAAATTCCTATATCATAAAAGTTAATATAATTTAGTATTTTTAATTATTTATATAGTTATAATTTCATTTTATGGAATTATTGTTTATAGTTCTTGTAGATAAAATTGGTGACAATCATGTTTCATATATTTTTAAGCAATGAATAATGGTGTCTTAATTAATGAGTTTAATAAAAATATTATGATTCCCTTACCAAAATCAAATAATTATTTTCTTATTTATATCATTTATTGTCATTAATTAATTTCTTATAGTCATCCATGATATTATTTTCTAGAATTTTTCAAGTAGGTGGTTTGACCGACCCAAATATGAACATTCCATAATTAATGGGTGATTATGATAATGAAAGCCATTTATTTTGGAATAATATAATTATTTCATAAGAATAATTATATTCTTCGGATATTTTAATAAATAATAAATAAACTATATTTAAAATAAAACAAGTTACTTCATGAAGGCGGTAGCCCATATAATGCACAATTAATGTTTTCATTTCTCAAAAACTGAGAAGGAAATAAAGAAAATTATAGTTTTTATCTTAATAATTGTAATTATATTATATGTTTAAATTTATTATTAAATTATATCCTTATCACAAGTGGATAGATGTATTGGTGTATAATGGAATTCATCGCTTCGTGGAGACGGTAGTCCGCACAATGCACAAATAAAAGTTTCATTTTTCCTAATTTAAAATAGTAAATACGGTTAATAATTATTACCTTAGAATAATATAATTATGTATAAAATAAATATGGATTTAATTATATAATAATTAGAAAATTATTTTTGGGAAAATAATAAATAAAAGATAAAAAGTTCCTGGAAAAAAGTACTCTTATTGAGGACTTTGGTTTTCCTTTGGAAGACTCCTTGGAAATGGAGGTCATATAGAATTATATTGTAAAAATATGCATAAAGAAAAGGAATAAGATTCTAGGTAAAGGAAAAAATGATATATTTGAAATTGGAGAACAAACTTTTTGGGTTGTCCAAAAGGAGAGGTGAGAGGCACCATTTTATAATTGGTGAGAACGAAATATTTATAAACATTTCAAATTAATATAAAGAGAGCACATTTTTCACTTGTCAGGAAGAATAAAAAATTAGAAATAAAGTATTTTTGAATGAGATAATGTTTATAATCTCTCAAATATTCATTTCCACACATGTTTTGAAATTGTTTTAGGTCCTTTACTCTTAAAATTTTCACTTTTACCATTTTTGGTTTTACCATGGTTTCTAGTTTCTAACTAAATAATTCATTTTCTTGCCTAAAAATAAAATGAATGTTATTAAATAATTTATAAAAATTTATTAAAAATATTAAATCCATTTTATTAGATAAAATATTTATGGGTTATAAAAATTAATATTAATATCCGCATATGTCATTCGTAAAAACTCATTTATAGAAAAAGTGTATTTTTAAGCTTAAAATCTATGTATATGATATTACTGTCATTATATTTTATTTTCAAAATATAGATTAATTTATTAAAAAAATATTTTTCTTTGAGATTATTCCAATACATAATTTTACCAAAAATAATATTTAACTTACCTAAAAGACTAAAAAATAATTATAAAATATTATTCAAGTCATTTAAAATTTTGTCATTAGTATCATAAAATAAAAAAAACCATTTTTAAAAAATATAGTTTTACTTATTAAATTAATATTTAATAAATGAAAATTTTTCATAAACATATTGGTATTTTTTATATATTGATTGTTATAAAATTTAAAATTTTGGTAAAAATGGTATTTTCACTTTTCTACTAAATATCAGTTATTCAATAAAAATATCTAAAATTTGTCCTATAATAATATTTATATCATTAATAAAAAATTAAGTTATATTTTTAAAATTAAAATTTAAAAAATTATAAAATTTTCTTTTAAATAAAAGTACAATGTATAATGGAAGCTGCCTTTATTGAAAAAAGTTTATTTTAAAACTTTAAGTGTTCTTAATCAAATTTTGTATGAATTTATAATTGATTACTATATTTTTATCTTCTAAATGTTTTATTCTTATTATAATTTTCTTATATAATATATCTTAGATGATTTAATTTTGGTTTTTCTTGAACAATAATCTATTCACATAATATATATTTAAGGAAAATATATTGTGAAATTTTAATATGTTACTCTTTTGATGGCCAGGAATGAAACAAGACATGAATGGATTTAATTTTATATTCTTTACCTATTAGTGGGATAATGGTTAACATTATATATTCAAAATTATTCTTTAGTCATTTCCTATTTTGAAATAAAATTGGGATGACATTGCCTTGGATTTTGTGTATGGGTTTTTGTGATCACTGAAAGATAGACATGGAGTTTGGGTTATTTTTTCTCAGTTTAATAATGTTAAAAATTTTATTCTAATTAAGTAGAACTATATTATTGGTTATGTTTTGAATATTTATATCCAAAATATTTTGAGACATCAAGGGATATTAAATAAATTTTTATTTGATTATGATCTATAGTTTACATCTAGGTTCATTCAGGGCATGTAAAGGGATTTGTCTACTCAATGAAGTTAAGAATGGATTATCATTAATATATTACGGATAATATAATAATAATATAAAAATTAATACATATATTAATCATATTCATATCCTTTATTCTTTGGAGTGTGTTACGTCCTTGTGGTTATAATTCATTAAATAATTTGAAATTATAGAAAGGTTTGGGGAGGATGATTGTTCAATTTCTTAAACATTGATATATAATGAAATAAATGATGAATTTAATGTATTTCAAGAAACTAAATACAAAAATTATTTTCCTCATGTTCTTTATTGTGATAATATGGAAGTATAAAAATATGAATCTTTCATCGAGATAATTGTTTGTATCATAGATTTTATTGACAAGAGCTTATGGAGGAACGTCATACCACTTATATGAGTCCTATGGTAGAATTGATGTGATTATAGGGATAAATGGGAGTGATAATAATTTATAAGATATCAATAGAATAATTTGTTCATTGTATACACTCAATAATTCTTATCAGGGAAAATAATACATGTTTTTTGTGATTACAGAAAATCTAGGTTTTTAGTTGCATTTTTGATATTTTTATTTAGTATTATATTTATATTTATATTGATATAATTAGAGTTGAAATAAGTAATTCTTCTAGGAATTAAGAAACCATATATGGAGGATAAAGAGGTTTTCCTTTTTGAAAAAAACTTAGAGGGCATCAGGTACCAAGTGGTTATGTATCATATTTCTAATGTTTAAGGTAAAGGGGTTGGTTCTCAAGACCAACCACTAGGTAACTAGTGACAGAACACAAAATAACTAGAAGTATTTTAGATGGTTTTGTAAGTGATTATTTTTTGTGATTTTATGGTCATATGATTTTTATTAAATATTCTATTTTTTTAATATACTTTTTTGTTCCTATAGAAATTCATCTCTATAATCTCACTCTTTCCCTATCCAACTTCTTTGAGAAAATTTTACTTCAATTATAAGAAGAACTAAGATCCTTCAGTGAAATTGGAATCACATTATTTTGATCTTAAAATACCTTAAAATATTTTTAAAGGTAGTGTAATTTGGTTAGTATTTTCCTCTAATCTTATTTTATCATTCTAGATTATATGAATTGTAGATTCATTGTGCTTGAGGATAAATTTAGCCTTTGGTCTTGGTGTGATTTTTTAACATAGTCATATGTGTCCTATATTATTATTTTTCAACTATTTAAGATATTATATATGAATTATGAACTATGATGATTATTTAATGTTATGTATAGTCTTAGTGTGATGGAAATTAAGTTCAACTTTAAGAGAATGATTTTATGTCACAAATCAACCTAGACCAAACCTAATTTGTGTAGCCGAACCAGCCCATGACATGGAACAAAAAATATTATTGATCACTAAAAACTAGAAAATAGTTCATTAGTATCAATATTATGTACATTATAATTATGTTTCTTAATAAAACAATAATAAACGGAGGAATTCCATTCAAAATTATTGTATAAACAATATGTATATTAGAGGATCACACACTTGAAATAAGAAGTTATAAAATATATGTTTAACCAAAAAAGGAACTAATATTTAAAGATACCTCATAAAAAATAAATTAAATCCCCCAAACTCATTTTATAAACACCAAAATCAATAAAACAAATGTTTTAGTACAACTTAAATGCAAAAATATATATATATATAACAAGTTATGGCAAGGCATAACATGAAATATAAACCAAATACCAATATAAAAATAAATAATATACAATGAAAAATATCCATGGGTCAAGAAAAATTATTTTTTCTTGGCACTATCACCATACGCAAATAGAAACTTTAGAATTATCCATTGCATTCATAAAAAACCAACACTAAAAATTTAATATGATAGGAATGAGAAAAAATATGAATATGTAACCTCCCCATACCCTATACATAACCGTTAAAATAAAATCTATTTCATTGTAGTCTTAAATATTACAATAAGTTTAATCTTTTGAAAACTAATAACATGTTATCATAATTTGAAAGAATTTCATTCAAGACATGGGAATTACACTTATCAAAATATATTGTCCCTTTATGTTTTTTAATATAGAGTTGTCATTTGATACATGAAATCATTTTAAAACCATAATTTAAAAATATCCATGTATAAGATAAATATAGGAAGTGTTTAATCCTTTAAAGTCCAATTTATTTAAAATTAATAATGCCCAAGGGTGGAATTTTTTCTTTTTAAAATAACACAAATTAGTCATGATAACCAAAAAATAAAAATGAAGGATTAATATAAAATAATCATATTAAAACCATTCTAGAAATAATATAATTCCAATCATCATAATAAAATCAATAACTCGTAAAACATAGAAAAAAATAATCAATATAATCATCATTATAACATAGAAGTGTTATTAGGATAATATAAGATAAGTCCTAAAATGAATCCGTCTAGTTGGAACAAGATGAAATTAGATCACTTTAATGCCCAATAATACCCTACATAGCTTGACCAAGAGATAAACACCTAGATCATGGCATACTCCACACATGGGGTCAACAACCAGATAAAAATTAAAAACTGATGGAATATGATAACCTAGATATGCCACCTAACTGATCTCGGTTCCTGATAAAATATATAAAATGATGGTGAAAATTTATGATAATGTATACTAAATAAGAATCATATCACACCCTCAACATTGACTACCATTCACCTAAATATCCCCCTATTCTCAAGAATATCATATGATACTCATATAACAACCATGTCTCCCAACTATGATAATTCAGTCTTTTTAAATTTTACCTAATGACAATAATGTTACAATTAAAGGGTCTGTTAACTTTTTGGAATACCATTTTTTAAATTGGAAACTAGACATTTAAAAAAATCATTTCTAAATCAATTTATAAAAACCTCTTTGGAAAATAAATCACATAACATCATAAATGTATTTGAAAATATTAAATGAAAGAGTAAAAAAACCTTAGCAAATCCCAACACACTCTTAGTTTTATAGTAAAATCATTTATAAATTAGTTATAAAACCCAAAAATATATTAGACTAAGGTATTAATTTGAGATGATACACAAGGTATTAAACAAACACAAGGTATGAATCATTACATGAAAACAAATCTAGGAATTTAAATATGATAAAAAACTTTTTATCTCTAATGGAAACTGAAAGAGAAAACAATATCCTTTGGAATAAATAATTAAATAAACTTAATATATGTTTAAAGATCTATTCCTAGAATTACCTACCTCAATCAATAACTATTTATAACCATAGTTATAATCCCAGACAAAAAATAATGTTAATCCATTAAAATTATATATGGAACCCTCAAATCAGAAAACACCCATGTAAAATTCATACAAGATGAAATCCTTTGTTTTCTTGACAATTATAAGAAAACAAAAAGGAGGAAATGTAAGAAGGATATGAGTGGTGGAGGTCTATATGATTTTTCCATAAATAGGCATCACCAAGACATGGATAAATATCATGGGTAATCTCTATAAGGAGGAAGAATTTAGAAGGGGTGGTTCTTAGAGTGTGGAAGTATGAATGAGAGGGAAAAATGACCAAATAGGTCTTTGGTTTAAGAGTAGAAATATGTAAAATCCCATTTATAATCAATCTATATAGTCTATATTGTTTGGATATATATTTTTATCAAATCATGCACTAACCCTGAAACCCTCACTAGAAAGCCGTGGGAGATGTAATGTGATTTTTCCATAATGTTTATTAAACTATGTGACAACCAGGAGATCACCTCTAAAATATAATGAATGATTTGGAAAAACAGGTTTCATGGTTTTTGATAATCATGTGTAAACTCTGTGACATAAAATACTACCATCTCACACCTAATTTCAAATGAATTCAACCTGAAATCAAGTGATAAAGATAAAAATCAATAAATAAATAATATTAAAAAGGAAAAGAGAGGTTGGGGTGTGACAATTCTCTCTACCACTACAATTTGTACCCTCAAAAGTCTTAGTAGAAAAGTTGATCAATGAAAATGGATGTGGTTCAATTCTCTCATTATCATTTCAATTCCTAAAACCAACACCATTAAATATGCTAAGACAAAGCCCATAACACTAATCGATACAAATTATACAACCGATCACAATTACATTTATTAAAACCACCTAGGAGACGAAAAAAAACTATATACGTCATTATTAATATGAATGTTGACTATACTCCTGAAACTCAACATCATTATATATCAATATCTATAAAATAATATATATTATTTCATATAATGTGATTAAAGACAAATAATTTACAACCTATCAAAGGGTAAGATCATATCAGGAAATAAAATATATCATCTGATATTCTTATATCATTACCTTCCCACTGAAATGGGTAATATTCTAATAGAAAATTTAACATTCTTGGTGGTCTTCCTAATATATTAAAATTACTTTGATACATTGATTCTATAAAACAAAAAATTACTCCCAAAAACTTATAAAAAATGAATTCTCAAAATAAGAATAAGAATCAACAAGAATTAAAGGCCTAATAAGGATATCACTAAGAAGTTTCCCACATCACCATAATGATAATTCTTCATTTCCCTAGAAACTTTAAAAAATAAATTTCCATTTATCAAATAACCATTAAATAATGTTGCATCTCTAGAAATATTAAACATTTCCTCAAAATCAATAACTCTTGAATGTTATTAGCTCAAACCGAGACAACTAGGATAAGGTAAGTTGGAGAAAAAAATTTAATTGGAATGCATCAAGATTTGAAACATCAAAAATCTATATATAAGTAAAGGATTCAATCCCAAAATACAAAGATAATTCTATTTATATAAAAAAACAAACAACCACGCATCAAAATCTAAAACATAAGAAAATCCTCAAATATTCATTTACAAAATTATATTAATCACATAGTTAAGACATACTATAACATATAAAAAATACACATTTAGTTTTCAAAACATTTAAAATCAATTTAATTTTGAAAATATATATAAATAAAATCTTATTAATAAAACTCAAAATGGCTCTGATACTATTTTTTATGAATCAACCTAGGCCACCTTGATTTAGGCACCCTATCAATCCAGTGACATGTCCCAAAGTTTATTATCAATCACTAATAGCTAGAAATATGGATCTATAATAGCATAGGATTATCCCATTCATCTGATATAGTTTTTCTACACCCATAGTGGTGAAACTGGTCTTCCTATGCTCTTATAGATCTGTTTCCCCTCTCTCCCCTTCAACATATGCTTGTGCTTATTCACTAATCATTTCTTCATCTATTGTAGCTTTGGTTTGGGGGTGTCTTCCCTTTAATATTTTTGGGTTTAAACCATAATTTCCCATTTCTTGTATGATAGAGAATATTTACCTAACATTTATTCACTCTATTGTTTTAATTTTGGTTTTCTCAGAATCTTCCTTAACTACTGGCCCCCATCTCATTGTTATGTCTCAGTTAGTTTTCTCTAGCTTCCATTCATCCTTCAATTTATTTCTATTTTTTAATCCCTCATACTGTGTTAGAATCAAGTTATTATAATTATTTTTACACTATCTATAATAACTGATTCAATTTATAGTTCCCATATATTCCCCTTTTGGTGATGTATTTGGGTGTTGTAGGAGATTCTTTTAGTCCAGAGTAGTTTTTACTCTCTTTATGTTTCCTTGAGGCATCTAGAATATTGTCCCATGATATTCAATTTAGTTTGATATTAGTAGAGAAGGGGAATTTGGGAAATTGATTTGGTGTTCAATGAATAAAAAGGTAGGTTTGACCTCAAATAATTGTTATTACTCCCATTTTTCTCTCTCTTTCTCGTGGTTTTCATCATCAATGTGTTTTTTCATTTTATTCTTTTTGGTGTTTGTTATGTCCGATGATTTTATTTGGTTTTTTTTGGTTTATAAATTTCATAATGAGAAGGATAAATTCTTTCTTAATGGTGGAATCAGTTCCTTGATGACATAGATTATACTAGTTATAGGTATATGGTTTACAGATGTCTTGGTGGTGATTCTTTGTGGTGGAAATGGGATGTTTGTTTTCTTATAGAGGTTTTTCTAGTGGATTTTTTTCTCATTGGATTCATGGAATTGGAATTATTAAATGATTTATTTTTAATTAATGGAATTTACTAGCTTGGATAATAGTGTTTTTTGGATATTATCAATATTTGGGGACTCATTGGTTCCTTTAAACATCAAACTTTACAGGGTCCTAAGGGTCCCTTGTCTCAAGGTGTATAATATGCCAGGTTGTGCATCTATGGAATCCTAGACCCCATCTTGGCTATTGGATTTCTATAAAGTTAATGGATATTAAGGTTTTTCTTTATAATTGGCCTTTGACACTAGATGTGGGATGGGTTGGGTTTTCTATGTGAAGGTTTCACTCAATGGATAAAAATTGGATCCTATTTATAAAATTGAAAAAAGAGTTAGAATTTTGGAATTTAAAATACATACATTGGAAATATTTTTTCCACAAAACAATTATAAATAGTGGAATTATTATAATAAGTTTAGAATAATCACTCGATATAATGAAGGGTCACATAAATAAAATAAGTTGTTGTGTACATGATATTTTGGTACTACTGAGAAGGTGGGGGTGAATCAGTGGTACACATTTGAAAATTTATTATTTTTAATTCAAACTCTTATACTAGTCAATGTTTTTATCCTATCATATTTGTATCTATTATCCTTACCTAGATAATTTAGGGAATAAAGGCACTAGACCCAACGATTTTTAATTGTTTTGGGCTTGAAATACTACCCCTTTATATGATTAGTCAGTCAACCCAATAACAGATTCTCCACTATAGACCCTAGAGGTTGCACCTAGGATTATTCATATCCCATTAGCATCGAGTCCTACTTTGTTTTTTCTTCCAGTGTCCCAATGAAAATATAAAGCTTCTCAGTGTCTCCAATAATAGTGATCATACTAAAATAAGAAACACTAAAAAATCACTTGTTAGAAGTAGTTTATTAGTGACGGTTCTATTAACATCCACAAAATAAATTCTATTAAAGAATAATAATATATTGGTGGTTTATTCAAAAGGTCATGAAATGTTTAAAAAAACCATATTCCCCCCCCCCACAACCCTCCCGACCTACCTCCTACATATTTAGCAACAACCCTGACCCCATCAAACCCCTCCAACCTTATTCTCCATGGAAGTGACGCGGAACCCCCCCCCCCCCCCTCTGACCTCCCTCCCCAAGCTTAGTTCCCATACTCTTATACTCCTAAGGCTTTTTTGGACTTATTATGGCGATTTAGTGTTACAATTTTTGAAAGAGGTATATTATAGGTTGGGTTTCTCTATTATATAGTTCATTAAATTAATAAAAATTGATTTATTTCCTCCTTGTGCTATGTTTTTTATTCCTAATGAAATTATTATATGTGTATATAAATCTATTTTAAAGGGAAACCATGATTCAATTGTTTTCCATTGAATGTGAAGGTTTTTATATGAAAATGTGTATTTTAAATTTATTTTTCAAATACCATGAACATGTAATATTTGATAAAATTTTAGAATGTATTTTAGTACATGATTTTAGGAATTCAAAAGTTATTTTGGTCCCTAAAATAAAATTTAATGGAAAATCATGAATTTCAATGATGTGCATTGGTTTTTAAGAACCAATTTTGGGTTACAATGATATGGTGACTTTATGATGAATGATTATTTGAGTTTTCAAATTATTTTTTATACAGAGGTTTCTCTAAGTGTATTAAACATTATGGAGGGTACATTTCATAAATAGTCTAAAAATTTAACAATAGACCATGCCCCATGATATATTTTGAAAATTGAAATTCTATGGCGTGTTGATTTCCTATAGGGGGTTTTCATATTGATTATTTTCCACAATTAAAGAGAATGGGATATTTCTTAAAGGTTCTCTAGTGGTGGGGGTGAGCTTATATGTCGAATTTTTAACTATATTCTTGTGTGATAATTGATGTGTGGCCTCTATTTTATAACATGGGAAGAGATGGATAATTTTGCATGAAATTTAGGTGCACATATAAAATGACCTTAAATGGTAGAATGAAGTATAAGAACATGTTACAACCTAAAACTTATCTGTTTATTAGTTTTAGCCATCTGATGGTGTGAGATATAAAATTAAATTATAATTTTCATTCATATTTTTAAAAGGGTTCTTTGGGTCTTAGTTAGAACATGGTAAATGGTTTGGACATTGATTAATGTAGCTAATTTTTAGATGGAATGAACACTTCTTAGTTTCAACTCTATGGTATAATACACCATTATATTTTTATCCCATAAAAATAATATCATTTACATATAAAATATTTAAAAAAATTATATCTTTATCATATTTAATTTAGAGGTTGTTTTCCACACTTCCATCAGTAAATATTAATTATTTCAAGCACATATCTAACTTTAAATACCATGATCTTTAGTTTTATTCTAATATGTATATATTTTTATTTAATTATAATTATATATATTTTGATAAAACATTTATATATTTATATTTCAATGTATATGGAGAATAAAATCCAAAAACTATGGATAAAATTTGTATTAATTTACCTCAAAACACACACCGGTATTACAAGGTATTGTGAGAATCATTATATTGTGAAATTACAAACCTATTAGTGGATGGTAGAATAAAATTTATGTGTCCAAATTGTAAAGTCAAGTGATGGTTGAATAGAAACAAATTATATGATCATTTTATATTGAAACAGTTTCCTACTCGATATGAATATTGGATTTGTCAAGGTGAATCAAATGTTATAGAAAGATCAAACAATGATAATACTGTCAATGAAATAAAATGTGTCCTAGAAGAGGAGAATTCTGCATGAATGTTAGTAAATTAATTATTTGGTTTTCCTGAATAAAATTTCCTATATTTTAATAGATCAAAAAAAACTTTAGTTAATCCTGAGTGGGTTAATCTTTCTTAGAACTTTAGTGAAAAAAATTATTTTTATGAATTTATTGAATACGGACCACTAGGACTGCATGAAGGGTGTCCCATTTATTCAATGTTTTATTTTTTAATGAATTTTTATCATATCACATGTCTTTGTGGAATTACCGAAAAAGAAACATCCATGATTTTAAAGTTAATTAATGATGAATTTAGTGAAGTTAAGATCCCTACATAATTCCATGATATGAAGAAAGCCATCAACAAACTTGGTCTTGATTTTAAAAAGATACATGCATGATCTAATGATAGTATTCTTTAATAGAGATAAGAGTCTGATAAAGAAGAAAAACCAAGATTTCATACAAGTAGATGGAATTAAATGAAAAATAATGAGAGTATAAATCAATGAAACCCCAAGAAGAAATAGAATAAGAAAACTCTTGCAAAGGTATTGTGTTATTTTCCTATAAAACCATGCTTACAAATATTATTCATGTTGTCTAGTACTGCATATGACATGAAGTAGCATGCTCAGGATAGTAAGAATGGATTGAAGATAAATCTAAAATATTCAACATAATAGAAGATGTTTGATTCTCTATATCCATATTTTTATTCATATCCTAGGAATGTACGTTTGGGATTGGATTATGATGGTTTTACCCCTTTTGATACCTTAAGTTCTAATTATAGAATTTTGTCAGTTTTTTTGATCCCCTATAATCTACACACATAGATGTGTATCAAGAGTAATTATTTCATTATTTCGATGATTATTCCTCAAAAGAATATTCCTAGAAATAACAATGTTATATACCATCAACCACAATCAAATAATTTTTAGAATTGTGGGATGATGGAATTGAACCATATGATTCTTAAATGAGACAACTATTCAAAATGCATGTTTATTTAAAATGGAAAATTTATGATTTTCCTGGACTAGGAAATTTATCGGGTTGGAATAATCATATTGGTTTTACTTTTCCTATTTGTAAT
Organism: Viscum album; assembly: GCA_963277665.1. NCBI lineage: Eukaryota > Viridiplantae > Streptophyta > Magnoliopsida > Santalales > Viscaceae > Viscum > Viscum album. Next base: position 2,054,586,556 of record OY728119.1, read on the forward strand.
TTGGATTTTGAACCTCAATTATTATATCATAGTAGGAAATGGTGTTTTATGTTTCATCGTCAATTTCTTGATGCTTCTCATAAATTTAGGTTTAAAAAGACATGATTCAATAGAGATTTTGAAATGAGAAAGTCCTTGAAGGTGTTATCTAGTTTATAAATCTTGGTAAAATTATTGACTATCATTGAAGAATTTGGAAAATGTCATTAGTTTGAAGAAGAGGGAAAAGTGTACGAGGTATAGTATCCAAAGAATCTAGAACATAATAATGGAAGAAATAAATTATATTTTTTAAAATTCCTTATTGGTATTTTAATTTGATACTTCATAATCTTGATGTAATTCATATTGAGAAGAACTTCTATGACAATGTAATTTTTACAGTGCCTAATGAGGAGGGTAAATCTAAGTATCACCTTAATGCTTGTATGGATTTGGAGTCAATGAATATAAAGCATGTTTTTTTGGAAAATGAGAATGAAAAGTATCCTTAGGCTATTTTTACAATGAAAAATCCTAAGAAATATGTATTCCATCAAACATTAAAGAATTTAAAAGTTACTGATGGATATTTAAGTAACATATCAAGGTGAATTGACTTAAAACACATAAATTTACATGGATTGAAAATTCACAACTAACATATTTCAATGGATCAGTTGTTGTCGCCAGATTTACATAATAAATTACCTAAAAAATTAATTATGGTTCTAGTTTAGTTTTGTACCATTTTTAGAGAGCTTTGTGGAAAAACTATAAATCCAACTAAGCTTTATAATGTTAAATAAATGATTGTTTTTAAACTATGTCATTTATAGATGTTATATCCCATTCATTATTCAATGTCATGATTCATTTGACTATTTATTTGGTTGAAGAAGCTAAACATTATTGACTGGTACACCATTAATTGATGTATCCAATAGAGAGGTACGTGATATTTTTTATTTTCATTGGTGAATTAGATTTTATCAAACCATTGAACAACTGTTTTTAATGTGTTTATTGTGACAACGGGGTCTCGATTACAGCACAGGAACCCCGCCTTAACATGGTCGTCGGGTTCTGGCCTACCAGGTACCCCCAGTTACCCCGCAGACACATGGGGCCTACCCTAGGGTCCACCCACATGCCTGAACAGGTCATCTGACTAATGATAGTGCCCACAGGCCAACACATGTCCTTTCTAGTGTGCTTTGTCCGCACTCACACACACCCTGGGAAACTTCCCAGGAGGTCACCCATCCTGATCACTACTTCAGGCCAAGCACACATAACTGTGGAGTTCTAATCAGACAGGCTCCTGAAAAAGAAGGTGTACCTTGTTGACATGACTCATATCATTTAGTCATTTAACCCTTTATCATTTGGGGATGTTACAATCACACCCCTTTAGAGCACAACGCCCTCGTTGTGGGCCCTACATCTTAACCCAGGCAGTGCACCGCACTTAAGGCTGGGTTCCTCCTATGATACCAAATGTGACAACCAGGTCCTGATGACAGCACATACACCCCGCCTTAACATGGCCGTCGGGTCCTGGCCCACCAGGTACCCCCAGTTTCCCTGCAGACATGTGGGGCCAACCCCAGGGTCCACCCACGTGCCTGAACGGGTCATCTGACTAATGATAGTGCCCACAGGCCAACACATGTCCTTTCCAGTGTGCTTTTTCCTCACTCACACACACCCTAGGAAACTTCCCAGGAGGTCACGCATCCTGATCAGAACTCCAGGCCAATCACACTTAACTATGGAGTTCTAATCAGATAGGCTCCCGAAAAGGAAGGTGCACCTTGTTGACATGACTCATTTCATTTAGTCATTTAACCCTTTATCATTTGGGGATGTTACATTTATTATTTATTTCCATCAGGTATTTAGGTCATTTGAAATCATATGTGAGGAATAATGCTCACAAAAATGCTCAATTGTTGAAGGTTACATAGCCTAAGAGTGCTTGACCTTCTATTATAGGTATTTTTATGGGATTGAGACAAGATTCAACCTTCCTGGATATGCTGATGACATCTCCACTAATTCTCATTCTGAAAATTAGTCATCCGTATTTCCAACTATTGGACGACCAATTAGAATGGGGTCAAATTTTACACTGACTGAATTGGAGTTTCTAAAAGAACATAGATATGTGCTACTAAATAATTGTATTGAAGATCCATCTATTGAAGAATCATGACTTCAAAAAAATAGGCGACTAAGGGTTCAAGATCAAAATGAGATGAAAATACTAAAAACTGTTAATATGGAGCTTGGTGAATGGTTCGCATGTTGTGTAAGTATATACTCATATTCAAATTATTGAAGTGTAGCTGTTTTTTCTATGTTAAAAGTTACAACTTATATATTTTTGTCTAGATAATGAATGTTGAAAATCAAGATGATATATAACATGATTTAATGTTTTTGGATCGAGGTCCCCTAAGGCAGGATAAGGTATTTGATGCTAATAATATTCAGGGATTCATGTTTTGTACAATTTATCACGAAGAAGACTTGAAAACTTAGAATAATGGTGTATTTACATTTGTAGTGGTGGGATAATATGGGAAGATAAATTATATAATTGAATTAAATTATCATGTCCTGTTTTTAGTTGTCTTATTAAAATGTAAGTGGGTAAACATTGATAGGGGTATAATGAAAGATTCGTTACATTTTACTTTTGTAAACTTCTCTTTTTTATGGATATTGGTGAGCGTGAAGAACATGATCCATTTATATTGGATTCACAAGATAATATGGTTTATTCTATGGATGATGAAATATATGATGTTTGGAGTGTTTTTGTACAATTAGAGCATAGATACTTGTCACGAACCGAATCTGGTCACCGCCAAAACCGGCACCAAAACCAGCCCGTGACATGACCCGAGGGGCGTTCCCGATCCCCACGAGCTGGCACAAGTGCCCGGGTATCATAAAATGAAAATTGGGAATGATTTACCCGAGTTTATAAACATAAAACAACAAAAGAATCCAATGAAACAAATCTGGATTTTTCAAACCAAACAATCTTTTACAAAAATTCAGAACTGAATTATATGGATTAAAACAACTCAAAAGGTCTATACCAAAGTTACAAATCCAAATAAGGACATCCCAAGAACCCTCATGGCAAGGGGCACCGCCCACAAGCCACCTCCACAAGACTTCACCACCAAGGACCTGCTAGAAACCCGAACCACTGGAACAAAAAAACTGTACCCAACCTGCGACAACAAAAACAACCATGTCTACTTACACCCAAGGGTGTAAGTAGGGTGTGAGCCAATGCCCAGTAGGATACCACCACTAAGATATTCCCTGTGATAAACATTTAAAGACGAAAAGCATGCAAGTTTTCAAAAACATGAAAAGCTAGTTACAATTTCTAAAAGATGTTACTTTGAATAAAAATAGTTTTCAAGTGGGCTATCATTAAGAATCAACACTTTTAAAAATAATGTCAACAATACTGAATTTTCCATCCAACTATACCGTATGCCGACGGTAAGTACAATGTAAATAATGAGCACAAGAAATAGGAAGTAACCCCTAGGCACTAGCTAGCTGTGGGTCCCAGGTACCTCATATCTCGGTGAGAGTAACCATCACAAATATCCATTCTCGTACACGAGCCACTAGTAGGGAACATACCCATAACCTAGTGGTCCCCAATCATCATCATCATAGTTTAGTTAGAGTTGTAAGCATCAATCTTGCTAAGTGAAACTGAGGCCAAACCCCACGGATTCACTAGCATACTAGTACACGTCAACCCACCTAGATACCCAGGTTTTCCCCTTGTGCTCAAACAAGTTCAACAAGTCAAGAAATGTACACGGAACATGAAAATATCATTTCCAAATCACAAATTCACCAAACAGCCCATATGTATACCACACAAGTTGCAAAAATCCATTTTTCATTCAAAATGATTTTGAAATCCGAATCACACCAAAATAGCCCACAACACATTTCACATTTCTTCAACACTTCCACAAAACCATTAAACAATTTTATAAAATAATTATAAGATATATAAACTCATATAACAGCCCACACACATGGAATATAACACTTCTTTCATAATCAAAAATTCAATTTTTCACATCACACTCACACAAAACACTCCACATCACTTTCACATCACTTTCACTCCAAAATATCTCCTTCAAACAATTTAATAAAATATTTCCAAGATGATACATATCACATAATAGCCTTTTCACAAATGAAATGGACCTTTTAAAAATATAATCCTACCAAAACAGTTTGCTGATATAGTTTCACCTATTACACAGCCCAATAAAGCATTCAAAACTTTCATAAAACAATTATAAAGAGTATACCCAAACTTTGCACATAAAATCCCTTTCAAAAATTTCTTTTTAAGCCAAAAGCACACCAAGACCCTACCAAAACATAATTGGCAGCCCAATCAACATGAAATAATCCACATTCAAATGTTATATAATCACGTTGAATAATATCACAAAAGATACCCATGAGAACACACAAATCCATAAAACACTTTCAAGGAGTATAACAAGGTTATACAAATAAAACCATTCAAATACACCCCATTTTTATGCCCACATGGAACTATATCATTACCTAACCATAATTGGCAGCCCCTTTCAACAACTAATAAATCACTTCCACTTTTTACAAAACTACCACAAGATATAACACATGAAATACATTTTAAAAATACACACTTCAAGTAAAAACGTAACTTTAAAAAACAAATGCTTTACTATTGCAACCAAAAATGGTTTTCTCATAATTCACAGCACATAATTAACATGAAAAATTATTTAATCATGTAAACTAACTCATCATTAAATGGTTACCCACGGAATCACCTACCGAATGTGTCAAAACCCTCAAATATTGGGACGAAACATCAACCGCATGACCGCCGCACCTCAAGGAAGTTAAAAGAAACCTAAAACCTCAATATTTCACCCAAAATACAGTTATTTATAACCTATGCACGAACCCTAACTTCTGGAATTTTTTATAATTCATGAATTAGGGAAGAAACCCTAAGCAATTTGAAAGAGGAAAGAAATAGACTCACCTACTTGAAGCATCCTGAATTAATCACTCCAAAAACAATAGTTTCTGAAATTGAAAACAGCCAAAATTTAGGGATTCTTAGAACAAGATACAGGAGGTAATTTGGGAACTGGAATGGAGGGAAAAGATTAAGAATTGAGAGAGTTAAGAAGGTATAAAGTTATCTCTTCAATTCTGGCCGATTTGAGACACCCTATGAAGATCAGCCCTAATTCGCGATATCCAAGTCCTCCAAGGAGGGGGGGAAGGCAATGGGAGCACGTCTGGGTTTCTTAGGGTCGATTGGGAGGTGGAATCACTAAAAAAACGCAAATATTGAAGGAGATATAAAAACATTAAAAATTATTCTTAATGCACGAAATGGGCCTTCGGGCAGGCCCAATATCTTAAATAAAAACCCATATCCGCCATGATTAGGGATATATAAAGGCTCAAAATTTATATTTTGGTGTTAATAGGTCAGAGGAGACCATTTAGGAATTGGAATGAAGGAAAAATATTAAAAAATGAAAAAGTTATAAAGGAAACGAATATTATTTTTAAATCTGGAATTGGGCTCACGGTTTGGCCCAATTCATGAAAACTCATCTATTTCTCCATAAAACCTTTGGAAACCATCCAAAACAAAAAAATTAAAGGAAAATAAATGAAATTTAACTTCAAAATAATTCATGTATGTGACAATTCTCCCCACCATGAAAACTTTCCATCCCCGGAAAGCTACAGAAAGGCCAGATACGAAAGCCAAAGTGAACTGATAAACCAAGATGTACTCCCTTTCCAGGTTTCTCCCCCAAAGTCCAAAACACCTCCATTGATCAATTAAGGAAGGAATACTTCACAAAAAAATTATACAACACTTTCCTGAAGCAATCAATCACATTCAGTCTTTATCCCAAAGGAAAACTCCTCAAACACTATCCGAACAAGACTCAAGAAATTCACTCAAACGAACAACAACATCGAACAAGGTTACACATACCTTGATATAACTAAACCATTGGGAACTCTCCAATCTCAATGGTTACCCAAGGAAGATTTAGGTAGCTTGATAGATCCAAATGATACTACCTACCACCAATCCTTGACCATTGATAAGTCTAAGTTATTGGTACGGGGGAAAAAAAGGCTCCCCACCATAAGAACCAACATTCTTAATCGACCAGCATGGGCCGGTACAGAAAGACCCCAAAATATAGTGTTGGGATGACCACATGGCTAGTATGCATGGTTTGGGAAACCATGAACTAACAGTGGAGATTCTTCTATCTACATGGTTTTTTGGGGGGGGGGGCATGGTCACTACTAACCAAGTGTAAACCCTGTGGTCAACCTATCTAGCCAAACTTCATACCTTTCTCTAAAGACTCAATGGAAACCAAAGTGGGAGGGAATAACATTGTGTGATGACATGGGTACAAGACCCTCCACCTATTTCCACCGAACGGGAACAACTGAAGAAATATGATGACACCATAGGTTTAAACTCTTCTTATCTTTCATATTGAGGATAGGACTTTGCACAAGGGTTTAAATGACACTGGGGTTTCCCCTGACTACGCGCCAGCTTCTCTCCGGGACCTATGGTTGGAGCTCAAAATATTGAAGCATCTTTGGCCTCACAGTTAGGCTTTGGAAACCACCTGAATGAGAATTCTTCTTTCGTTGCAAACAACAACTACACCGCAATCCCCCCGACAAGTTTTTTTTCCAAGACATAAAACATTCCAAACTCACTTTACCCTAACTCGATATTTCACTGAAACAAGGGATTAGAAGATGTACACACATCACACCTTGTTTGTTCGGGTGAGAAACAATAGAAGTAAAGAATACTTATACTCACCTTCCTCTAAAATGGAATATTTTTTTTATGTTTTTTTTCAAGGGAGACATTCTCTCAACATAATAGAGACTCTCAGATGATTGCCCAACTTTCACCTTTACAGTAAATCGAGCACATGCCATCACAAGGAATCACCGAACATGACCATTGCGACTGATATAAACAATGAATAGAGAGGGAACTTGTACAACATCCCAAAACAACACACAATTCTAGAAAGTGCCCATAATATCCTCTCATGACCAGATTTCCCACAATAGTAGTTTAACATAAACTCCTTCTTCGAAGAGACTATGAAGGACCGAGAGTTCCTCTTAGACACTATCCAAATACTCATCCATGCTAATAAACCCAGAACACTTCCACCTTCGAAAAATTAGGAAACTTAAGAGGCTAAGGTCACTTTCAACCATCCATAATCAATCTCCCACTACAAGAGGATACACAAAACCAATAAAGGAATGGGTGTATACTCAATCTAAAAAGCTCAAGAAATGGATTCCATATATTGATCAACTGGAGGATTTTCCAATGGAGAAACAATATGGGTTGCACTTCAATTATGCATTAACCTTTAATGGGGGTGTACCTTATCCAATGAGAGAACCCAAGGACCCAACCAACCTGGTCCATTTTCAAAACAAGCCATAAACCAGCTCCAAACACATGAAGGGAACTATCGTAAAGGCATCCCAAAACATTTTTCAAAAGAGACCACTAACCGTCCCTACAACACAGCTTACCGACCAAACACAAAACCAAAACACAGTTCAAACAGAAGGGGTTCTTGGAATCAAAACATCCCACAACATCAAAATTTTCAAAAAATACATAATATAAACCATTCCAAACAATTCATCAAGTCTTCATGTTTCTCTTTAAAAACATTTCTTTGAAAACAAATGATTCAGCGGTTAGCGCATCCACCAATGGTACCCCATGAGACTTACACATGCATGTTTCAGTGCCACACTGAGCACCCTCCTCATATCCATCTCGACACTCATCGAGTCATGTCATCAACCATCCATCTTCCCATATAACCCCATGCATGTGGTTTCTCACGAAAATACCAAAGGATAAAACAAAAATTTGTTCCACTTTTCAAAACCAAAACGGTCAACCAACACATCCTTTTTTTCTCAAAACCGCTAACCACGAGATCAAAATCCCAACTCACATCTAATTTTTTTTTCAGAAAGTCACAACCATTTAGAAAATAACTCACTTTCAAGATATTCACATCAATTTCAAAACATCTCATCCCATTAAAACACACTCTGATTGTTTAGAAAACTCTATTGGAAACACTTTTCAAAACCAACTTCAATATAGTTCCTTCTTTCAAACAGGTTTTAGTACACCAATTTACATTTCAAAACAATTCTGAAAATTCAGTTCTGCCATTTCATAAACCAAACCATTCCCTCTTTATTTGAAAATCATTTCATAAAAACTTTACGCTTCTTAAAACCAAGTCACCTTAAAACCCAAGTGCCAAGATTTCAAAACTAAGGAACACCAGACAATGCGAGAGGAAACTAGTTTCAGTGGGTGATTTGGACATATGGTTGGTGGACATATTCCAATCACTTCACTATCACAGAGAGTGTTCTAGGGAATATCCCTGGCTCCACATGGCTTGCCAGACCCTGCGAGCTCATTGAGACCATTAACCCAACTCTCTTTTCATTTCCCCTAATCATCATCAAACCAAGAAAACCCAAAGACATAGACAAATCCCAACTTCCCCTGGTGACTTGAATCCTGAAATGAGGTGTGGTGATCAAGAACACTACCCATAACCAGAATTCCATGTCCCAAAAATCATAAATCTAGACTATCCTGACTATTTCCCGGATAACATGACTCAAATGAAGCAAACCTCCCTCTGATACCATTTTGTCACGAACCGAATCTGGTCACCGCCAAAACCGGCACCAAAACCAGCTCGTGACATGACCCGAGGGGCGTTCCCGATCCCCACGGGCTGTCACAAGTGCCCGGGTATCATAAAATGAAAATTGGGAACGATTTACCCGAGTTTATAAACATAAAACAACAAAAGAATCCAATGAAACAAATCTGGATTTTTCAAACCAAACAGTCTTTTAAAAAAATTCAGAACTGAATTATATGGCCTAAAACAACTCAAAAGGTCTATACCAAAGTTAAAAATCCAAATAAGGACAGCCCAAGAACCCTCATGGCAAGGGGCACCGCCCACAAGACACCTCCACAAGACTTCACCACCAAGGACCTGCTAGAAACCCGAACCACTAGAACAAAAAAACTGTACCCAACCTGCGACAACAAAAACAACCATGTCTACTTACACCCAAGGGTGTAAGTAGGGTGTGAGCCAATGCCCAGTAGGATACCACCACTAAGAGATTCCCTGTGATAAACATTTAAAGACGAAAAGCATGCAAGTTTTCAAAAACATGAAAAGCTAGTTACAATTTCTAAAAGATGTTACTTTGAATAAAAATAGTTTTCAAGTGGGCTATCATTAAGAATCAACACTTTTAAAAATAATGTCAACAATACTGAATTTTCCAGCAAACTATACCGTATGCCGATGGTAAGTACAATGTAAATAATGAGCACAAGAAATAGGAAGTAACCCCTAGGCACTAGCTAGCTGTGGGTCCCAGGTACCTCATATCTCGGTGAGAGTAACCATCACAAATATCCATTCTCGTGCACGAGCCACTAGTAGGGAACATACCCATAACCTAGTGGTCCCCAATCATCATCATCATAGTTTAGTTAGAGTTGTAAGCGTCAATCTTGCTAAGTGAAACTGAGGCCAAACCCCACAGATTCACTAGCATACTAGTACACATCCACCCACCTAGATACCCAGGTTTTCCCCTTGTGCTCAAACAAGTTCAACAAGTCAAGAAATGTACACTGAACATGAAAATATCATTTCCACATCACAAATTCACCAAACAGCCCATATGTATACCACAAAAGTTGCAAAAATCCATTTTTCATTCAAAATGATTTTGAAATCCGAATCACACCAAAATAGCCCACAACACATTTCACATTTCTTCAACACTTCCAAAAAACCATTAAACAATTTTATAAAATAATTATAAGATATATAAACTCATATAACAGCCCACACACATGGAATATAACACTTCTTTCATAATCAAAAATTCAATTTTTCACATCACACTCACACAAAACACTCCACATCACTTTCACATCACTTTCACTCCAAAATATCTCCTTCAAACAATTTAATAAAATATTTCCAAGATGATACATATCACATAACATCCTTTTCACAAATGAAATGGACCTTTTAAAAATATAATCCTACCAAAATAGTTTGCTGATATAGTTTCACCTATTACACAACCCAATAAAGCATTCAAAACATTCATAAAACAATTATAAAGAGTATACCCAAACCTTGCACATAAAATCCATTTCAAAAATGTCTTTTTAAGCCAAAAGCACACCAATACCCAACCAAAACATAATTGGCAGCCCAATCAACATGAAATAATCCACATTCAAATGTTATATAATCACGTTGAATAATATCACAAAAGATACCCTTGAGAACACACAAATCCATAAAACACTTTCAAGGAGTATAACAAGGTTATACAAATAAAACCATCCAAATACACCCCATTTTTATGCCCACATGGAACTATATCATTACCTAACCATAATTGGCAGCCCCTTTCAACAACTAATAAATCACTTCCACGTTTTACAAAACTAACACAAGATATAACACATGAAATACATTTGAAAAATACACACTTCAAGCAAAAATGTAACTTTAAAAAACAAATGCTTTACAATTGCAACCAAAAATGGTTTTCTCATAATGCAAAGCACATAAGGAACATGCAAAATTATTTAATCATGTAAACTAACTCATCATTAAATGGTTACCCACGGAATCACCTACCGAATGTGTCAAAACCCTCAAATATTGGGACGAAACATCAACCGCATGACCGTCGCACCTCAAGGAAGGTAAAAGAAACCTAAAACCTCAATATTTCACCCAAAATACAGTAATTTAGAACCTATGCACGAACCCTATCTTCTGGAATTTTTTATAATTCAATAATTAGGGAAGAAACCCTAAGCAATTTGAAAGAGGAAAGAAATAGACTCACCTACTTGAAGCATCCTGAATTAATCACTCCAAAAACAATAGTTTCTGAAATTGAAAACAGACAAAATTTAGGGCTTCTTCGAACAATATATAGGAGGTAATTTGGGAACTGGAATGGAGGGAAAAGATTAAGAATTGAGAGAGTTAAGAAGGTATAAAGTTACCTCTTCAATTCTGGCCGATTTGAGACACCCTATGACGATCAGTCCTAATTCGCGATATCCAAGTGCTCCAAGGAGGGGGGGAAGGCAATGGGAGCGCGTCTGGGTTTCTTCGGGTCGAGTGGGAGGTGGAATCACCGAAAAAACGCAAATATTGAAGGAGATATAAAAAATTTAAAAATTATTTTTAATGCAGGAAATGGGCCTTCGGGCAGGCCCAATATCTTAAATAAAAACCCATATCCACCATGATTATGGATATATAAAGGCTCTAAATTTATATTTTGGTGTTAATAGGTCAGAGGAGACCATTTAGGAATTGTAATTAATGAAAAATATTAAAAAATGAAAAAGTTATAAAGGAAACAAATTTTATTTTTAAATCTGGAATTGGGCTCACGGTTTGGCCCAATTCATGAAAACTCATCTATTTCTCCATAAAACCTTTGGAAACCATCCAAAACAAAAAATTAAAGGAAAATAAATGAAATTTAACTTCAAAATAATTCATGTATGTGACAATACTTTTATGATATAGAAGAGGATGATCAATTGGTTCTTTGTGATAGTGAACCTCGTCAACCACAAAACATCGAACAATTTTCTCGTGAAAATATTAAAATAGTAGAACTTGAAAGAGAGGGTGAAAATGAAGGACTCTTCAAAATGGAGGTTGAAAACAATTAAGATTATGAATATGAAGATAATTGAATTTATAAATTGGTAATGAATATATATTACAATTTATCATTGATAAGTGTTTCATACATATATACATTTTTGTAGTTTTTATTTTTCTATAAAAAAAATTTAGTTTTTAATTTTTTATAGATATAATATACCTTAACCATTTGAAATATAGGAATGATGTGGATAAAAAAAATTAGGATCCTAGACAATTAGAATCTTAGAGTACACCGACACTATCGTCATCTTCTATGGATCTTACTCATCGTATTGTACCTAAGATTACTAGTGAGATGGTGATGCTGCTGAAATATATGGATAGATTGTTAGGTAGCTTTCTATGAGATAGTGATCTTTCCGATTAACTTCACCCATGTTATTTTTTATGTTTTTTGTTAAAAACATTCACCAACTAAATGAAAACTCACTACTGAGTACCCAATAAACAACACATATAAAAACTATTGCTTAGATATAATAATTTATACTAAATGATTTTTGACCATAAAATATATAGTGATGTACTTATGAACCACTAAATAATGTAATGGCAGTTTAAACCACCACCCTTAGTAAAAAAAAGCCACATTGACCATATTTTTTTAGTGAACCTCTTACAATAGATTCAAGCACCCATTTAATTTGGGAAGAGAATGCAATGAAGGGGTGAGGGGGAACGAAGATGAGGTGTGATGTGACTAAATAAGCTGTGAAATAGTAAACCATTGGGCAAGGTGTGCTAAATCATTAAATTTATTAATAATATATTAATTATAAAATTATAATTTTTAAAAAATATTAAATGGTTTCGAAATTTATCATAAGAAAACAACCAGATATTTATTTGTGAAATGTAGGAGTCGACACCACATCAATCCAAGTTATGGTTTTGCTGTGATGCTCGTAAATATGCTTTTAGTGTTTTAAAACACAGAAATTCATGTTTTACAATAAAAAAATAGAAAATTATCTGATATGAAATCATGGGACAACCAACTTTTCATTATTTTTGAAATGTACAATTAAACAACAAATTCATTCAATGTACAGTGTGCTTAGAATAACTAAATAAGAAATTTTAAAAGATATAAAAGTTTTTGAAACATGTGTCTGGGGGTAAAAACCAAGAAAATGACATTAGATTGACCTAAAATCATGGGAAAACAATCATAGATTTAAATTTGAAATATAGAAACCAATAACATTCTATTTTGAATTTTGGTTTTCTCATTATTGCTATAAATGCCTTTTAGAGTTTTAAAACACTTAAACATGTGTGTAAAGGTCCAAAACATTGAAAACAACGTCATATTGACATGAAATCATAAGATAAGTACTAATAATTTATTTTTGGCATTTATGAATAGACAACACATCAATCTGATGTGTGGTGTTGAAGGAATGACCCAGTAACCACTTTTTAAAGGTACAAAAACCATTAAAACTAGTTTTAAGGGGTCAAAACCAAGAAAAGATGTAAGATTTCCCTAAAATTAGGGGGAAACAACTATATATTTATGTTAGATATATAGTAACAAGCAACATATCATTATGAATTATTGTTTTCCTGTTATTCCTATAAACACGTTTTTAGCGTTTTAAAACACTAAAACATGCGTGGAATGATCAAAAACATAGAAAATGACCATATATTGATAAAAAATCACTATAAAACCACTACTCAGTTATTTTTGACGTGTATATGAATATAACACATCAATAGATTATGCGGTGTGGTTGGAATAACTCATTAGCCACTTCTTAAAGGGATAAAAACCTTTAAAAAGAAGTTTGGGGGGTTAAAACCTAGAAAAATATGTTGGATTTCCCAAAAATTAAGAGACAAGGACCGTATATTTAATTTTGAAATATAGGAACTCACGGTACATCATTATGAATAATGCTTTCCTGTTATGGACATAAATGTGTTTTTAGTGTTTTAAAACACTAAAATGTGTGTGGAACGTTCAAAACCATAGAAAATGACCAAATATTGACGTCAAATCATTAGAAAACCACCAATAAATTATTTTTTACATGAAAACATGGACAAATTGTTAATATAAAGTGCGATGTGGTTGGAATGACATAATAAAAAATTCATAAAGGTATAAAAACCTTTAAAAAAGTGACGGGGTCAAAACTAAGAAAATGATGTCAAATTTTCCTAAAATTAGGGGAAAAGACCATATATTTAATTTTGAAATCTAGGAACTGGTGACACATCATTCTGAATGATAGGTTTCACATTATAACCATAAACATGTTCTCAGTGTTTTGAAACACTAAATCATGTGTGGAATAGTCAAAACCATAGAAAAAAACTTCATATTGATGTAAAATCATTATAAAATCGTTTATGTGTTATTTTTGACATCTATTCATAGAAAAAACATCAATATGACATGTGTTGTAGTCAGAATGACTCAATAACCACTTCTTAAAGGTATAAAAACCTTGAAAACAAGTGTTGGGGGTTCAAAACTAGAAAACTGACTCCAAACATCCTTAAAATCAGAGGAAATTAGCCGAATATTTAATTTTGAAATGTTGGAACTGATAGAATACCATTACGAAAGAGAGTTTTCCCGTTATGGTTTTAAACACATTTTTAGTGTTTTTGAACACCAAAACATGCATGGAATGATCAAAGACATATAAAACGACCTCAGATTGATTTTAAGTCATTGTAAAACCACATATGAGATATTTTTAATGTGTGAACATAGAAAAAGTGTTAATATAACATGTGGTGTGGACATAATTACTTAGTAACCACTTCTTAAAGGTAAAAAAACCTTTAAAACAAGTATCGGGGGGGTCAAAACTAGGAAAACAACATCAGATTGTCCGGAAATTAGGGAAAACTAACTATGTATTAAATTTTAAAATTTAGGAACTTAAGACACATCAATCCAAAAAACAGTTTTCCTAATATGTCTGTAAACATGTTCTTTATGTTTTAAAACACTAAAATGTGTGTGGAATAGTCAAAACCATACCAAATGACCACATATTGATATAAAATCAATGTAAAACCACCTCTATGTTATTTTTGATGTGTATTCATAGAATAATTTTCAATCCAATGTGTGGTGTAGTCAGAATGTCTTAGTAACCACTTCTAAATTGTATAAAAACCTTTAAACAAGTGTTGAGGGGTCAAAACTAGGAAAGCAGTATTGGATTTCCCTAAAATCAGGGAAACACTAAAGCGTTTTTGGAATTGTCAAAAACCATAGAAAACTATATAAAATGATGAAAAATTGATGTAAAATAATTAGAAACTCGCTTATAAGTTATCATTGATGTGAGTGCACATGTAAGACATTAATCTAATGTGTGGTGTGGTTAAATTGACCTAAAATAAGGGGAAAATGACCATATATTTAATTGAGAAATGTAGGAACCATTATAATTCCATTCTAAATGATGGTTTTCTTGTTATGGCTATAAACATATTTTTAGTGCTTTAAAACACTAAACATGCATCGAACTGTCAAAACCAAAGAAAACAACCAATGATTGACGTTAAATCATTAGATAACTACTGATAAGTTATTTTTTTAATATAAGACATTTTGTGATATCAAAGTCTTTCAAATTTGTTTATTAAGAAAATTTTAAGCACATCTCATGTCACTTTAAAAATAAAATTGAAAATTTACTTATACATTTTCAGTTTCAAGTGTGAAATCTTATCTTGAATAGTAATTTTATGTTTTAAAATAGTTTTTCATTATATATTATTAGTTTTATATTAAAATTTCTTATTTTTTATTAAAAAAATAATAAATTCTATGTTCAATATTCTGAATATATTATGTGTCTTTTCCTTTTCACATTTCTTTTCTTAAATATTCTATTTTTCATTGTAGTTAGAAGATGTTGACAATATACAGGATGTTAACCATTCCAATACATGAAATTCTTCAAAATTCTTTCATGATGGTTCTTAGTTTCTTTGGTATGTTAAAATTATATCAATTATTCTACTGTAATTATTATTTATTAGGTTTAGTTTTAATTTTTGTTTCATTTTTTGTTACATTTAATGAGATGATGTGGTCAGTTTTAATTAATGATATGTGGTGGAGGTAAAAATATGTAGTGGAGGTTGTGATGTGGATGTATATTGGTTGTGATGTGGATGCAGTAGAGGCAGATAGATGTATTGGTTGACAGATGTATGGATTTACTAATATTGAGGTTACGATGACTGTAGATGTTTGTATATTTGTTGTGGATGTATGAAATATGTATGATGGTTTAGCATATATTCACCTTTTAGTTTATTGAATGTCACTTTTTTATATTTATAATTTTTTAATAAAATATTTTTAAAAAAATCTGATTTAGTAGTGGTTTTTAAAAACCACCACTAAATACATTAAATAAAATATTTTTCACGGAGGTTAGGATTATTCGACACCGAACATATTAGTGGCGGGTCTTTACATTTTAAAATATTTCTATAGGATATTTTTTATAAAAAACATCACTGAATACTCTAAAAATGATATATAGTAAAACCACAACGAAATTATTGAAACTTCCTCTAAATGACTAGAGACTATACAATACATGGTGGTTTTTAAAACCACCTCTATACTAATAAGTAGAGATTTAAACCAAAACTAATCCACACAAAAACCACCGCTACTACCCCTTTTTTATAGTGATAGATCTCATGTTTTATCTTGATTTATTAATCAAAAGTTGAAATAGATATTCCTCCCATATCCTTATTGATATACAGTTCAGTGTATGATAATTCTTTATGGATTTAATTGGATAATAATCTCGATCGGGTCTTTTGGACTTGATCAAATTCCCTTGCACTTTAATGATCTTTATATCCCTCAGTTTCTTAGATGCTTGAGTATAACATGTCTTATTATCTTCTCTAGGAATTATAAAATCTAGTTTCTCACTTCTCTCTTCAATAAAAGATAATATCAGGTTCTCATAATCTTATTATTAATATCTTTATTTTCTCTTAAGTCCCCAACACATTTCATATTAATATTAATATGAATATTATTTCCATAATAAAAATATAAAAACATTATGATTTTAGTTAGCAGGTGATATCTTTATTCAAACACATTTGAAAACCTAATTGGAATCCTCTTTTTAACTTGAGACTATTTCCTTATAAAGTATTTTAATATCTTGATATCCTTCTACATAATATATAAATATTTTAAATTCAATTTGTATTTAATACACATGTTAATAGAATCAAATGTTGTTTCCCTATAGATATCCTCCTTTTGGTATAGAACTCATCTCATCATAGAATTTTAGATCACAATCGACTTGAATGACCATAATTTTTTAGTAGTATAGATTAGCACTTTCACCATCATCTAAATTAGTCTTCATTTTATCAAAATATAAATTTTGGAAAATCCTAATTATCAGTCATGAGAAGGGATCACATTTTCCCCAAGTATCTAGCTCAAAGTGATTCAAACATAGTATACAAAAACTCATTCAAACCTAGATGATCCTTCTACAATGAATCCTAATTATTCAATGAATCACACATATAAAGTGATGAAATAAAATATACACTGTGAGAAGTAATTCATATAATTATCTTGATGAAACATATATTGGTTTAACTGATTCATATGAACAAAAAATGTCTCATATGAAATGTTAATGACTCGTAAATTGGTCCAAAGACCCATATGTAGAGTCTTGATTAACCTATATAGAGTTTATGAAATGAAACATATAAAGGTACAACTTATTAATATATAGATCGCAGGACATAGCTAAATTTATATTTCAGTACTGAAACTTCAGACTTAACCCCAATTATCCTATAGCCTCTCCCAATCTTTATAGGGCCTTATTGATCACCATAAATAATCTTAAAACATAATTCAAAGATTATTTATCACTTGTTATAGTATTTTTCATACTTTTTTGACAGTGTATGGATTCTATTTACTTTATATTATCTTTTCTTATTTTGAAAATAGTTCTTTTTCCCCAAATTATTTCCACCTACTTAAAACTCAATCCATGTAATCATAGATAATGTTTCTTTATTAGTACTTGTATTTAACTTAAAAATAGATTAAAAATAATCACATATAAGGACTTATCCACATATAAGGGATACTACTTAAACATATACATGTAGTAATTATAAGAAGCATCATATTTTTAATTTTCCATTAATTATGGCTATAACTCATTCATTATACATGGACTTCACAAAAATCCTACTAACATCAAATACAAATTTCTCCTCAAAAATCCACATGGGAACATCAATATTCCTACTTGGATTTATTGTAAATATGAAATTTCTTTCCATATTTTATGTTATTTTTTCACACTTATTTAGAATAAATGCAATGCAATGTAAGGGTATTATAAGATCCCAACCAAGGATCTGCTTAACTTGTGCCCCGAGCTGGTGAGTCACATGGAATCAAGCATGTACCCCCTTATTCTAGAGGTTTCCAACTAGTAGTGAAGGTCTAGGGTGATACAGTGGGGAGACTATACCCTCATATTATTGTGCCATAATGGATATAATAATTAATAAGAACAGTGAAAGCATATATAAATTGACACTGACAATAGGAATAGTAACCCATAGTAGTGGAAGCATATATAAATAGAAGGAAGAGTGAAAAAAGATAAAATAATAACAAACTTATGAAGCATAAATAACCAAGAAACTATAATAATAGTAAAAATCCTAAGGGCTAGATCATATAAATGATGATGTCATTGCATGCTGATATACACAAATAGAAAAACTTGGGACATGCATATACAATATGCAATATAAAAATACAAAAAGACAAAAAGACTGCTCCACTAGAATCATGACCATATGATCAGTCCTCTTCTCCCATTCTCCAGTCTATAAGTAAAATGAATCAAGCATCTATAATAGGGTGTTTTTCCTGTATCCATACCTATTGAAAAGTAATACAATTGGGTACCAAAGGAGGCCCATGTAGGGTGTGAGATAAAGTCCCAGTAGGCCACCACCAAAGGTATTTAGAAATAATCCATCTTATATGTACATAGTAATAGTGTTTTGTAGGTATAAATTAATAATATAAAATGATAAATAAATAAACAATAGTCAGCTCAGGTTCCTATAGGACACATGGCTATCTCTACCAGCTTTGGCATAGGCCGGAATATGAGTATGATGAGTAACCATAAATATATATATATATATCTGTGTGTGTGTGTGTCTGTGTGTCTGTGTGTAGTTATATATTGTATACATGTGTATACACTAATTACATGAGGTCATAAGTAGGCATATACATTGATACTAGGTGATGGTGGGACCTACAGCGTAACAAAATAATCCATAACCAGTCTAATGAGCTGATAAGCTCAAGAGAAGGGTACAAGCCTATAATCTCATAACGAATTTGATTCGTGTTTCTCAAAACTCAGGATAGGTGGGGTGAGACAACAATCCAAAAACCTGAAATTGGGGAATGTGGAATGGCATTTCCATCACCCAGATACAAGTATAACAGTAAGAGATGTCATTCTCAACACCCAATATAAGGGAGTGTGAAAAGTAAATCCCAAAAGGTACCTTAACCATTGTTCACTAGCCAATATCAATGGAATACTCATTAAAATATTAATAATTATTACCATGAGGGATCACCTCTAATGTATAAACATCCACATAACACAAGTATCCAAAGGTGAACTTTTTACATTGTTCAAGTTCATAATGATAAAATATAAGGCATGGCCTTGTCACCGATTTCCAATCATTCAAGTAAATCTATTTAATTTTTTAACATATGGAAAGTCACTTTATGGTCAACCTGGAAACTTAGAATGTGTTTTTATACATTTAATTTTTTTTTAAAAGATGTAAATTACATTTTCTGGCCAAGCCGAACACTTAGGAAATGTTTGGACATTTATACAGTTTAATATAAAGGGGTATTTCATTCAAAACACCCAAAGGGGAAGTTATGATTGAGGTAGGAAACCTTTAAACACTTATCAAGGGTCTATGAGAGTATAACAACATGCTTTTAATTATTTATATTGGAAAAACACATTTTAAGATGGTGCATGGAAATGTTTAAAAAGCTCCACAATATCGAAAGTTGTGAAAACACTAAAACCTTTGGGAAATAAATCTAGACCACTAGCCTTAGTGTGGTATATGACTCATCATCCAATATCGGCTTCAGAATTTAAGTAGAACTAGAGAAGTCAGATGAATGTTCCAATTCCCTTAAAATGGATTAAATGAGCTCACACCAAAATAGCGTAATAGATGGCAATATAAACAAATAAAGTACGCAAGAGGATTATAGATCTTACCAATGTAGATCCAATGCTTTTAATAGTGATCCTTTTGGAGTCCAGATGAAGGAGATACCGGTAACACCCCAATATTTTATGAGATATATTGTTTTTAATTTCCTTGATGTCTTTTTTTGTACACTACACCAAGATTATCTTGCACAATATGAAACACTTCATTAGCTTGTTGTATACGCAACACTATTCCTGGCTTGTGTCGCACATAATTTCAAATTTGTTTGATAGAATTAATTTCACACAACACTGGGTATAGATTTTGTTCAATGTATAAATGAACTATGTATAGATTATGTAATACGCAACACCAAAGGAAGCTTTTGCTACACGCAACACTGACTTGGCTTGGGTTACACACAAGAGTGACCTTCCGCGATAGCTTGTGTGGTACGCAATACCAAGTTTCACTAGAAAACAATATATTATAAAATATTATATAAACTAGATATTATGAATATTATTAACCACGTTTTGAATTTTATATAACATTATCATTCATCTTAAACATGATATGAGAAAAAAATAAATTTTCAGATAAAAGAAGTATTTTTCCAAAAAAATGCAGTTTTACCGAATTTTGATGCCACACCCTTTTTAAATCTAGTTTTGACTGTTTTATAAGTTATATTTGACAATATTAACTTCTTATTTGTAAAAAAAAACATAAAAATTTACTTTGGATAAATTTTTGATACTTTCCTGATAACTTTCATATTTTGATGAATAGTAAAAATACGCTAAATTTTAATTGAAAACAAATTTTTTCCTCAAAATAATTTATATGGTTAAAATATATTATTGAATGGTTTTAAAGTATAAATATAATATATTTTTATTTTTTAAGTCAAATTAATTAATTTTCAACAATTCTACATTGAATTCATATGTAAAAACATTTCAATCTTTTGCAATGTTTTAAACAAAAACCCATTTTTTCGACAATGAGATTAATTTTAAATTAATTATTGAAACATTTGTGTTTTTAATTTTTAAAATTGGATTACATATTAATAATTAACAGTTCCAAATTATTTTAATGTTATATTTTTATTTTTTGGGCATTATGGATAGTAACATTGGTAATTATTTTTATTACCATAGTTAAAGGAAAATCGGGTAATTAAGATTAAAAATAAGATTACAAAATTACCGTAACACATGAAAAAATTCTATTGTATGAATAAAAGACGACCCATATCGCCGGAGGGTTAGAATAGATTCATTTTGTGGACTTTGTTTTATGAAAATTATGTAATTATTATTAAAATAAAAGAAAGTAACAACATGTCACTCTCTTATAACTTATAAGTGTAATAATTTTAATTTAGTAATAAACTTTACAAAACATAGAAATAAAATAGTCAATAGAAATATAATTAAATTATCTATATCATATAAATTTATTTATAATTTTTAGGTATTAATTAATTATCATTAATGATGACACAATAATGATATATAAATTATTTTATTAGTTTAAATATCAAATAAATAGTCTTAAAAATATTAAAAGAAATATCATATGAATAAATTGAAGTGATCCACGAATTTTCAAGGTGACTATGACATGTTAAGAGTGTATTAAATATTTTATTCCCAATTTATCTTTTGTGGTGATTTTATTTATAGTCAAATAAATGAATTTCCAAAATTGATACTATTGATATTTCATAAAAATAAAATTTTATTAAATTATTTAAAAAACATAAAAATATTTACAAATTACAAATTGATAATTATAATGTCTAAAATATCATAAATTATCCATTTATGGTCAATTAATACCATATAAGTAAATATTCATTTCCATTAAATATTTAGAATTTTATTACCAAAATTAAAAATTAATAGAATAACTAAGTGTTAATTAAAAGGATAAGGTTTAAATTGAAAAAGAAGTTGTCAAAATTTTATTTTTTGATGCGATTACAACCCTATATCATCTCATATTATAATTTGGGACACTTTGGTGGTTTTTTGTTTAGGGTTTCATTTTATTATAAATTAATATTTTTGAGAGTTTCCTGAAGTTCCCCACTCCTCTCTTATAAAAGGGCACCTCCTCACTCTCCTATTAACACCATTTTTAGCATTAAATCTTGTCCAACCACTGGTCATTTATCTTATCAACTTTCCTAGTTACATTCTAGAGGTTCTGGTCTTCTCAAAAGACCAACTCTAGCTCTCTAAGAAGAAATTTAAATGAGGCATGTCAAGAAAGAGTTAATCTCTTCTACCAATTCATTCAAATTTATTTCTTCTACTACTTCCTCTTATTTAGTTGATTCATTATAAAGTAATAAAATCAGTATCAATCATATAATTATATTTTACTATAAATTTTTAACAAACCTATTTCACCTTTTATCCATCCTATAAAAATGAAATCACTGTGTGTGCGTACGTACAGATTACTATCTCCACACTGTGGTGTAATATATTTTTCACCACCACCTTATTCAGATGCATATAATGGTGGAAATAATAACTATATATAATTATTAAAACATTATAATAATTATGATATATTATAAACTATCCAATTTAATACCATTCAATAATTATGGGAACGATATCATCGCTCGTGCGTATGTACGACATACCGCCTCCACGACACGATGACATTCATTCTCCATGTTAACCAAACAATAATGATTATAAAGTATATATAATAAATAATCATGAAATATATGACATAATAATTATACTATATTTATGTATATATATATATATGTCATTTACTTACTTTCATCCTATTCAATAAGGAAATGAAAACAGCGTTCATGCATATGTACAGCCAACTGTCTCCCTGAACGGTATATTCCATTTAATTTATCTATCTATTAAATATATATTTATATACTGAATATAATATATATATATATATCATGTTTTACATTTTTTAAGTAATTAAATCATGATCTAAGTAATCATATGAAGAATAACAAGTTCAAATGTGTACGATAAATGAAACAATTATTACCCACAATGTTGCCTTAACATGGAATTGACAAATGAACAGGTAATATAAAGTCATAAGTTAATCATATATGAAATCATAAATATTATTATGGTTCTTTTAAAAGTTAATAATATGTTTAAACCAACTATATAGGAGTTTTTGACACATATAGAAGATATCAGACCTATGGTAAGGGATAAATTTGCAATCTCATTTTTATCCAAGATTGTTTATACGTAAGTATTTTCTGGGGATATATTCATCATCAATGTGCATGTTTTGTAAAAAAATCCAAAAAATTACTATTATTCTATGTTTTTTTAATTCATTTTATCCATTTTTTACTTTTACTATTTGGTATGTAAGGAATCTTTCTTTTTTTTACCATACGAGTTACTTTTTGACTTTTCCGGTAAAAGTACGAGGAGATTGTTTTTTTAACTTATGTGGAAGGAATAGATTTTTACCGCTTCTTAATGCCTTATTTCCATGAATATTCCTCTAAAATATTTTAATTTTATTTCCAACTAAATTCTTTTCTTTTAAAATTGCATGTCATTTTGAGAAAAGAAAATATTTTTAAAGTAGAAAGGATATTTTCCTCAAGAATTAAGTTCAAGTGTTTTATCAAAATTATTTTCCATCTAAGATGACATGGGGTTATGTTTATATCCCTATTATTAATTTTATTTGATTGAATTATTTTTATGAAGTCCATTTATCTTATATGGATTATATTAAGATGACATGATGTTTAAGAATACCATTTTATTTAATGGGTTATGCTATACTGAATGATTTATGCTTTTGTAGAAAATGTAAGAATGATTTATTTATGAGATGGGTGGGATCCATGTCTCACTCAAATTCAGTGGATAAAGATTTATATCTCATGAGATTTTAATGGTTGGAATGGAAAGTAAATCTAGTTCAGTAATACCGGGCTAGATTGGAAAGTAAACATGATTAAATAATGGACTTCGTCCACTATGATGGTCTTGGTAGCAATGCATTGGCTACTACAGAAATAATATTATGTGCTTATTAGTTTTCCACAATTACATGTTTTATGAAAATGTTATTCTGTTAGGGATAATGTTCCTTTACGATCCATGCCTTATGTACTGCCAAGATTTATGTCATTGCTCAAGATGTTGATGTTTAAACTGTATGTTCATGTTTTTTGGTTCAAATGTTTGTGATTTGTTTTATGATTTACATGTTTACCCTTACTGATAATTTAAGGTTTCCCTTTATATGTTTTATTTTCCCTAGGATATAATGAAATGTTTTAGGTATGAAAACAAAAAGCGGAAGATCTTTATGGGAGATGTTGAAGATCTTTCACTATGATTAGAAGATTATGTTCTGAGTTTCCAAAGACAATAAACTAATACGATCTTTAGGCATATACTCGTTTCATGTATTAAGTATTCTACAAAATAAATTTAATGTCCATATACATCAAGCTTGGGTCTCTATAGTTGGTATCAGTGCGAAATGTTAGTTAACCTTTGGAAACTAGGATGCAAAAACTTTTGTGAGATCCCTAGAGATATTTCAAAAGTATGTCTAAGGATGTCCCTAAGGTTAAGTATAAGTATAATCTGTACTCCTAAAATTATAGAAACGATCATGAATAACCTATAATTAATCCTAAGGTGTTAGATATTGAAGTCACACCCCCTTGACTATGTTGTTCTCCTTGTTTTAATTTTTCCTCTCACGCTATTTTTTTTTGGGTTTTAAACGATGGCTGGAACGCAAATGAACTATGTTAATGATCAATGCACTAGGAAATGAAATGATATTCCTCATAAACAAAAAAAAAATTATGTTATATTGAATGAAAAATCTTATTTCTATACTTATACAATCTATGAATAATTCTGGACTCCCAAATGAGCAGAGAAGGGAATAAAATTATATTGAGTCCTTCATAAGGCAACATCTGCCATCCTTTAGTGGGTCTTCTGATCAACTTGTTTCTGAATAATATATCAGTACCATTAAAAAGATATTTTCCATACTTCTCTATTTCTGACATGAAAAGTTCATTTTGGTTGTCTATCGTTTAGAAGGTGAAGCAGACTAGTGGTGTACTATAATTAAGAATACAAGGCATAAAGATGAAATTGAATACATGGAATGGGACATGTTCAAGAACTTATTTTTCAAAAAGTACTTCCATGGTATTCCTAAAAAAATATGTAAAAGGAGTTCCTTGAGCTTAAGAAAAAGGATGATGAATTTTTTGGTGCATACGAGGAGAATTTAACAAGAATTTCAATGTATGCTTCTGGTTTTATCATCCAACCTGAAAGAAAAGTCGATCGATTCTTCAGTGGCTTAACACCAAGTCTTTGAAGGGAATTAGATGTAAGAGACTTCAGTATCTAGGAAGAGATTTTGTGATGTGCTATCAAGGTAGAATGGGAAGTTGGTGTTACAAATCCATCTCATGGTTTTGAAAATAAACGAAATATGGAGTTCAAAGGAAAATCTCAAAACAATAGTGAAAAGAAGAAAAATGTTTCCTTTTTCTCAAAGTGTGGAAAGAATCATGGTTGTGATTGTCTTAAGGGGACTATAAAATGTTTCAAGTGTGGAAAATAAGGTCATCGAGTAGTTGAGTTCTGAAGTAATGGGAAAAAGGTTTCTAATAATGTAAATGGAGAAAAGACTATAGAGAACACACCACCAACACTTTAATGCTATAAGTGCAAGGAAATTGGTCATTATTCAAACCAATGCCCTAATACAAGGGGTTAATTATGATTGAAATCAACATCCTCTTAAGGAAAAATACAAAGGTAAGTCACATGCAATCACCATTAGTGATGTTGAGTATGAAAACGAAGTAGTGGAATGATTAAGTGTTTATGTAATGGGATTCCAAAATAGTTTTGTAGAATCTCATTTATTGTACTATGGAATATTAGAATATCTATTTATTGTTCCATTATGGTTTTCCATAAGTATATAGCACCGGTAACCATGAAAATTGATTGAAATATTTTTTGAAACCATATGATATGTGAATAATGAAGGGATTTGGAGAAAATAATATGTTTGATAGTATTAATGAGCTCATGACAAATAAAATGACAAGGTGATATCGTGGTTTGAGTATATATAATTTTTGTTATATTTAGTGTGTGGAAAGATTTAATTTTTATAGAATTCATGTTATCACTAAGGTTTTACAGTAATTTATTTTATTATCATATTTCAAGATAATACATGATTAAGGTATTTTGTTGTTTGGAATGTGAAAACCTAGAAATTCCAAATGAGATATGGGAGAAAAATGTTATGACAATTTAGTTCACCTCCTTCTAAAGCTTTATATTTTCAGTTTTTGGAAGGATTTTAATGTTATCCATTTATAGATAGTGTAATTTATATTCTGGTTGAAGTTTGTAAGATTAATGTATTATCTCACTATAGGTAGACTTGTTAATATTTAATAATCTGTTATAACCTTTTTGTTGAGACAGATGGAATAACCTATCATTCTATCGTATGATCTGCTAATACTTCAAGAATGAAAAACTCAACTTCATTTCTATAAATAAGAGATGGAGTGTAAATTTTTTAGGGAACAATCATCAGTACAAAAATCAAGTAATTATTTCTTCTATTGTAAAAATTCATCAAATTTTGGAAAAGGATCTTGAAAACCAAAAATCTTATCCTAGTACCTTATTATTCGATGAATCAAATGGTCCCTTAAATCATTGCGGATTTATGTATTTCTGGTAGTTAACTTTCTCCAAAATTTATTCTCTATCACTATGCATCAGAACATGATGGTTAGATTTCTCTTCCATATCAATGTTTTCACTTCCCACCTATATTCTCCTATATGAAAACCTAGTGATGAGTTACTTGGGTAACAATTATGTTTATAACTTTCCTTTTCAAAATGATGTTTTAGTATCCCTTTTTATGATGTGGGTTTCCATAAAATAAACTTTCAAGTTGTAAACCATTTATAACCCTGACGAATTTTGAGTTAGAAATTCATTTTAAGGGGGTAGAAGATAACACCCCGAGATTTTATGAGATATATTCTATTTAATTTCATTGATGTCTTGTGTTGTACACTAAACCAAGATTATATTTCACTATATGAAACACCGTATTAGCTTTTAGTATATACAACACTATTCTTAGCTTGTGTTGCACACAATTTCAAATTCTTTTCATAGAATTCATTTCTCAAAACACTTAGTATAGATTTTGATCAATGTATAAATAAACTAATTTTGTATTATGTTATACGCAACACCAAAGGAAGCTTTCACTACATGCAACATTGACTTGGCATGTGTTACACGCAAGAGAGACCTTCCTCGATAACTTGCATGGTATGTAATACCGAGTTTCACTAAACAAAGATATATTATTAAAATATTATATACACTTGTCATTGTGAATATTATTAACAAAATTTTTAATTTTATATAATATTTGAACTTATCTTACATGTGATATGAGAACATAATCAAATTTTCAGATAAAAGAAGTATTTTTCAAAAAATGTAGTTTTACCACCTTTTAAGGCCACGCCCATTTTAAATCTAGTTTTTGAAACTTTTATAAGTTATATTTTACAAGATAAACTTATTATTTGGAATTGGGACAAAAAAATTTACTTTGGATAAAATTTTGATATTTTTTTGATAACTTTCATATTTTGATGAATAGTGAAAATACATTAAATTTTAATTGAAAACAACTTTTTTCATTGAAATAATTTATGTTTTTAATATATATTATTTAATGGTTTTAATGTATAAATAGAATATATTTTTATATTTTAAGACAATGTAAGTCATTTTCATTAATTTTACATTGAATTCATATGTAAAAACATTTCATTCTTTTGCAATGTTTTAAATAAAAACCTGTTTTTTCGACAACATAATTAATTTTAA
Source organism: Viscum album (assembly GCA_963277665.1). Classification (NCBI taxonomy): domain Eukaryota; kingdom Viridiplantae; phylum Streptophyta; class Magnoliopsida; order Santalales; family Viscaceae; genus Viscum; species Viscum album. The sequence continues at coordinate 2,054,614,748 of OY728119.1, forward strand.
AATTAATTACTGCAAATTATATGTTTTGAATTTAGAAAAATGGATTCCATATTTGAAATAAGTGGGTACAAATTATGTTAATGGGATACTTTTATTTTTTGTTCATTATGAATAGTAGCATTGGTAATTATTTTTATTACCATATTTAAAGGTAAATCGAGTAATTAAGGGTAAAAATAAGATTAAAAAATTACCCTAACAACTGCCAAAATTTTATTTTATTAATAAAAGTATACACATACCACCTAAGGGACATAATAGTTTCATTTAATGTACTTTTTTCCATGAAACTGATGTAATTATTATTAAAACAAAAGAAAGCGACAACATGTCACTCTCTTATATCTTGTAAGTCTAATAATTTTAATTTTGTGATAAGAATCACACAAATTCGAAATTAAATAGTCAATATAAATATATATACATTATCTACATCATGTGAATTTATTTATAATTTTTAAGTATTAATTAATTATCATTAATGATGACATAATTGTGATGTATAAATTATTTTATTATTACAAATATCAAATAAATGGTTTTAAAAATATTAAAAAAATATCTTATGAACTAATTTAAGTTCTCCACGAATTTTCTAGGTGACTATGACATGTTAAGAGTGTATTAAACATTCTGTTTCGAATTTATCTTCTGTAAAGAGTTTATTTAAAGTCAAATAAATGAATAGTATCAAAATTGACACTATTGATATTTTATAAAAATGTAATTTTATTAAATAATTTAAAAATCATAAAAATATATAAAAATTAAAAAGATATAATTATAAGGTCTAAAATATTATAAATTATCTATTTATGGTAATGTAACACCACATAAATAAATATCTATTACAATTAAATATTTAGAATGTTGTTACCGAAATTAAAAATTAATAGAATAACGAAGTGTTAATTAAAAGGATAAGTTTAAATTGAAAAAATAAGTGGTCCAAAATTTATAGGTTGATGATATTACAATACTATATCATAAAATAATATAATATGGGCCACTTTTGAGGTTTTTGCGTAGGTCTTTATTTTATTATAAATTAATATTTTTGATAATTTCCTAAAGTACCCCTCTCTTCTCTTATAAAAGGGAACCTCATCCCTCTCCTATTCACTCCATTTTGAGCCTTAATGTTTAAAAAAAACCTTCTTGTTTCTCTTCTAAACTTACCTATTTACATTGTAGATTTTATGGTCTTAGCAATATACCAACTCTAGTGCCCTAAGATGAAATTTAAAGGAGGCTTGTCGAGAAAGATGTAATCTCTTCAAACGATTCATTCAAATTTATTTCTTCTTATACTTTATCTTATTTAGTTGTTTCATTATAAATTAATGACATAAGTAATAATAATATACTAATATTTTATTATAAATATTAAATAACCTTATTTCTCCTTCTATCTATCCTACAAAAAATGAAATCACCGCACGGGCGTACATACAGATTATCGTCTCTACGGTGTGGTGTAGTCTGTTTTTCACCACCACATTATTTGGATGGGTATAATGGTGGAAGTAATAAATATATATGATTATAAAAGAAAATTATAATAATTATGATATAATATACACCATCCACTTCAATACCATTCAACAATTATGGGAACAACATCATCGCTTGTACGTATGTACGAATTACCATCTCCACGACGCGATAAGATTCATTCTCCATGTTAACCATTTCCGAATGATTATATTGTATATATAATAAATAATCATGAAATATATTATATAATAATGCTACTTGATTTATCTATGTATATATATATATATATATTCCATTTACTTCCATCCAATTCAATAAGGAAACGAAAACAACGTTCATGCGTACATATGACCTACCATCTCCATGAACGGTGTAATCCATTTCATTTATCTATATATTAAATATATATTTATATACTGAATATATAAGATATATATAAATCTTGTTTTACATTCTTGAAGTAAGTAAATCATGACCTAAGTGATCATATGAATAATAATAATTCAAAACTCATACGATAAATGAAACAATTATTACCCAAAACGTTGCTTTAACATGGAATTGACAAATGAACAGGTAATATAAAGTCATAAGTGAATCATATATGATATAATAAATATTATTATGGTTCTTTTAATTGTTAACAATATTTTTAAACCCACTATACATGAGTTTTCAACACATACTGAAGAAATCAAACATAACGTAAGGGATAATTTTGCAATCTCATTTTGGTCCCAGATTGTTTATACATAAGTATTTTCTGGGTATATATTTATCCTGTATGTACATGTTTTATAAAAATTTATTTAAAAAAATGTTTACTATTATTCTATGTATGTTTAAATTCATTTTTATCCATTTTTTACTTTTACTACATGGTATGAAAGGAATATTTATTTTGTTTACCATATGAGGTACTTTTTGACTTTTCCGATAAAAGTATGAGGATAATGTTTTTTTAACTTATACGACATGAACAGATTTTTACATCTTATTACTTCCTTATTTCCATGAATCTTCCACTATATTATTTCAAGTTTATTTTCAACTAAATTATTTTCTTTTAAAACTACAAGTCATTTTGAGAAAAAAAATGTTTTTAAAGAAGAAAGGATATTTTCTTTTGAAATTAAGTTCAAGCGTTTTATCAAAATTGTTTTCCATATAAGATGAAATAGGGTTATATTTATATACCTGTTATTTCTTTGATTTTATGGAATTATTGTTATGAAATATATTTATCTTATATGGATTATGTTAGAATGGAATGATGTTTAAGAATCCCATTTTATTTAATGGGTTATGCTATGCTGAATGATTTATCTTTTTGTGTCACATATAAGAAATATTTTTTTATAAGATGGGTGGGACCTATATCTACCTCTAATTAATTTTGTGAAGACTTATATCTCATGAGATAGACATGGAGGGAATGGAAAGTAAATCTGGTTTAGTAATACAGGGCTAGAACAATAGGTAAACCCAGTTCTGTAATGGAATTCGTTAACTATGATAGTCTTGGCAACAATTCCTTGGATACTATGGAAATAATATTATGTGCTTATTAGTTTTCCACAATTACATGTTTTATTCCAATTTTATTCTTTCATGTTTAATGTTCCTTTATGATCCATTCCTTAGTTACTTCCATGATTTATGCCATTGCTCAATAATTTGATATTTAAACTTTATGTTCATGTTTTTACATTCAAATGTTTATGATTTGTTTTATGTTCTTCGTGTCTACCCTTACTGAGAATTTGAGGTCACCCTTTCTATGTTTTCATTTAACTAGGATATAAATAAATTTTTTAGGTCTGAAAAAAAGTGGAATCTCTTTATGGGAGATTTTGAAGATCTTTCAATATGATTAGAAGATTATGTTCTGAGTTTCCAACGACATTAAACTAATACGATCTTTGGGTGTCTGTTTGTGTCATGTATTAAGTATTATGCAAAATAAATGTACTGTCCATGTATTTCTAGATTGGGTCTCTAAAATACCAAGATGGAGATATTAATAAAAGAGAGAACCCACAAAGAGAATAGAGGTGCATGTTCACTGTAGGAGGAAGAAAAGAGGGAGATCGGTTAAAAAAATTTCTAAGAAAAAATTATAAATCCACCCTTCAAGATGAGGTCGCACGGTTTGGCCATATAGTTTGATAAACCATGCACCAACTGTGCACCACACGACTACCCAAGGAGTACCCTACATGGGATAGTTGCATGGTTTTCCTAACTGTGTTTAGGCCAGGGGAATCCCACTATTAAAAAGTCTGAAATTGTTGCATGGGAAAGCGCCTTTTCTAACATATTTTCAGATAATCGTTCAACCCCTACTCCCCTCTAAAATTCCATGCATGGTTATTAGAAACCTCGTGGGATGGGCTTCATGGTTTATTCTAAATATTCGGCCATGTCTGTTCCTCCTAAACCCAAGTTTTGGGCTACGAACAACCCCCACACACCCTTGTGACTTCCATGACTCCTTTTGGTAACATTACAAAGGCCTAGTTGAAGAGTTTAAACCAAAAAAATGAGTCATTCCTTTGAGAAAATCCTGGTGGTTATAGTTATGGACTGAATCATCTAATTTTTATACTTCATCCATGACACTAAAAAATAAATCTTTCTCCCACATTGTTATTAATTTCATCCTGGTCCAAATTTTTAGAGGAAGATGGAACTGCTAACAACTTATCCAATATCCTTTAGTAAATATATTCAAATTCAATGTGGGATAACCCGATGTAAAAATTTATAGTGAATAACCATGGTGATTTAATCTCTCTATAAACATCTATGTATATGGTGCCATTCTAAATTTACACATTTTGGGGTTATTTAAATAGGTTCCTTAGGACTTGTTTGTAGATGACACTAATCTCAATAAACACATTAAATTGTTCAAATACAAGACATAACACCCCCCCCCCCATTTGACTCATTAATCATCACTTTCCCTTTATAAACATGTTTTATATAATTACAAACATAGATATAACTTTGATTAGCATAACTCATTGTCCATTTTTTAAAATCCAACCAAAAAATATAGATTCACTACATAATTATCATTTGATAGCTTCCCTTCATATTTTCTCTACCTAAATGGATGCACAAATTTCCTATTTATCATGGTAGTTAGTAAAATCCAAGATGGACACCTTCTTTTATGTATAGTCTATACAACACTCATCTAATTCCTTTAATTACCTACATGTAAGTACTAATAAAAAATAAATAATGGAATAAAGAGGGACCGCTTAATTTATTAGTAAAAAAATATTCATGAGAGATTCCCAAAAACCAAGATCTCTCATTTCTTTCAACATTTTCATGGGAGAAATTATTAATATTTATTTTCCTATCACAAAACTTTATAGGTTACATGATAATTATCCTTTATTTATGTAGATTTTTATTCTTTACCCTAGTTATCAAAGAGTTTAATTTTTATGAAACTTGATTCATTTTTATCATTAATTATACATGGGATAACAATATGATCATGCCATTTTTTATATAAAGTCTAGTTTTTTCACATCTTCGACATATATGTTCTTGAATCTCTAGGTTATCACATTTATGAAACCCATCATGATATTGGGTCTCTTTTATAAAACTCATTTACTCTCCATTTGATATAGAACTCATTTGATTTTTCTCTATTTATTATATATTTATAATAGGGATGAACAAACTATTATAAACTCAGTCAAACCATGATAAAAATATTTGGATCTAAAAAAATTGAACTTTACACCTTTTACATTTTAAACATCCTTATCTTTCACAATATTAGAAAAATATTCTGGTAGACTAGTCATGCAGACCTCAACTCTATGACCCACTTATTTACATCTACCAAAAATATTTTTTAAACTTATAAATCTACTTTGGGTTGGTTGATTAGTTGTGTTTCTAAAAATGTATTGTTGTCTTTGAGAATATGTCCTCTTATAGTTAGGAATACATCCCCTTGGTTCATGACCCTTCTCAGGTAAAGATAGATTTAACTAGAAAGTATAGGATTTATGACAAAAAACACACAAAAGCAGTAAAAGTCAAGAAACTATGGTATTTTATATTGAATGTAAGTCTACCGAAAAAACAATTTTTATTGTCCTAATATAAAAAGATCCAAAAAAATTCTAAGTAGAATGGTGGATGGTATTCTTATCATATATCTCTCTTCCATGATGTAAAAGTGTGTCTCTCAGTTATCTTATTAGTCCAAGTAGGCTTAGAATTGATTTTTTAACCTTCATTATTAGAAATAAAAGATTTACCTTTAAAATTGTATGGAATATATTTCATATGTCTATTGAGACTCTTATTCTCACCATCTTGATAAGACTCAGGTTTAAACACAACATACTTGATGAAGTCTCCACTGAACTTCTTTTACTAGTTTTTTATTTAATAAATATTGGTTATATCTTAGATATATCTTCATATTTCATGAATAATTTCTCATATAGATATCTGAAGATATTATTTTTATCAACTACATTTACATTAAATTTTATGATCTCATAAATTTTTGTCAAATATTTCTTAACATACTCTTAATTTAACTCAAAATATTATATTTTTCTTTCATAAGTTTCCTATTTTCCTTCATGAAATGTTCTTTATTCGCAAGGAATTATTCTAAAACATCCTTCATCCTATATTCTAGATATTTTATTTCACCTTTATCATCATCACTTCTAAATGTATCATAACCTCTCCCAACATAATCTAAAAAATTAAAATAATACTCTCAATTGATTCTTTATGATTAGTCATTTTGTTCTCTCTTCCCCTTCAAATTATTATTTTTGATTATAATGTTATTTTATCCATTTCTTTTTGGGGTTTTCTATTCTTCTCTATATGATTAAAATATAACAAACTTATTCTTTAAAAAAATAATTTGAGTCGATGGTTTAAGTTACTATGAATATTTTATAAGCAAAATCAAAATGTTACAAGAGTTTGAATAATGGGATTTTACAATAGTCACTTTGAAAGATTTGAAAAACAATTATCAGGAAATTCCTTGGAATATGTGAGTTTATTGGAAACCCCTTTATTAGTGATGATACATTCCACTATATTATCCCCATAGTAAATATGAGTCACAATGGAGTCCATGGAAAATAAAAAATTCAATCACTCCATAATTTTTTTAATCAGTTTCTAAAAAAGTTGAGACCCATTATTTTTTATGAAATAAATAATATTTGTGGAGTCATTCACCAGCCATATATTGAAACATCGTTTTCTGGAAAATGAAATCACAGTGATAGTAGTTAACATATCATCGTCAAGGGAGCGGTAAATCCAACAGGTTCCATAGAATCTTCCAAACACCTTTCCCATGTGACCTATAAGGACTACCTCATATCCCAAGGGTCAAATATTTATTTTTTTGACTCTATCCACATTAATTTTTATCCATATTGTAAATTGAGGTATCCAAAATACTTCAATCAAACTATTCTAGGGCTTGATAATGAAATCAAACTTGGACCACCTTAATATAATGAAGTAATGGATGGTGTTGTAGTAGTGACCTTGTTGAAGGTAGTTAAACTCCCTGAATATCAATATAATATGGGATAAAACCTATTATTGGTTGAAGTGAGAATGGAAGTTCATGGAGGTAATACAACCAAACCAGGTTGAATGAAACAATTTAGTTGTTTCACCCTAGAAATGATTATCTTGATATGGAGGTAAATATATGACCATTCATAATTGAATAATAAGTTTAAGGGGGGGTCTATGGTTTAGAAACTTTAAATAAATAAAATAAAACCTTTTAGATGGAAGAGAAGGCTTCATAGTTAAGGAATAAGTGGTATGCATCTTACCTTTTCTATTTACACCAAGAACACCTAGATAATATTGAAACACCAAATGTTTGGGAACAAACCTCCATTGGAACTTTGATTTTGGTGAGCCTCCATCTCAAGGTCATCCAATATGGTCTGATATATGTTTTTTGAATGATTTAATCTAATAATAATTGGTGCTTTAAAGGTTAGAGATGATCTGATAATATTTCTTTCATCTCAAAATTACATTCCTAACCAGATACCAAAATAGAATGTCATCATTCAATGAAAAAGTGTAATTTCTATTGAAATTATCATCCTATTTAGGTAGGTCAAAGTGAGTCTCAACAAGATGATCTTTGATAGAGTCATGAAGATCGGGGTAAGAATATGGATTTTTCAAGAGGGAGACCAGGGGTGTGCCTATCCATTTTTCAATCCAAAATTTGTGATAAAATTCCTAGATAGTAATCCATATTGGGTGAGACATGATGCTTGAATATGTTAACATGGAATCTGGCCAAATATAGGAATTTATATATTGTGTCTTCCCCTTAAGTTACCCTATTAGTCTACTTTTGAGAAAGTTTAAGCCTTCATATTTTTTATTGATGGTTTTCCACATAAGATAGGCTTAGAGGGACTCATTAAAATGATTGATTCTTTTTATTCCCATTCCTCCACATTTGAATGATTTTTAATAGCTATTTCAAAGAATAATTATCAATTTACATTCTAGGATACTCCCACTCCATATGAAGTTTCTAATGTAGTCATTAATGTTTTTTATTAGGTTTTTTTGTCTATATATCATTAATAAGTAAAGTAGTTTAGAAAAAATTGTGGATATGACAAGACAAATTCTGGTATTCAGTTAGAGGAACTCCCCTTTACAATCCTCTAACTATATCATAACATATTCAGTCACCCTAATAAAGTTAAAAACCTTAGGGTTTCCCCATAACATGGGTACACCAAAGTACATAAAATGTATTTCTACTTCTTTTATTCTTAGCTCATGCAATACTCTCATTCATCTTGCTGGATAAATTATTATTTTTTAAATGAGTGAATGATTTATCGCAAATTATATTAGGACTAGAGTATCTCTCATAATGTGACTAAGTTTATTTAATAATATGAATGTTTTTCTTACCACCATGGATTAATTGGAAAATTCCATATTCATAGAATAGATGAGAAGGAGCAGCTAAACTTCTAGGAACTTATATAGATTTCATATTACTAAGATTAATTGTGTGTGTAATAATTATTATAATAAAATTGACCATAATGGAGAAAATAATGGTGAAGAGAGGATCTCCTTATCTAACCCCTCTTAAGAATTTAAAATAGCCTTGGGAGAGCCATTAATGTGCACTAAAATATGACTAGATCCAAATTGAGTCTTGATTTGATTTATAAAGGATCCATTGAAAATAACTTTATTCTAAACTTTAAATATAATCCCCAAATCCATGGCGTCAAAAGCATTATTAACATCCAACTTTAGGGAAATTTATCAAAAATTTCAAATTCCATTATAGTCATATCACCTTGGAGGTTACATTACCTATCCTTTCCACTTTCCCAATTTAAATATTTTTTATATAAGGCTAATAATTCTATTAAAGTACTATTTAATATTCTCATTATAAGAATAACTGTGTTATGCTTCCCCATTGTCTTTGAATTTAATATTTCACATAGCCTCAAATCCAATATCATAATTTCCTTTCTTCTTGAAAATGATAATTTTTCTCATTTCATAATTGATGAAAATGTTATCAAAATCAGCCAGTGAAGGTTCTTTTCAATCTTATAAAGCTAATATTTTAGGATTAAATGAATCTATAATGTTTATCACAATATTTTTGAAAATTATAGAATCATCCAACATATTACTAAATCCATGAATATTTATAATAATATCATATACTCTAGTAACATAGTTATCAATATTTATATCCCCAACCATTTTAATATCCTCAGATCTTCACCTCTAAATATAAAACTTTCCTTCCAAGACATTCATATTTCATTATATCTTCTTATCAATTTATTTGATTTTTTTTTCATTTTTATGTCCCTTGAATTTTGTGTAAACCTTTTCATAATGTGAAAATGGAACAGAATTTAATCTTTTATATCAAAATCCATATTTCTATTATTAGAGAGATTTATAGGATCACCCTCAAGAATGGGTCAAAATCCTACTGTTTCTATATATCGGACTTCTAGGCATAGTGATAAAAGATAAGGAAATTTTCTATTCCTCTAAGTGTGATAATTTTTTCTATCAAATATAAGAACATGCTTACTATTCATATTACTTAAATTATTCATACTCAGTATCTTCTTAGATATTTCATAGGAAACCTAGATTAACAATGTTTTTAATTAAACATCCCAAGCCATTTGGGTACCACTAGGAGATGGGGTCAATTAGTGGAACAGTTTTATAGATTAATTCTTTTTAATTAAAACATTTAGAAAAGTTAAAGTCTTGATCTTATCACCTTTATATCTCTTAACCCTACCTAGATAATTCAATGAATAAAGTTATAAGACACAAAAATTTGTAAAAATTTTGGAATTTAAATCATACTACTTACCATGATTTATTAGTCCCTCCAATCATAGATTCTTCATTTTAAACCCAACAAGTTACACTAGGGATTTTCCAAATCCCATCTAGATAGATTCCCACTATGCTCCTATTTCCAATGTCCCACTGGAAATCTATATCTTATCACTTACTACTAAAAAAATTTCATAATAGATAGAGAATGATCCCATTTTTTCTCATTGTTATTTTTTTCCAAACATGAAAGGGGTACTTCTCTTCAATCATTCTCGTTAAATAGTTCAACACATACAATTTATTCAAGTAATTAAATTAATGATTATCATGATCAGGTCTAATGGTCTTTATTTTCTTCACAAAATCTTTAATGATCTAGATCTTATTTAGTTCCTTGAATTCTCATGCACAACATATTATCTTTTCTTTTTTAACAACTCTTTTCTTCATATTCTTAGTTATCTGTTTGATATAGTATCATTTTTGGTTCTTGGAATATTTTCATAAATATATATATATATTATCTTTCTTCTCTTCAAAATTTTATATTTATAAGATTATGAATATTATTTACATAATTGAAATATGGAAACTCTAAATTTTTATGTAATAAGAAATATATTTTTTCAAAACATTTTGAAAAACTAGTCGACATCCTCCTTTTGATGTGGGATCATTTCACTATAATATATTTTAATATAGTGATCTTCTTCTCTAAAAAAATTAAATATCTTAAATTGAATTTTAATTTAATCCATGTATGCATGAAATCATCCATCATTTCCAGTTGGTTCTCCAACTTGTGGCATTGAACTCTTTAAATCATGATATACTTAAATGATCACGATGTTTGATCAGTGAAGATTATTACTTAAAACATATTATGAATTAGATTTCTTTATTTTATATCATAAATTCTAGAAACTCTTAATTTTCAGTCTCCAGTAGGACTCATCATTTTATAATGTATTGGCCTCCAAATGAATCACACAAAGTGGTAAAAAATCATATGGATTTGGATGATCCCTAAAGAATTAATCAAATAGAGTCACTAATTCACACATAAAAATTTGTGAAATGATTCACACAATGTGATAAATGACTCATATGAAGATATTTATGACACATATGTTTTTCACAATGAATCATACACAAATTTACTTTACTCAAAAATGACTCATATATAGTGTCAATGGAGTGTATATTGGTCTAAAAAAATATACATATAATCCCAATTGACTCATACAGAGTTATAGAGATGAAATATATGAATCTCCAACTGAGTCATATAAATATCTCATGACTTAGAAAAATTTCTTTTTCTATGCTAAAATTATATGCATTACCTAATTATCTCAGAACCTATTCTAATCATTAGGGTACTTTTTCAAACACAATAAATAATCTCTAATCTTTATCCAAAAGGTATTTATCACTTGATACAACAATATTCATAATTTTTTTCAATGGATGGATTATTTATACCTTCAAATAGATATTATTCTTTTGATAATAGGTTCCAAAACACCCATTTTATCTAGCTACATAAAACTCAATCCAAAATCTTTTGGTTAGAATTGCTTCAACAACACATTCCATTAACTTGTAGAACAACATAAATAATCATCACATATAAGGACAAGTCCATATGTAAGGGTTTTCCTTAAACCAATACATCTAGATGTTATAATTACTAACAAATATTTCCATTTCACTTTATCATGGAAATTTCTCACTCTTTATAAATGGACTTTAAACAAATCCAATAGATAAAAAATACTACTTTATATTCACAAATACACTTATAAACTTCATAAGATTATCCAAAATACAATCATAACTAAACAAGGCACCAATATTTAAATATAAATCATAAATAACAAATAAATTCACCTAAACACATAAAATAATCCTGAAAATAATAAAAAAACTTTTAATAAAAACTAAATACAAAATAGAAAAAAAAAAGACAGAGAAGAAGTTCTTACATTACATTGAATGTTAGATAAAAAAATATAAAAATACAAACAAATAAACCAAAACTACCCTTCTTCAGTGGTCAAGAAAATTACTTATTTTCTTAAAACCATCACCATACCCAAACCAAAACCCCAAAATCATTCACTATATCCAATAGAAACCTATGTAAAACTAGTAAAATGATAGGAATGAGAAAAAATATTCCTCGTAGGTATCCTCCACAAAACCCACATATAAGCATTAAAAATAAATCCAATTCATGATAGTTTGAAATATAACTATAAGTGTAAGATTTTCGCTTTTTTATAGTAAAAATCATGCTATAATCATTTGAAACAATTTTCTTAAAAACATGGGAGTTACATTTTTCAAAATAAAATAACCCTTTATTTTTTTATTAAAAATATAAGCTTTTTATGTGAGAATTTATTTTAAAACCATAATTTTAAAATAACCATGTATAATAAAGATATTGGAAAAGGCCAATAATTTGTAAACTATTTTATTTAAAATAATAAAGGTGCAAGAGATTATTTTTATCCTTTAAAGGAACACCAATCATTATTAACATCAATCATGATAACCACAACCACAATAATTAAGGTCTGACATAAAATAATAACCAGTCAAAAAACAAATAAATAATTGAATTATTGTCAATATAATATATTCAAAAAATAATAGCGGTGTGAAAACAATCCATCTAATCAACAACTTATGAGATTTAGTTACCCTAATGCTCGGTCTTAACTAACCAACTTGAACGAGGTGAAAATCTATGAAAAAGAGAATACTTATAACTTGAGGCCACTAGTTAGAGTAAAATCATAAATTAGCACAACATTTAAACTTAGATATTACACCTAACTACTATGGGTTCCCTATGATATATATAAAATAGATGTTAGTAATCAAATGGTATTAAAATGTAATGTATAGAAAATAATAATCACTACATACTGAATCACCACATTCCCTCATCTCCAATCACCAATCACAAAAGAATTCCCTTTTTCTTGATAATAAAATATAGTACACATAAAATAATTATGTTCCCAAAGAATAAAAAATTAAATTATTATGATTTTTACATAATAAAAAGAGCGGCACACTTCAAGGTTTTATTAACTTTAAGAAGAAATTTTCCTGGAGTTCCAACTGGGCCTTCCAAACAATTTTTAAGAAATCATGTTCTAAAAATATCTTTCAAAATTAAATCACATACTAAAGTTAAAATATATAAAATTATTATAGATAATAATTAAATAAACCATAGTAAATCCTTTCAAAAATTTAGTTTAATATTACAATTCTTTTTAAATTAGTGTGAAACCCAAAAAATCCTAAAACAAGGGATTCCTTTGAGAAGATCCATAAGAGAATTTAAGAAAACACAAGGTGTGAATTATACATGAAAAATGATTTTATAATTTATATATAATAAAATCCCTTTTATATTTGATGGAAATATAAATATAAAAGAAATTCCACTTTAACAAGAAATTATATGTACTTAATATAACCTTTAAAATATCAAAATTATGGCATGAAAATAATCAAGTATACGTGGTTTTATATTTAAAGATATACACATATAGAAACCTACCTCAATACATTGATTTAAGTATCCATAGTGTTAATAAACCACAATAATCCAATGTGATCCCTTAAAAGTCCATTGTGAACCCTGAAATGAGAAAACACCCCAAAAAAATTCATTAAATATGAAACCCTAGGTCGTCATGACAATTCTTGGGAAAGAAATGAATCACAAAAGGAAGGATATGGGAGGAAAAGGTTTAGATGACTTTACCTTAAGGAATCATCACCATGGAATGAATAAATCATATATATTATTCCTTAGAGGGAGGATTAACCGTAAAAGAGAGGATCCTAGAGTTCAAGAGTTTGAATGGGAGGAAAATAAGAGTCCAGGGGGTATTAATTAGAAGATTGAAAAGGGTAAATTCCCATTTTTAATAAATATATTTAGTTTTAATGGTTTCAATTAACATTTTTCAAAATCTTACACCAACCATGAAACACTCACTGGATAACCCTAGGAGACACCATGTGGTTTGCCCACACAGTTTACCAAACCAGGTGCTCACCTTTGAAATATGTTTCAATATTTTCATTTCCATGCCACACAATTTTTAATAATCGTGCATAGATTTTTTGATAAGGACTAACACCCCACTTCCTCAAAATTTCAAAGGTATTCAACCAAAAACCATAAGATAATGATAAAAATAAAAAAATAATTAAAATAATAAGGAAAGGAAAAGTCTGGGTGTGATATTTAAGATGATTTTTTATGTCTTAAATAGATATTATATGTGTTATTCGTGGTGAGAAATATGAATTTACTTGTATAAAATGATAAATATAAGGGAGAAATTTTGGATTAAATAATCATTTTGGTTTTATCATTATTAATGAAGTTAATTATGATATTTTTGTATTGAAAATATATCTTTTAGTGTTGTTTTATTTTAGTAAATTGTTTTTTATATATATTCATACTAATGTTGTATGAATTTTTGTGAATTATTTAATAATAATTTGACTGAAATAATATATTTTCGATATGATATTTAGTATTGGAGTTATTATTTTTTCTATATGAGAATATATATAAGATTGGATAACACTCATGGTAATGAGTTAAAATAATTGAAAATTGATTGTAGTGATTTTATAATAAATAATGTGTTGTAAAATTATTTATACTCATGGAATATTATTTATGAATAATGGTTTGTGGAAAATAAATGTGAGAATAATTTATTATTCTTGACTAATAATAAAATGGTAATTTATGGGTTTATTTTATATGAAATGTTCTTGTAGGAGTTTTCTATTTAATTGTTAAGAAAGTGAGTGAAATTTGAATATTTTCATGAGTGTTTAAAAATTAAAATGTCTTGTTATAATGGGATACAATATTTAATAGATATGTGAATGATGTAATAAATTTAATGTCTTGTTTATGATAATATCAAATTACTCTTTTATTATTGACGTCTATGAAGTTAACTAAATTTTAAGGAGACATGGGTTAAGATTTGATATGTGGTGATGATATCTGAGCTATGAGATTGGAAATTCTTGATATTATTCAATCAATTATATTATATTCCATGTTTCTATCATAATATTCATTTGATCTATGGGTTTATTGAATTTGTTTCATAGTTAATTTTTAGAGCTTCCACCAATATTAGCCAAAACATGTATATAAATTATTTGTTGTCTTTTTCACCACCAGCATTAGTCAAAGAAGGTATATGAGTTATTAGTTAAATTTTTTATAACCTAAATATATAATTTAAATTCAATCAATGATATGATTATGTATTTTAATATCTATAAAATATTTATATAAGTTCACATTAAATTCCAACTGATATTTTGGGTTTCAATTATATCTCACAATACCATAAGCTTCAGCCTTGAAAAAAATTCAATGGTATGAAACAGAGGAGGGTACACCTTTAAATTAACATGATAAATCCCAATATTTAATATAATATAATAAATAATCTACCACATTGGAGGATTTTAAAATACATGAATATTGTATATTTTTGGATTTCACTTCTGGCATAAAAAATATTTATAAAACCAGAGGATGTAAGATGTTATTACCATAGAATTAGAAAATGAGTGTTCCTATACTAGATTAACAAATGATAAAATAAATATTAAAGATGAAATCAACCCATAGGAAAATAAGGAAGTGGGAGAACCAAGGTGGGAGATTTTTTGAGTTTTTGGTGTAAAAAACCGAAGGACCCATTTTAAAGGGTTAAAATTTAATAAAAACTTATAATTCCCCCTTAATTAAAAACCTTCTCTAGGATATATCAGTTACCTAGTATGGAAAATCATACCAAAGGGTGTTTATAAGGTACCTAGTACTAATCTACTGAGTACCCATTAATATAAGTAAGAGTTATGAAATTATATCATATATTATCAGGTACTTGGTATAAGTTCACTAAGTACATTTTACCCCCTTTTGATGAATTTTTTTTCTCTCATCCCAAAATAATTCAATTTTAAATAATAAGAACTTTAAAATCCAAATTAATGAATTTAATAAAAAAAATAGCCAATAATTAAAATAAAATACGAACCTTCATGATATGGGTTGTTATAAACTTCCCTACCATCAATCTTTTTATCCTTAAAAATAATTACCAATCATTCAAAGGGGTGATTGAAGCCATTGTGATTTATTATTATAATTTGGGTCCCAAATTTCATCTTGAATTTTACTATTTTCCAACCATAATTTACCTTGTTGAATGAATTTTCCTCATAAAACTTTCTATATAGAGTTTATGATACAAAATGGTTGTTCTATATATAAAGAATTAAATCCTAATTCTATATCATCAAATCCAATAACATGGTAAATAATGGGTATATATATCTCAAATTGTGATACATGAAATATGTAATGTATGGAACTAAAATGAGGAGGTAGATATAATATGTGGGTTGTTACTCTGATACATTATATAATTTCTAATGGTCTAACAAAATAAGGAGATATAACCCTTATTCCCTAATTTTTTGTGACCTAAATAAGGATTTACCCTAATAATATACATGAAAAATAGTGAAAATTTATAAAGGTTATTACAAAGATTTTCGTATTACTTATATAATTTTTGAGAAATAATCAACCATTTACTAATGAATTTTATCCACTTGGTCATTTATTAACCTATAGTATGCCTAATTAGATAACCTTGAGACTTTGATATTCTGGAATCTCTACTTTGTAAATATGGGGTGTTAGAGATGTTGAATAAGAGTTTGGAATTGGATTATGGGTAAAGATACAAACTTTTTAAATTTTTAAGTGAACCATTCTATTATGGCGTCTTTATTATTCAATAGTTTTTCCCATTTAATAATGGTTTGGTTTATTGCATGGTATCTTGTCCTTTTTTTTAGAGGAGCATTGGGTTGATTTTAGATATTTTAAAGAATTTTATTTAGTAGTTTATAATTATGGAATACTAGTGGTTGTTTTAGTGATCATGGAATGGGTTGATTTTGAGTTGAGTCCTTATTTAAAATGGTAAGGATTGATAAGGGACGTGATATCACTATGGTTTTTGGATCTTAGTTGAACAAGATTAATCACACCATGGTTTAGTAATATTAGGATTTATTATATGTAAAATATTTCTTCTAATTTAATCTAATAACTTTTTCTATCTCTTTAACCCTGGTAGATTTTGTGTCTTGGTTTCATAGGTATTATATTACCCTCAAGGATTTCCATTTTTGGTTGAGTGATTAATACAATGAAATTCAAGGTAACATTCATCCTATGTTCATATACCTCTCTCAATTACTCTATTATATAAATTTATTTTAGTATATGTTGTGTTTTTTTATGAAGGATTGATGTAAGGACAATATTTTTTAGGCTTGTTCAAGGTTTCCCTTATAAGTGTGGTTTTTTAATCCTTTGACGATCATCCTTTGGTGGTTAATTAGTTGAATATCTATTTTATGTAGAGTGTTTTGTAACACCCTAAGTTTTATGTATGGATTATATGTTAATTAAATACTATCTTAAACAGATTATTTAAACTAGAAAATGAACTAAAACAAACCACAATATATTTTATTGAGATAAAATATTATAATTAAATTAAAAATTCATAAATTATGATAATACAGCCTGAAACATCATTAAGAAAACTATAAGAGTAATAAAAACACAAGTATATTAAAAGTTATCCAACATGAAATTCATAGCCTCATGGTTTTTGTTGTAGATTATACCTCTGATTATAAATATGGAAAAACCATTATTAATACAGAAAAAATAAAGAGAATGAAGTAAATGAATAAGATTAATTATAAGATCTCGGGTTTTCCTATGAGGTGTGCATCATTTGTTTTTCAGTTGAACTCTTTTTTGAAAATTTGTGTGCCTAATGAGATCCTGGAAGTATCATGGGTGTTTGGGGATTGTTTAGATCCCAGAGCCCCACTTTTTTGGAAATATAAGCAGGGTCTCAGTGTTAGTAGAAACTGTTCGGGATAGGTTTCACAATTACTACTAACCGTGCAAAGTAAAATATAGGGGAGAATGTGGAGAACAGTTTGGGGGAAAACATTATCCTTATGCACACGCCTATGTTAAATGTTTCAATCCTTTAATAGAGGGGTGTGGCATAGTTTTTTTATGGTTAGTCAAATCACATGCATGAAACAGTGTGAGGCCACATTTGACATAGTGAAGGGCATACGGGTGGCACACGATTTGGCCAACCATGCGGCCAGACCGTATGACCCAGATTTTAAATGGGAAATGGATATTTTTACCCTATTTGTATTTTATGTTAAACCCTTATTCTATTTTTCATTCCCAAAGAAAAAAAACTAGTGTAGATAGATACCTTTGAATCCAAATCATAAGCTCGATTCCTAATTCTTCATATGGACTGAGAATCAAACACCATTGGTCTCATTGGATTCGCACTGGTGAGTTCTTCATTCATATTGTTCAATTATTAATTTGATTTCATATTTAAAGAGTAATTTAGGTGAAATATAATATGCCATATTTCCATGATTTTTCCATTATTCATTTTTATTTCGTTCTATACCTAATTATAGGTTGATACTGGATGAGTTCTCTACTAAAGGCCTAAGGTAGGTAGTATATACCTTTTACTATATGTTTGGTATTTTATAGAGATATTTTCCACCATGTTTCACGCCTCACTTTCGAATATCACGCCTAAAATTTATTTAATTCTTTGATTAAATGAAATGGAACCTCATAGGTTTCCCTTTGAGTACCTTTGTGATTTTTTGTGGTTATTTCCCTAACCTTGGAAACCCATGGGGGTTTCCTTTGTATCTACCCAATTTAATACTTTCCCATTGGGGTTTTTTGATCTCTCCATGCTAGATGGATCCTTTTTGAACTAAATGTGAATTTAAGTGAGATAATAAGAGAGGTTTTATTATTCCTTTCCATGTGTATACATGATGTGTTTTATTTAATTGTTTAAATAGATTTTATAGAAAGTTTTTATATGAGTTGGATGAACTCATTGAATGTAATTGATTATGTATTGATTAATTAAATGATATGATGAATTGAGATGGAAGTGGATGCCTTGGATGTGCTCCTTGGTTCCCAGTTCCATAGATTTCAGGGATGTTTCTCCCATAGATCTTATTTATGGTAGTGGACGCCTTGTACCTGTTTCCTCCCTGGACCATAATTCTATGGGATACCTTGGGCTTTTCTACCCCTTGGATCCGGATTTCTTGGACTCGTGTTGGACATGGTCTATTGACATGCTCCTTGGAATCCACCCAAGTCTTTACCGACTTTCTATAGATATTCTCCTTGGACTTAATGTGGATTCCTCGGTATTTTATACCTTGGATTTATCCCTTCATGATCTGAAAATTTTTATTACACAGTATGGATGTTGTGGACACTTTTGATTCTATAACATTGTTGTGATGGATGTTATACATTGGATTATATAGAAAATCTATTGTGGATATTTTGGAATGTTTTATAGACATCCTTGGTATGGGTATTGGACTACAATGGTTATACTGGACAATATCACTTATTTATTTCTATTTAAAACTACCCTTGTTTTTGGGAGCTTGACTATTGTTTTAGGGAGCCTTAATTGGTTGTACAATATCACTTTACAGTTATCACATATTCCATGGGTTCTTTAATTACTTTATTGTTGATACTTATTATATACTGCACGTTTCTTTATTTTTTATACACAGACTTGAATTTCTATAGACATCATGGGTGGTGTCCTAATGAGTGTTATCTTGCACCCTATTCCGTACTTCATTGTGTACATGGATAGACTTCATGGATGTAGGTAGGTACTTGGGAAAGAACCCATAGTACGATGCTTTATTTTTTCCATGATTAGGATCAGGGGAGCATAGGACCGGGCTAGTCTCATGATTTTATCTGGAGATAGTAATTTTTGGTCATTTTTTATTTCATATAAGTATTATACTAGAATCTTGTATACTTATTTTCCAGATTTATAGATACATGACATGACACATCATTTTTTATTAAATATTACTTTTAGTATTGTTTATTTATTATAGACTTATGGATGTTTATCTCCTGTCCAGTTTTTTAATTTATTATGTTATTGACTATTATGATTATTACCATTGTTCTAAACTCTAAAATGGGTGCATAGTCTCCCAAAAGACACACCTTAGGCCCTTACTTCTAATCGGCAGCCTCTAGTGTATGAGGAGGTGCGCCTGAGGCATTATGACCCACCACCCTGGGACATCGTTTTGTGTCATTTGGGTTGGGATGTTACAAAGTGCTATTAATGTGTTTTAATTTCTATTTGTCTTAATATTTTTAGAAAATAGATAGGGATTTGAAAGGATGGAATTTGGTAACGCTATGTGTCTAGGAGTAATATCCCACATACAAGAAAGAGCAAAATTTCCTAGAATAGAACATGTTTTTCTAGATTTTTTCTATTATAATTTGTTTGATTCCTCTATTGGGTGATTCAAATCAATTTTGATGTTATTATTACTATGATTGAGGATATTATTTAATCATGGCCTGATGATATGAAGTATTTCTATCTCATGAATCATTTTAGGAACCTGTTAGAATTCACATGCCATGCATTATGATATGACATATAGGATGCATTGCTTTAATGCATGACCTTGAGACATATGCCTTGTGTGATATATTTTTTTATCATGTAGTGTTATTACAGTAAATTCAGAAACATAATTAGTACTTATAGTGTCTTTCATAACCTAAATGATCTTTTCCTACATAGGATATAGAATACACCTAACCAGTCAACCTTGGCATGCCGATTCATAGACCATTGGTCGGATAGACTAGAACGTGTTATGTTCTGGATTAAGTGGACGCCACACTGTGATTCATGAGGTGTATGGGCCATTATGAATTGGAAGTGGTGACCCATTTTGTTCAACCATTTAAAATAAATTTTGATTTAAATATGAATTAGAATTAAAACTCAAATTTTGAAACAGAGAACTTGACCAAGACTCATATTTTGAGTGGGTAGTAGGCAGTGTCTCTAGTGATATTTTTAGATGTTTCTTTTTACCTAGTACTAGATTTAGGAGTAGGTAGATGGGTGTGGTAGTTTTATAGGAAGGTTTAGAATTGTACTATAATTTTAACTATGATCATTTTATTATCGATATTTTCTAAGGAATATGTTTGGAATTATAGATACATGTCACCATGATGACCTCCAGCTGCATGTGAAGAGGTCGGCAATGACCATGCTCTGAAAATGGTGCTCCATAAGACACCAATAGATCCTCCTATAGTGCCGGTTTTGGAACCATTATTTGTACTAGACGCAGTTTCTAAGGTATATTTCTATAATGGATTCCTACTCTATATGCATACTTTTGAAGGATCACTATAACTTACCTCATATATAGAAGAGCATATGAATCTATTACTATAGCAGCATCCACCCACCATTTTAGGGGATGGAGGTCTGTAGGCTAATTATCTATGGCTTGAGATGAATTTTTCTATCTCCAATCATCTAGAGACACCTCTTAAGAGGAGATTAAATTTCTTGACTTATATTCTTCTAGGAGAAGCAAGTGATGGGGGTGTTTTGAACTAGGCTGATACACTCAGATATATGGTTTATTGGGATTTACAAACTCGGTTTTAGGACTACCTTTTTTCTCTAACCCTGATAGCTAAAAGGTCCAGTGATTTTATGAATATAGAGAGGGGTACAATGATAGTTATGGATTATTTGGAAGACTTTATATAGCTAAATAACTTTTCACCAATATACCTTGTTGATGAGATGTCAAGGGAGAGATTCCTCGAGGAAGGTCTCATACATGTAGTTTGATCTTATATAAACATTTTTTGGTTAAAGACTATTAATAATATAGTGAATTAGGCACCGATATTGAGTAGAACATAAGGAAAAATCAGAGTGTAGATCAGGGAATTTTAGCCTCTCGATCCAATGGTTCACCATTTTCTAAAAGGAAGCACCACTTTGAGGCCTCACATGAGGTGAGTATCAGATAAGAGGTGAGTACTGGTAGTGATTTTTTATATCAATGGTGTGGGATAATGGGACATATGAGGAATCAGTGTGGTCAAGACCCAATCAAGTGTCGAGCTTGTGGTACGATGGGCTATGTAATATGTCTTTGCAGAACCTTCCCTCTATATATCAGTGGAAGGGGGTAGACTTTGACTTCATGTTAAAGATTAGGATTCATGGATTTGTGTCAGGCTAGGAGTTGGGTAGGGATTGTAATTTAGGATGAGGTGGTGGTTGTGGATGAGGTATCTTGGTACCATTTATACCTAGACAACAAGGTGGTCTTACTCCAGGTAGTGTAGTTGTTTTATAGGGCCATGGTCCAGGATAGATATATTCTTTATAGCTTACACCTAAGGATCAGAGTGATGATATTTATACGGTGATTGGTATGATTTTAGTTTCCTTTATTATAGTATCTTCTCTTTTTGATATAGATTCTTCTTAATGTTTTATACATGCATCTATTGTGGGAATCCTTCGTCTTGTTGCTTAGTTTTCTAGTGGCGTTATGACACTTGATATTTCATTGGGGATTAGAATAGAGGGTGTACACTAGTAGATGGAGTTACCTATTATATAGGGGGTTCCACTTCATATGGGATATTTTTTTCCTTGATATGATAGGGTTTTATGTCCTGGTCGAAATGGAATGGATATTTTCTTATCGATCCCAAATCGATTTTTATCACTATAGAGTGAACTTCATATCACTGGAGGGTAGAGTTTTTAATCACAAGGGTGAATGGGATGTCTCTGAGAGGGGTAATAGATTATATCACCATGGGATGGGTGGGATAATATCCCATATTTCTATTTTTTTCTAGATGATTATGGAATACACCAGGTAGACCTTTCTCTGGTGGTTGATCATTTCAAGGACATTTTCCCAGTCTCATTTTGTATTTTACCTCCAAAGAGAGAGGTAGAGTTATCTATGGAGCTAGTTATAGGAGATTCAATGATATCCATTCCTCTTTTGAAGATTGATTCTATGAAGTTTCGTGTGCTCAAGAGGCAGCTAAAAGACATGGAAGTAAAGGATTTTATACATATCAATACTTCTCTATGGTGTTTTCTATTCCTCTTTCAAAAAAAATTGTATGGTCCATCATGATATATATGAATTATTAAAAATTGAACCCATTCATGGTTAAAAACTAATATCCTTTACCAATGATAGATGATCTCTTCAACCAGATCTATGGAGCTCAGGTTTTATTCAATAAAGATTTGTGATTAGGTTATCATAGGTGCATGTTCAACCTGCAGACATACCTCATATAGGGTTTCCTTGTAGGTATGATCTATATGAGTATTTTTTTATGTTGTTTGGTCTTAAAAAACACACCAGAAATTTTTATGGCACTGATGAACTAATTTTCCCATCTATATATAGATTTTTTTTGGGTGTTATTCATAGAAAATATCTTTGTGTATTCTCACAATTGACATAACCATGACAAACATCTCAATATCGTTTTGGATACACTGAGATAGCATGAGTTATATGATAAGATTTCAAAGTTCCACTTTTTTAGGGATAAGATTCACCTACTAGGTCATATTTTCTAAGAGAAATAGGTATCAATAGAACCAGATAAGGTGAGAGATGTAGTTTCCTAGGAGAATCCCAAGAACATCTTTGACATACAGAGTTTCATGGGGCTAGCTGGATATTTCAATAATTTTATACAGGACTTATCATGCTTAATATCACCTATTATAGGCTTGAATAAGAAATATGTGAATTTTTTATGGTCATATACTTCTAAGATATCCTTTCATGAGTTGAAAGGGAGACTGACTTTAGTGCCAGTCTTGATTCTGCCAGATCCAGGGAAGAACTGCATTGTGTATTTCAATGAATTAGTTATTGAGCTAGGAGAAGTTATAATGCATAGGGATAGAGTCATGGAATACACATCTCAACAGTTGAGGCCACATGAGAGGAAATACCCAACACACAATCTCAAGTTATTTATTATTGTATATACTTTTTGGTTTTGGATACATTGTTTACTAGGAGATATTTTTGAGTTGTACACGTACCAAAAAATACTCAAGTATATATTTACATAATTTGATCTAAATTTGAGGTAGGGAAGGTGGGTTCAGTACCAATATTATTTAAATTTTAAGCTTTCTTATATGCTTACAAAGTTAAATACAATTGTTGATGCACTAAGTGGAAGGAATCAGATACAGACGGTTCAGGAGGCCAACAACAAGTGGAATCTTAGGGATTTATTTTATAAGATGAACTTAGATGTGAGTAATGGACAAGGTCATAATTTTCTCTCATCCTAGGAAGTGACATTGAATATTTTTGATAGAGTAACGATGAGACAATTATATGATTTAGAGGGCCAAGTCCTATGGGAGAGTGTGGTAGGTGAGGACCCACCTCTTGGTTGGACTATGGGTGAGGATGAAATTCTACATATTCATGGTTGTGTATGTGTTCTAGCAGACATACGTGAGGAGAATATGTGATATTTTCATTCCTTGTTTTTATAAGTACATCCTTGTGTTACCAAGATGTATCATGATTTGCGTCGCCATTATTGGTGGTCGGGTATGAATAATGAGGTATTTGGTTTTTTCATGAAGTGTTACACCTATTATCAGGTGAAGGAAAAACATCAGTGACTAGTTGGGATTTTATAGTAGTTACCAATTCCATAAGTGGAAGTGGGATAATGTCATGATAGATTTTTGTGACTAGTTTTTTGAGTCCTTCTTGACGTATTAGGTTTTATTAGTTATTGTGGAAAAACTAATAAAGGAATGCCATGTCCTACCAATTAGAGAGACCTTCTTATTAGATGATATTGGGATATTGTATATCTATGATATTTTTCACTTTCATGGGGTTCTTCATAATGTGGTATCATATAGGGACTCCTGGTTTACATCTTGATTCTGGAAAAGTTTATAAAGGGAATTGGGTTCACAGGTGCTTCTGAGTATGCCATACCACCCTCTGACTAATAGCCAATAAAATCACATGATTTAGATTCTTGAGGACATGTTATAAGAATATGTCTTAGATTTTGAGGGATATTGGGAGAAGAATATTCCCCTAGTTGAGTTTTCCTAAAACAATAGCAATCAAATGATGATATAGATGGCACCTTGTGAGTATTTTTCCTATAGGTCATGTTGATCTCCCCTATGTAGGTTAGAGGTAAGTGAAGATGCTTTAATAGGACCAAGTATTATATAGGATAATTTTTAGTAGGTCCAATTGATCAAAAAGTGGATGACAACTATATAGTATTGAAATAAATCTTATGTTGATCATCATTGATGACCTTTAGAGTTCGAGGTTGGGGATCAGGTCTTTTTACAGATCTCACTAACACTGGGACACAAAATGATTTGGATATAGGGTAATATTTCACCATGATGTGTTGTCCCATTCAGGATTCTAGAGAGAGTTGGTTTGGTATCCAATCTGTTGCAATAACCTCATAGGTACCAAGTCATGCAAAATGTCTTCTTTGTATCTCATTTGATCCATTATCACTCATACCCATCACACACTCTACAGCCAGATGAGGTGGAGTTATAGGTATATGTGTCCTTTTAAAAGAATCACATTCATATCATTGGTCGGAGAATGGTGGTTTTATGAGGCCGGTCAGTTCCTCTAGTATGGATATTATAGAAGTACGCCAATTTACAGGATGACACTTTGGAGTGGGATTCCAAAACAGGTGCGCAATGGCCCGAGTTATTCTCAGATGATTATTGACCACCCTTATAAGGACAGTTTGGGGATGAATTTCTTTAAGGGGGTAGGATTGTAAGATCTCAAGTTTTTCTATGTGGTACGAATCCTTTTTCGGTTGAAATTCATATTTTCTAAGGTGTGTGCCTAATGAGATCGTGGAAGTATCAAGGGTGGTTGGGGCTTGTTCAAAGCCTAGATCCCCACCTTTTTGAAAGATAAGAAGGGTTGAATGGTTAGTATAAACCCTTTAGGATAATATGTACAATTAATACTAACCATGTGGGGATGAATATAAGGGAGAGGGAGGCACATGGCTTGGGGGAAACCATGCAACCTCAAGCACACTCCTACGCTAAATGTTGTAGACCTTTAATAATGGTGTGTTTCAAGGTTTTAACAAGGTTAGTCAAACCATGCACATAAAACCATGTAATTCCCCCCTTAACATAGTAAAGGGTGCATGGTTGGCCCATAGTATGGAAACCGTACAACCAAACCATGTTACCTAGATTTTAAATGGGAAATAACTATTTTTCCCCTATTTATATTTCAAGTTAAACCCTTCTTTTATTTTTCATTACAACATATAGAACTCAAAAAGTGATCTCCCTTTGAATCCAAATCATAGGATTGGATCCTGTTCCTTTATCTAGACGTGGAATCGAACACCATCGATCTCATTGGATTAACATTGTTGAGTTATTCATTCATCTTGTGTCATTCATCATTTGAATTTTGTATATATAGTGATATTTAGGTGCAAGAGAATATGCCCTATTTCAAGGTTTTTCATATGTTCTTAATATTTCTTCCAATCTGGACCAAATCAAAGGTCGATAATAGATGAGTTCTCTACTACATATCTATGGTTGGTTGTCTGTAACTTTTCCCACAAGTTTGGTGTTTTATAGAGCTAGTTTCTATTGTGTCGTCTTCTGGACTTTCCGAAATCTCCCATGAAATTAATTGAATGCTTTGATTAAATGAAATGGAACATGTATGGTTTCCCTTTGAGTACCTTTGAGATTATTAGATGTTGTTTCTCCAACCTAGGCCACCCATGGGGTGTTCCTTTTCATTCTCTCTATTTTATATCGACCCATTGGGCATGTGTGACCTCGCCTTACTTAAGGGAGCCTTTTTTAACTAAATGGGAATTAAATTGAGATAATAGGAGAGAGTTGATGCCTCCTTCCTATGTGTAGACATGATGTATTTTGTTTAATTATTTAAATAGATTTTATAGAAACTATAGATATGGGTTAGATAAAATCATGGAATGTAATTGATTATGAATTGAGTAATGAAATGAGAAGATGAATTGAAATGGTAGTGGATGCCTTGGATGAGTTATTTGGAACCTGATTCAATAGATTCCATAAAAAGTTCTCCCATGGATCTTGTTTATGGTAGTGGATTACTTAGATATGTTGCCTCCTTGGATCCTGATTCTATAGGATGCCTTAGGCCATGCTACCCCTTCAATATAGCTTTCTTGGACTCGCGTTGGACATGGTTTTTTGACAAGATCCTTGGAATCCATCCAATTATTTACTGAGTTGGCATTGAGATTCTCCTGGGACTCGATGTGGATGTCTTGTTCTTATATAACTTAGATCTATCCATTTATGATATGACACTTTTGACTACACAACATGTCTATTGTGGAAAATTTTGATTCTATAGTGTGTTCATGATGATTGTTATACACTTAATTACATGGAAATTCCTTTATGGATATTTGGGCATGTTTTACAGATAGAACTAGTATGGTATCATATTACAGTGGTTATATTTTCCAGTATCACTTATTTATTTTTGTTTACATCTACCCTTTTTATGGGAGCTTGACTATCACTGTAAGGAGCCTTGTTTGGTTAAATATTATCAATTTATAGTTATCACATATATCATGGGAACTTTAATTTCTTTATATTTGATACATGTTATATATTTCACATTGATATATCGTGACATACATATATTAGAATTTCTAGAGAAATTGTCGGTGGTATCCGACTGAGTGTTATCTCACACCCTGTTTGGGCCACTGTGGTGTACCTGGAAAGACTTCATGGAAGTAGGTAGGGACTGGGGAAAGCACCCATAGTACGATGCTTGATTTTTTCCATGCTTAGGAGTAGGGGAGTACAAGACCAAGTTAGGATCATGATGCTAACTAGAGACAGTCATTTTTATTATTTTTGGTATTTGATACATGTATTGTACTGGATTTTATATAGATTCTTTCCTACTTTGTAGACACATGACATGACACGTCATTTTGTATATGACATTACATCTGGAATTTTTAATTTATTATAGTCTTCTGGATGTTTATTACCTCTTCAGTTATTTATTTTCTTCCGTTATTGACTGTTATGATTATTACCGATGTGCTACACTCTGACATGAGGTCATAATCTCCCCACCAAACATACCCTCCGCCCTCCTTTTAGTCAGAAGCCTCTGGCTTACGAGGAGGCATACTTGAGGCCATATGACCCACCAGATCAGGGCACTGTTCTATCGAATCTGGGTCGAGATGTTAGATTAATGATTCTAAGATTATATCTAAGGCTATTTATAGAAATTTAACATGACTGTCATATATATAGTTATTGGACACATGGCCATTGGATATATGGTTTTTGGATATATGGTCATGTATATACTACTATTTAATAGGTACATTGAAGTTGTTTAATTTTTATTAAAATGTTAAAAATAATATAATTAATGAAAAAATAATAATTCTTGAATGAAATAAAAATACAATAATTAATTAAAATATTTTTTTTATTTTTATTTGTTAAATATTATAAATATTATTTATTTAAAAATTTTATTTAAAATTTCAATAATTTAGAGGAAATATTTTAATACCAAAATATCAATAAAATTGAATCTTTAAAATATAAATAATTATTTTTAAGGGGATGCGATTAAAATAATTTAATATAAAAGGGGAAATTTTTTAAAGAAGTATTTTTTAAGTGTTGTGTATCATTATTTGAGTAAATTAAATTGATAAATTTTAAAATATTATTATATATATATATATATTAAAACTCATTTAATTATTTGTTGATATGAAATGGGATTAAGAACAATTAAAGTTTAAAAATTCATTTTTTGAAAGTACTTTTTCATTATATTTTCTGTTTTTTGTTAAAATATTAATTTATCATATTTAAAAGTTAAATTAGATTAAATATAGATAAAAAAATTTATCAGAATCTAAAAATTAGGTATTAAGTTCAATTGTATTGTTTTCAACAAAAACAAGAAATCGGGGTTAATTGAGTATGGCATTTATAAACTAAGGAAACTGTAAAATATTGTATATGTTTTAACTAAGGTATAAAAATTATAAAAATATAAATAAAAGTGTAAAATGGATGGAATATCACTCTTCCTCCGTTTTTTTTCACTTATGGGGCCGCATTCCATTTACCAATGGAATTTTATAACCTTTAAGTAAGGAAAAATTATGAAAATTCCACTTAAAATCACCTATAAAAGGACCTCTCAACCACCCATTAAAGACCACTCAAACAATTCAGTTATCTATTTAATCCATTCCCTTTTTTACTCTCCCAAATCCTTCATAGAATTTTGGTATATTATAGTCCTATAAAGGAATCCTAAATCCTTAATTTTTAAGGAAACCACTTCATAGAGAAAATTTATCAAGCAAGTATCTAAGTTTTCCCCATATTTTTCAACTACCTTCTCCTCTATAATATTTATAAATATCATTATGCACTATAATAATTTTCTATTAACAAAATTATTCTTCTCTGAAAATGATTCTACTACTATATAACTCTAAACTCAAACTACATCCCTTAGTATAACATGTTCTTGTTTTGGTTGGATCAACCACAAACTGGAACGATGTATTACCAATATCATAATTTTTATCATGAATAAAAATCAAGAAATTAATTCTGATAATATATGATATGAAGTAATAAATTATGTTATGAATATGGTTATGGAAATATCACACAAAAATGAATTGTTATTATGAAGCAACTTGTTGTTGCTGTTAAATTACCTGAAACATACTTTTCATGGATTTCATTCTCGTAATCCATACCCCAACCTTCCATAAAATGAAAAAGGGGTTGATTAAATCATTTTAATAAAGATTATTAGTCCTCCTTGAATGATTTTATAGTGATTAACTTATAATCAATTAATGAGGATCAACCTCACTATTATGAATATCGTATGAAAAAATGAAAACTAATAACATATGATGATGAAAATAAACAATGAATAACTAATATATGTGTGCAATGAATGACTGGAATTGTAGATTATAGAAGGTAATATATATGAATAAGGTTAAAAAATAATTTTTTAATATGTTTATCTTTATTATAAAATATTTCAGAATATATTCATAAAATTCGGGAGTAACAGTAAGGGTTTTCTTCCAATCACACTTTGAAATCAATATTTTTTATGATTAAATTTCTATTTTTGGAAAACTAAATGCTATTTATCTCTATAAAATCCAAATATTTTCTTCTCATAATGTTATTTTTAGTTTTTATACATATTATTACCATTTCACCTCACTTGTTTTAATCACTCACCGAAAATGATACATGTATGTAAAACAAACAATATGTCTTATTTTTTGTTTAAGAATCATTCTCTTATATATCTGTATATTTCATATGATTGTATAAATTTAAATTTATATAGTTCTGTGATTATTTAATTTGAATTTTTATTATTTTTTTATTTATTGAAAAAATAATGAATAGAACCTATTTTGAACATTTTCTTTACAGTTTATTTCCATAACATTGACTTTCTTTACAAAAATGTAAATGTAATTTTGTTAACATTTTTTAAAAAAAATCATTTTATCATTATATTTTTAGTTTTACTTATGAATATTACCCTCAATTTTTTCATGATTTTTGAAATATATTTCTATTCTATTTATTTTATAAATTATTTTCTTTTAATGTCTGTTAAATATATAAATTATATCTCTTTTCCTTCCTCAATGTGATTTTTGATGCTCTTATTAAGTGTTTTTCATCTATGTTAATGTCCTTTAATGTTTCTTATTATTCAATATGGAAATTATATAATGATAATTGAAAAATTATTTATATATAAACATTATTATTTTGTATTATATAAATCAACATAAAATCCACTTATTTCACAAGGGTTAATTAAGTTAAAGAGGTATTATGAATGTTTTCAAGTTCATGTGGAACACATTTATAGTGTATCATTATATGATGAGTTAGTCCATTATATCCCTACAACATATTATTTAATGTTTTATTTCCCATGAGATCAGGATGGTACATGGGGGTTAGTCCATGTCTAAAATGTTATGGGGTGTGATTAGTTATCCCATGTCAACTATGTTATGGGCAGGTGGTTAGCCTAGTTGGTTATGATATAAATGTTTTGGTGGATAACATTGATGTATGTAATGGTTTATATTCATATTTTTTCCACATCCTTATATTATACAATATTCCAATGTTATTTTCTCATGGATCATGATTATTGAAACATTTTTTCACACTCCCATGACACAAGTATTATGTTATGCCAAAATACTTATGACATGAATCATGTTATCTAAAGTATGATTTATTAGGTATGATTCTATTATATTATTTCCTTGAACCAGGATTATGTTTTAATACCAATATAATTTTCATATTCTCACTTATGATCTTCTATTTAAACCAATTATTTTCACACCTTATTAATCATATGATCTCCCATTTTTTTATTTTTTTCATTCCTAAGGTTATAAAGAAGAGTATCATGTGTGATATTCCTATAAGGGTATATTGAGTGAATAATATTTGAGGTAAGTATTTAAGTATGGATTTAACATAAGTTTATTATGTATCTATTCTCAAAATACACAATACATATAGGTTCTGGGTATGTAATTTACTATGATACATAATTAATATTTATATAAAATTATTTAATTTATATGTATGATGTGTTTTGGTCATCTCAAAAGTTATCATATTGAGGATTCGTTATTTTGTTTTGTATTTGGTTATGAAAAATAAGTGGATTGAACCTAAAAACCTTTGAAAAACCAAAAGTGATACAAGATGAACTTAAGAGGGAATTGATTGAAATGAAGTTGTTATAATACTTGACATATAAAAATTGATTTTACTTATCATATGATTAATTAATCTATTTATTGTTACTTTACACTCACACTAACATTTCTGGTTTTGTTTAATGGATAATATCAAGAGTAACAAAGTAAAAAAATGATATCAATGGAAAATTCAATGATTTTCAAAATGATTAACGAAAAAGGATGGGTATTCGAGTAAAAAAATGAAGGTGATAGTCACCCAACATTATCAAGTGATTAAAAATAACACAAATCTTGCAAAAATCAATAAAATTCTAGGGAAGTAATAACTCTACATTAAGTCCTTTACGTGAAAATTCTCACCCTCTTTTGGTGGGTCTTATAACACCCTTATTTCAAAGTATTGGTTCAACAGAAGAGAAAAGTTATTTTATATTATTCTATGCTCAGAGAAAGAAATTGTTATTTTTTCTATTTATCATTTGGAAGGTGAAGCTAGTAAATGGATAAATCTCCCTATGAAAATGAGGCAAGAGGAAAAAATCAAATCCATGGTATGAGAGTATTTTTACAAGGTGTTTTTAAATATATATTTTCCTTGAACTCTTCACACAAAAATAGAGAAGTAATTCCTTGATTAGAAACAATGGGGATGAATCTATTAGTACCAATGAAACAATATTCTCAAGACTTTGAAGGTATGTGTGACTAACCTGACCCAAGTACCCTCTCAAACTAGTACCTTACTTGAACCATCGCATACCCAGAGGGTGTTCCCGATCCCCATGGGTTGGAAACTAGAACCTAGGCATCAAAAACGACTAGAGGGAGAAATTTCTCCCAACCTAAAGTAGAAAAAATTAAATATATATATATACATGATGGGAATAAATTAAAGAATAGTAAACAAAGAAATAAATTTCATACAAAAAGGAAACAAAAAAAGTGATGCGGCTCAAAAGTACCTAAATAATCCCCCATCTAAAACTCAAATATTAATTTAAAACTAAAAATTGAAATAGTTTCCCCAATTGAGAGCGTGAGAAAACTCCCACCATCTCAGCACCAGCTACCTAAAAACATATAACAAAAACCTCACTACCTCACTGTGATGCCTTGCCTTTTTCTACTTAGAAAGATATAACAAGGTCTATGCACCACCAAAGGGGTACCCAGGGTGTGATCTAAATAGACTCAGTAGGATCTCACCCAAGTGTTCTATATCAAATATCTATACAATAATCCAAACATGGTCAATTTTAAAGAAAACATGGCATGATAAATAGTTACATGATTTTCATATCAAAATCATGGTAAAATATTTCCCCTTTTTTCACAGGTCTAAATAATCCTGATAAAATATTTTAGAAGCATATAACATATAACAAAGAAATAAAATCCAAGAATATATCTCACATCATCTCAAATCTAGTAAAAAACAAGCACGGGGAACATAATGCCAAGGATAGCTATAGGTTAGACTATCTAGTTCACCCATAACTTATCATAGGCAATCAATCACATCAAGTCTATAGATATATAAATTGAATCTAGAGAGAAGTGGAACACCCTAGTAATTAAACCTCCCAAAAGTTCTAAAATGTCCCCAAAACAATGGGACTATGGATCAGAGGAACACCCCATGAGTAAACCCCCCAATAGTATCAATGTAAGAGTCATGTTACAACGCCTTCCACCTAAATACCCAAGACTTACCATGTGATACATTTTCTAAACCATTTTATAAAAACAATGATTTGAAACTCAATTATCATATCCATTTCACAATTATTTTAAAATGAATTTTATTTTACTAAAACTAGTGGAAAAACAATTTTTCTCAAAAACCCATTTGCACACACAAAATTCAATCACGCTAATTCATTTATAAAAAAATTTAATAAACTATAGAAATATAGTCCATTCAATATAGGCTAGAGACAGAACCACATGCCTCAAACTTGGGTCACACATGCCCGTAATGGGATCCACCAACATAAAATAATGAAAAGAAAACAACAGAGGCCTTAGAATAAATCCTTACATCTCATAATCATTTCAAAAAGAATAGAAGTCAATAAAGAATATAAAACAACACGTACCTCAAGAAACTAAAATGACGCACCACAACCAACACAAAGGTAAACCTCTAGAAAAAGATCACACAAAAAAATCTTAAAAGGATCAAGAGTATTATCATCACAGATCAAAGGATCCATAAATATAGAACATCAGTGATACCATGATCAACGATAATAAAGAATCATAAGGCTATCTTACCAGGAGTGATGCATTGAAGTTACCATGATGATCAATCATTAAATGAATGTTCCATAAGGAGAGGAAAACCCCAAAATAAACTAGGAGAGATTCTAGGCCTTGAGAGAGAGTGATGCAATTGAATGGAAACTAAATCAGAAGTGCAGTGTGGTTAAAATCAAAAATATTGAAACATTCACAATTTAAAACCCTTTCATGATATTAATTCCTAAATTTTTAAAATATGTCAAAAAATACATCACCTCGAATTAAAAATCCCAACATTGAATATTTCATTTTTCAAACCAGATTCACGATGTATAAAAATTTCATAACTTAAACTAATTCATGAAATCTTCTTGGAAACCAATACAAAACATGTAACCATTAACAATGTAAAAAATTCACCACAAGTTGTGAATGTAATGTAACTTGTTTTCTACCCCTGTAGTTCATCCATTAAGACTAAATTAAGTTATAATTTTTAGAAAATGTATAACCATTGATTTTAAATATTAAATCTAAATTATAAACTAAAAAATCCCATGTTTTTTGGAAATTAATTTTAGCAGAAGCACATATAACACGCAAAAACACTGCTTTATCCCTACCCATGCCAACAATGTTTTTACTATTTAGGAGTAAATATGTTAATTATAAAAGATAAATTGGCCCATGAATGGAACATATTTTATATTTATTAACACTTAAAAATCAATTTGTATAATATCATATTTTTATTAATTTTAATTCATTTAATAATATATAATTTTTAATAAAATAACATTAATGTTAATTTTGACATTATTTATTTAATTTAAATTTAAAAATATCAAGAAAAATATGGAATTTAAATATATTAATTTATAACCTATGTAACATGATATATTCATATAAAAAAACAATATAATACAATAATTAATTTTATTTACCTCACTTTTAATGTTTCAAGTATCATTTATTTTATTTTTTTATTAATTAAATAATTATTGTGTTGGTGTTTCTCAATTATTTTATGTTACTAATTCATCGATAAAAATTAAATATAAATAATTGTGACAAAAATGAATAATTTATCTTCTAAAATAATATTTAAAACTAAACCAATGTAGTTTTACCTTATCCACTAATCTTTATTGGAATTAAAAGGGAGAATTGTACATTTTTTGTATTTTTCTTTATTTAACTTATTATACGGTCCAATTTCATTGAATATTGTCCCAAAAACTCATAAATTTCATGAATAAGTTCATAAGGGTATACATGTGTCTCAAACAATGAGTGTTGGACAAGTTTATAGGTCATTTGGTCCATTAAGAATAAAGTTTAACCACTAAGTAAACTCATTTTTATTTTAAGCATTGTAATTAATTTTAATTTATATCATTAATATATTTGTTAAATAGCTAAGTTGAACTTAATAAAAATTATAAATTATTCTAGTTCCAAATATGGAATACATTTTTCTAATTTAAATTCCCAAAATTGGAAAAAAATAATCTCGTTAACATGATGAGAAAGTGTGTTTTTAAAGGTGAAAAAGTCAAAAAGTTAACAATATTGTTTTATATCAAAATTTAATACAAAAATTATTAAAATGGACTATATTAGATAAATATATGTATAGTTGAACTATTGTTACTTTGAAACAAATTCAAAATATATTTTCCAATTATAAATTATTTAGATGAAAATTCTGATTTCATTTAAAATTCATTATTTTTCACCATTCATCAAAAATGAAACTTCTAAGAAAAATACAAAAACAAATTACCCTAATATAATTTGAACATTTTTATTCCAAATAAGAAGTTTATTTTTTCAAATAAAATTTATAAAAGTGTCGAAATTTATTTTTAAAACAAGTCTTCCATTTAAAGGTGAAAAAAATAACTTTAGAAAAATACAGTTTTTATGCGTAAAATAGGATTTGTTCTTATCTTATGTATATCAAATATAATTTTCTTATTTTAAAATATTTGGGTGTTACAGTTCAAGGATAATATCTCTATATTTCTTTAGAGGATTCTCTCTAGAAAACATTGTGAACAATAGTGGCTAGGCTTTCTTAGGTTAAAAAATGATACAACTGACTATTCATAAACCAAGGGATAGAGACTAAATAATTGAACATGGGGCCTTATTATTCTCCTAATTCCCAGTAAACCACATGTCTAAATAATAATCATAATATTATTAATTACTTGACATGTGGTAAACTCATGGATAATTAAATATTTTTCCCTACAATAAATAAATTAATATTTACTCAAATAATATTTAATATATCATTTATCACTAGTCCATTAATATGGATCATCTAGTCCTCTTGATATTTAACAAACACTAAATATTTTTTATTTATTAAATAAATAAATTTCACTGCATTATTATCTGATAAATAAATAAATATTGTATTCATGAAACCATCAAATAAATATTTATTAAATATTCTCACAATAAAAGAAATAAATATTTGTTACCTTGAAAATATAACAGAGAAAAATAAATATTATATATTCATACAATTAAATATATAATTACATAGAAAATAAATATTAATTTTATATTTGACTCGCTGAATATTCTATCTAATAAATAATGACTAAATATAATTAGTTAACTAAACATAAATAATTATTAAACCACTAGTGAGATTAATATTTTTTTCAACATGTTAAATTAATCGAGAATTTCACTAAGGTTCTTGAAACACTTAGTGTGCGGCCCTCTATGCCCCTTTCTCAATTATATTGAGCTACCCCACCTAAAATACAAGGTTATCATCACAAAACACACAAAGTCTCCCATAGAAACTCATTCAAATTCACACTATGTAATATAATTCTTTTTCATGATATCTCTAATTAAACAGGTTGTATACTTGGTTCCTCAACCTATGTCTTTGATGTCTCTATATTTTTTTGTAAATGAACTTTCTTGTTGAACATAGAGTCCATGTATTTAATTTGGAAGTTTCATTCTCATCAAATGGAATGAGATATCAACATTTATTAAATAATATAGTTAATAAATCCTTTCTCACATTATTCATTAACACTTAAAACTCAAAATGTACCCAACATACCCTACTTCCCAAGAATATAATTGTCAAACTTTTGGCCAACACATCAAAGTATAAAACTTATAATATGATTTAAAAATAATATTAAAGTTTAAGGATAATTACATATGTCTACAGATAAGAACATAAAATGATGCATATAAATGTGTACTTATTAACGGGGGTCATATTCTCTTAATCTTCTCCTTTGAAATTTACCAAGAGCATACACCATGAGAAAGTGTCTCACTACTACAAAAATAGGCAAGGTAAGCACTACCCTTTTATCAGCGCTAAAAAAACTGATAAATGAGGGCCTTTATCAGCTCTAAAAAAAGCCCGGATAAAGGGCACTTTTAAGAGTGCTAAAAAAATAATAGTTAAAGGTAACCCTTTATCAGCGCTTTTTTAGCACTCATAATGGCCCCTCTTTATCATCGTTTTTTAGCGCTGATAAAGGGGGGGATTTATCAGGGCTTTTTCCTGCCGCTGATAAATTTTATGTGTCAAAAAAATCATGAAAAATAAAATATTTTCATATAAGTATATTTATATTGATATAAATATAATATATTTTTTTTAAATATGTTTTAGATAAGTATAAATAGACTATTACATTTTATATATAATAAATTTAGTGAAAATGGATTTAAAATATTTTAAAGAATATTATCAATTAATAATTTGCTAATTATTATTGATTAAAAATCATTTAATAACAATTTGAAGACACAAAAAATCAAAAAAATTAATAAAAGATCTAAAATAAGTTGAAAAGGTAACTTAAACTTCAAACGGCTATAAATTTTGATCTGGGTGTCTATTTAAGATGTACAACATATCAAATCAAATCATGCTACGAGATCTACATGCTAGAGTCCCAAGAAAAGCTTCAATCATATTTTTTGAGGAAAAAAAAGTCCCAAAAGGCATCAAAAACTGAGTTTTTAGTCGGGATACACCGATTTGTTAACATTTAAACAAGTATAACTTCTGATCCGGATGTCCGTTAGTCCTTTACCACATATCATATCGAATATATTTTCATTTTTTCGATTTAACTAGTTATGGAGTTGAAATGGGCTTATGGATTATATTTTATGGTCGTTTTAACATTCTATGGCTTTACAAATACACATATATATGTATTTATTTGTAAATATATATGTGTCTGTATGTGTGTGTGTATGAGTGTGTGTGTTTGTGTTGTATATATGTATTTATGTATTTATTTAGTTATTTATAAACACATATAAAAAACATATTTCATAAATGTATTTAAAACTAATCTTATAAATATATATTAATATACAAATAAAAATATGGATAACAAATTATAACTAAAAATATATATATAAATAAATATAAATATATATTAATATACAAATGAATATATATATACTAATATGTGAATAAATATATTTATTTTAATAGGGATCTTTTTTAATATAAGAAATATAACTCTATATATATATATATATAAATAGATATATCATTAAATAGAGAAAAAACAAAATGGCTTAGTGGTAAAGGTTCAGTCGCGAAAGGGGGAAGGTTACGGGTTTGAGTTCGGGTGGAAG
This sequence comes from Viscum album, assembly GCA_963277665.1. NCBI lineage: Eukaryota > Viridiplantae > Streptophyta > Magnoliopsida > Santalales > Viscaceae > Viscum > Viscum album. Next base: position 2,054,653,551 of record OY728119.1, read on the forward strand.
CAAATGGGTGCGCACGTATGGGGATGTGTGGGAAGGGCCACACGTAGGAGAGTGTGAGGGGGGGGGGGGGTCTGCCTAATGCTAATAAAGGGGGGGTGAAGCGCTGTTAAAATCACCCCCCCCCCCCCACATCATATAATTCTTTTTTATTTTTTTTATTTTTTTTGACTTTTATCAGTGCTTTTTAAAAGTGCTTATAAAAGGGTCCTTTATCATCACTTTTTAGAGCACTGATAAAAGGGACCCGCCTTTATCATCGCCTCGATTAACAGTGTATTTTAGTGCTTTTAATCGAATTTTCTAGCGCTGATAAAGGCCATATTTGTAGTAGTGTCTCAAATTCCAATGATCTCCAACCCTAATATCTTAATGAAAAAAAGGATATTAGTATTATGGGATGTGGCATTGAAATACAATACCTAATATAATGGTCATGTAGCTATGAAAAGTAGAATTAAAATGTATTTAATCATGATGTCTTGGTGTAACTAGTCAAATCTTATCGGTACCATGATTATACTATTTATATATTATTTCTATTGAATACACACCATGATCATAGCTAGTTACAACATACTTATCTCTATAGGATTTATTATTATTATCGAATATATCACCCACTATAGTGAATATAAAACCACCACTATGGTTTTTACCATCCTATATAGTATATGCCTCTAGAATAATTCCTCTCACTAATAATTGTGGAGTCTAATGTTATTATGTCAACTTGTGTATCCATAACCAAGATTCTAATAAAATGTTTTTTAGTCAAGATATTTCAAAAAGATATGCACTTCCCTCATAGAAATAAAATTTATATGATTAATACCTTTTATATTTGGGGAATATTAATATATTTAGTGGGAATACGATCATTAATTAATATTCACCTTTTGTTTTATGATGTATTGAAACTTTCAATATATTTAAAAAAATGGATCCCTTAAAATGACATGGGGTTGTGACATATTGGATTTCCATTATATCATAACTTTATAAGATACCAATTATTCTATATAGTTGGTATATAGTTATATGTTATGCTATTATTTAAAAAAACAAATTGTAAAAGAATCATGAAATACTACAATACATATATAAAAGTCCTCAATGATATATTCATAAATGTAACTAATGTTGTGTGGGTTTATGAAAAACCTCACTATATAGTAAAAGATAGATGAATACTTGATTAATATAAACTCTGACATACTAGACTAGAAGATCATATGTCCCTTAATAAGCGTATTTATTACTTCACTAAGTGTTACTAATATTTATTAAAGGAATATCATGGAGTACATGAATTTAACTGAAGCTTCTCCATGGAATACTCCACACTATCTAGTTGAACTACCTATAGAATTGTGTATTAACTTTATATCTAAATATTTATTAGTATATGAAACAAGTATGCTATATAATGTGGAGTTTTATCTCATAATAATATAAACATCATACTGGGTATATGCATCACAACATATAGTTTTACTTGAATGTGAATCATATTTCCATAACTAGGTAGGAGTATTATAATTATATTCATCATTTATTATTGATTTTGGATATTTATGATTCAAGTATTGATGAAATATTGGTTAAGTGTAGTTTATAATTAAAATAATAATTTTAAAAGAAATAATGTCACCTTGTTTTCAATATAACATTTAAATAATTTCTTGGTAATACTTAACATAAATATTAATTCAACTAGAATCAATCCACTATGCAATAAGAAGTCACGTGTTTCTCGTTATTGATATAAGAATCACACGTTGTCAACCACTAGAAAAATTATTTACTTATTAATTCATGTTATTATCACTTATGATATAGGAATTACCTTTTCTCAGACACTAGGAGAACACATAATACTTATTGTAACGTTTTTGTGTACTTATCATTACTAACATAGGAATCACCATTTTCTAGAGCAGTTAAAGAACATACCTTACTTATTTGGTTCTTGTAATGAAATAAAAAAGTATTAAATACCTAATAAGTGAGATAGAAACATTACATAATTTGGTGAATATATTTTTGATGTGGATGAAACTAATCGCTTCTTCTTCAATTCATTGAAATTTCTTTTTCAAATGACATTATAGCCCATATGGTATAAAATAGGCTCTTGTCCACCGTAATACCTCTAAACCTTTTGTCTCATTGAAAGATGTTGTAATGTTTCCATTTACTATAAAATAGTCATGGGTTATTCAACATTTACATTCATGATTTTTCACTATAAGGGTTGTGGAATCGAGTCCCCCATAACTCTTATTTACCTAGTTAAAATTTGTCAAAATGTTTCTATGTTTTTATCTATTCTGTACATATCATAAGATGAATAAGTAGAACCTATAAGGTAAGTATTATTTAGGATATTAGTGGAAAATTTCATAACCATATGGAATCCAAAATATTACTTTCTAATCAATGTAATTCTGTAAATTGAAGGCAAGATCAATAGCTAAGTACCCTCTTCTAGTTTACAATAGTATAGTGTAGTGAAGATTTAATTTTTCTATAAGCTTTCATTCTCCTTATAAATGTATACGAGATGATATATCATGGTATATAAATCCATATATTTATATTTCATTATATGTTCTTTAGACATAACTAATATTTTGAGGCAACAGATAGGTGGAGTATCCCCGTGTATCTCCTGCAAGAAATCTTCTCAAATTTTCTTGTTATATGAGGTGTCTAAACAGGAATTGAGAATTCAAACCTATAGTAAAATTTTCCTATAGTATTTCCCTGTATGAAACAATGACACCATCCATGGAATTATATTTTGGTAAGGAAATGATAAGTGTCCTAAATTTTTGTAGAGTTATGATGGTTTCACTTTCCATACTCTACATTAATTAAAATAATATTTTAATTTTATCTTGATTACCAAAAGATATGACATAATTAATTTTATTTATTAATTTTATTAGTCTCACACATATTATTGAAACATAATATCCCTCAACTATGGTTTCATAACATCTTGTGACATGGATATTCTAGTGGAAAGGATCTATATTCTCATTCTCATGCCCTAAGAGAGGGCTTGATCAATTACTCGAAGGTATTTAGGTTGGAAGGTTTTTTCAACTGCATTAACCCACATCTCCTTTTTTCCATTGAGTGGAATAACCAATCCATAAAACCATTATTTATATTTCCTCAACACTTCCCTCCAAATTTATACAAATATTAGCGAAGACTACACCTCTTGATATGAATTTGGTTATGTCCACCCAAAATCTTCTTTAGTACACCCTACTAAATGGTAGATTATTATCAAGGTCTATTTCAAAAAATATGATCTAGTTTTAATTATAAATAAATTAATGGAAGGATATATGGATTAATATTTATATTTTAGTGATTTTATATTTTATTTATAGATTTAAAATTTTTATTTTTTATATACTTATTAATATTAAGTTCATTTTACTTAAGTGGTTAACTATGTCTAGGAAAAATTTACTCATAATAAAATTTACCTTAATTCCATATTGAATTATTGTTAGTTAATTTATTAAGTGATAGTGATAAAGCATCATAAATAATTAAAAATTGAATTGATAATAATAAAATAATAAATGTGGGATGATCTTGAGCTTATCTAATAGTTAGCTTATCTAGTGGGTGATAAACTAACTCTTGGCCTAGTTAAAACTCTTTAAGTTATAACTTAGTTCAAGTTGTATCATTCCACTTGCACTCCAATATATCTCATGGATTTCATTCACCTAAGCTCTGAACTTGAATCGACTCCACTTTCTTGGGAGCTCTATTTATTAAATAATATTTTAATCATATATAGGTTAGGGGGAACCAAATGTTTGGTCATGAGATTTACATAAAAGAAACTATAGGCATGGAATCCATTACATAATATAGGAGGGGATGAAACATATTCCATAATTTTAATTTAATAAAATAATTATTAAAAAACCCATGCTATGAAATTTTATTAAAAGAAACCAAGTACATAAAGTGGTCATCCCAAACTCTTGATCATCCACACATGCAATGAATATATATATTTCTAAACTATACAGAATTCAAATTAATTCATTCATTTACTAAGATAAAATCTAATTGAATTAATCTCATTAATTATTAATTAATTTATTTTATCTTATCCAAAATTTCTCTAAATACCATCATCCATAATATTAAATAAATTAATTTTATTTAAATTAAATAAATAAAAAAATGTGTATAAAACACTTAGAGATGTTTTGAATAAAATGTGTAATTAATTGGGAATTTAGAATTCTTTAAAACATATTGACATGGAGTATAGGTGAGTTTAATTTTAAAATTAGTTTTATTTTCATGTAAATTAATTTATGTGGGTACAACCTGGAACAATGTGTACATCATGTAAATAAACTAATTACATTGTGTGTGTTAAACACCCATTTTGTGTATTAATAATACACTATGTGTGAACTAATTACACCATATATGAATTAATTATACTATATGATAATTATTTAACTAGAACATGTGTGAATTAAATACACCATATGTGAATTAATAATTACATACCATGTGAATTAATTAAACATCAACCATAAATTAATTACACATTTTGTGTGAATTAATTATACATTACATGAGAATTAATTACACATGACATGAATTACACCATATATGAATTAATTAAAAGACTACCATATCATTTTTATTAAATACAATATATGGTTATTAGTAACATTACCATCATGTCATGTGTATTAAATACACCATTTGTGAATTAATTAAAGGACCATTGTATCATTTGTGTTAAATACACATCATATGTGTTAATTACACAACTATTTCATCATGTGTATTAATTAATGTGTTTCTTTACTTTTATTATAATGAATTGAATATTAAATATATGATGCATCATTGACTACAAGGATTTCATGATGTACACTATAAAAACATGTAAACTACATGGTGTGTACCCTAGCTACACATTGTGAAATATGACATGTCACGTTCTAGTATGACCAGTCAACACAAGTATAACCAGTAAACAAGTGGCATGTAGTAAATACACCATGTGTTCACTATGTGTGGAAAGACTTGAACCTCATAGAATATCTTGATTCAGTGAACTGAGGTACATAGTGTGAACTTTTTAGTTAAACTCTGTGTATCTGTGTCACCCATCCATAATCTCAGGTACCTCCTGATGGACCTTTTCAATTCATTCTTCATCCATCTTTAACCTATTCTTGATTAAATAAAGGTGAATGGTCATAAAAAATTGGATCTTATATAAAAATAATGAATTAAAAGAAATTAAATACAAATAGAAAATATGCATACCAATCAAAGATCAAAAAATAATTACAAATTATTATGTGACCACTCTGTTAGTACTTGATGGTTATTATGAAAATTATAAATGGTCAAGGCCATGTCAATCAATGGTTTTTTATCAAATCCTTAATGTTTATCCTCAAAACTATATGAAATGGAAACCCTATAATCCATGAGAAAAGATCATCACATATAATTAATAATTAATTTGAGTAGAGATAAATAATTATCTTTTATTAAAATGATTTCATCATTGATGAATCATTTGAGACTACTTTTCATATCATCATAATTTCAAAAGAATCAAGGATATATTCCTTCAAGAAGGGATCCACACATGTTTCCTAGAACCTAATATTATCACTATAGAATTATTCCGGTGTTATAATTGTTGATTCTAGTACACGTTTCAATCTTTATTGGTTAGAATAAAATCTTTAGAGGTGATAATTAATTACTTTAGTTATCTATAGACTCAAGAGGATAATGGTGGTGGATCTCTCTCTATTATTGAGAGCATTATAGGAGTAGATCTCTATACGGATTGATAATATTATCTCTGTAAATCATTATGTAAAATGGTGGATAGTATTTATTGGGTTAGAAAATGATATAAGTAGGTATTTATAGACATAGGGTTAGAGAATAAATAATTCCACATGGGTCTTTATTATTCTCTTAATCCCTGATGATCCCCATGCCAAAATAACAATCATATTATTATTATTGTTTACTTAACATGCATTAAGCTCATAGATAAATCAATATTAATTACCTGAATAAATAAATTAATATTAATACAAGAAATAATTAATATATCATTCATAATTGGACCATTAATCTCAGTTCACCACTACAACTTAATATTTTTCAAACTCTGAATAATTTGTATTTATTTAAACAAATAAATTTCCCTATATTACTTTCTTATAAATAAATAAATGTGATATTAAAAATTCTACCTAATAAATATTTATTAAATGGTTGTGTAACTAAATAAATAAATATTTTTTACCTTGACAATATACCAAAGATAAATAATTATTATATATCCATGTAATATAATAAATAATTATCTTGGGAATAAATATTCATTTAATATAAAACTCACATAATATTCTCTATAATAATTGGTCAATGAATATATTTGACCAACCAAACATGGATAACTATTAAACCACATATTGGAATAATATTTATTAAATATGTTAAATTCATATAAAATTTAATTTAGTTTCTAGATATACAATGTGTGTGACCCTCTAGGCCCCTTTTTCAATTGAATTAGGCTACACCAACTAAAGTCCAAGGATAACATCTAACAACAAATAATTGTTATCATAAATAATGAAGTTAATTTCTCAATGAAATAAAACTTCATATGAATGAACACTATGTAATATATTTTCTTTATCATGATATTTCTAATCAATCAAGTTTTATACTTGTGTCGTCAACCTATTTGTTCATTTCCTCTTTCTTTGACTTTTTAAAAATGAACTTACCTTAAAAACACCATGTAAATTAATTTAATTATGATGTTTCATTACCATAAAAGGGAATGAGATATCAAATTCCATTAAATAATATAAGGTAAAATCCATTCTCAAATTTTTCATTAATATATAAAACTAGTAATGAACCCAACATACCATACAACTCGTGAACATATTTCATCATGTTTTTGGTGAATACATAAAAGTAATCAATATATATAATGAATTAATAATAATCCTAAAGATTAAGTATCATTTAATATTCCCATAAATAGGAATGATAAATAACACATATAAATGTATATTTCTAACTAGAGGGTCAAGTTTTGATAATCTCCTTCTTTGAAGATTATCAAGGGTGTACACCATGAGAAAGTATCTCAATTTATTATTAATATCCACATTTGATAGCCTATATCATTTGAGTCACATCCAATGATATTATCCATATATATAATATATATTTAAGAATATAATAATGGAACTTCTAGGTTATCATAATGGTAGAAAACTCATACAACTTTTATGTACAACATATACCCTTAGGACATTATCATATAGATTTCACACAGAAGAAAAATCATCATATGAAAAGATATAAATTAATACTCAACAATAGTAATATTTTGATAATCAAATATAAGTTATTTCTAGGGAACCAACTCCAAAAAACACATCATTACCCTAGATAAGACATGAACTAAAGGAGATATTTATTGATAATAAATGAATCATTTATGAGAAGATGAAAAGTATGAAAGTAATGAGAATCAATTACACAAGCATGCTAACTAGGAATAGATTTTAGTGTATAGAATATATGTATGTAATTTTTGACCAACATGGTCACTAGGATAAGAGTGTATGACCACATTTCTAGGGAATTTTATATAAGCTAAAAATTAAAAGCAACTGATAAGGATAAGAAGAGAGAAAAATAAATCACTGAAGAATGTTCTATAAAAGCATGAATGAAATGAAAAACATATATTTTAAACAAGATTTTTCCTCGCATATATCCATGGAGACAATTTTTTTAAGAATAATCAAATACATAATGGAGGGGTGGTGAAATTTGGAAATAATAGCTCCTTGATAATTAAAGGTGTTTAAACATTTGATATAAAAGATCAAATATTAAAATGAAATGATATATTATATGATAAAGGATTAAAACACACTATTTTGAGTGTGATATAATTATTTGATAATGGAAATAAATATATTTCAATAAAAAATCATTCATCATAATGTGTTCAAATAATGGAAGAGTTATCACCAATGAGGACAGAATAGGTGATAATCTTTTCCAAATTGGCAATTCAACCATTTATTACTACTTAAGTGATAAAGATGAGAAAAAAATTTGGAATAAAAGAATTTTAAAACTTATTAAAAGAAACATTATTAATGTTTTAAATAATGATGTGGTGAGAGATCTACCCCATTTTAAAATAGAAAAATATGTTGTTTTTTTAACATTTCGAGAGGGGGAAATAGTTCAAAGAATTTATAAAAGAGTAGAAATTCAATCAAATATAATCCTATTACTCATTAATTATGATATATATAGACTGATGAGATAATAATTTTATAGATTATATTTTTATTTAATTACTTTTTTTGATGATTAAAATCAAATTAAAAATGTCATGTTTATGAAGCATTAGTTATAAGCTGATGGAAAAAAATTAAAATCTTCAAAGTATAACTCAAAAAAGAATAAAGAGTTTACATCAATAAGTTAAGATCAAATAATGGTAAATAATATACCTACAATGATTTTGAATATTTTCTTATAGAGTGTGTAATCTATCATCAATACATTACACTATACACCCCTCAAAAAAATGGTGTAGTAGAGAGAATGAATAGAATCTTGTTTGAGATGGGTATAACAATGTTAGCTGGACATAAAATCTCTAAATTAATTTTTAGGAGAAGTTGTTTGTACAATTTTTCACCTAAAAAATACATTTTTTAGGCCTAAGACACATATGATGACATATCAAATATTATAAAATAGGAATCCAATGATGAGAAACTTTAAATTATTTGGTATTCCTTATTTCATCAATATCAGAATTGAAAATCTGGGAAAGCATGGAAAAAAGGATGGAGAGTGGATATTAAATATGTATTTATCTAGTGGTTGGGGATAATAATTATATAAAAAAATGATTCATAAACTATTGTAAAGTCTTTATGTGAATATTATTGATAATTATTCTAAACTAGATATGATATTTGAAGTAGATTTTGACCGTATTGACACTGAAATCGTGACAATTTTAGGAAAATATAGATTAAGGCATAAAATATTAAAGAATCATATTGATTAAAAAATTTTCATTTGAAATAAAGAGGCACTGGTTTAAAAACTAGGAATATTGAGGCTTGAGATTCAAACTCCTCTTATTTGTTATGTTTTACCACACCATTTTAGAATTAGTTGATTATGAGGATAGATCTATGCTCTAAATGATGAACATGATCTGATTGAGAAGATATTCATATGAGAGATTCTATCATGACCATAAAATAAATATATTATTAGAACCAAGTGGATTTTAATTAAAAAATCAAATGGGAAGGGTGAAGTGTTAATAAAAAATATCGACTAGTTTTCAGAGATTACTCAAAGATTGAAGGAATATACTTTGAAGAAACATTTCAACTAATGTAAATTGTAGAATAAATTTGAAGGTTCTTAGATATAGAAGTGCACAATCACTATATCGTTTATAAGATGGATGTAAAGTCAAAATTATTAAATTCGGATATAGAATAATATTTTTTGAATATATTTATGGATTCACTATACATAAGGATGGAATCCTGGTTTGTAGTCTAAAAAGAACATTTATGGATTAAAAAGGGATCCAAGAGCCTATTATTTAATTTTTATGGATGCATGAAACAAATGAAATTCATTAAACGGAAAGGTTTATAGAAATTTTTTATTGAAGAAAAACCCATAGGTACTCTCACTGTAATGTATATATTAATGATGTAATATTTTCTAGTGAAAATAAGTTTGGATGTGAGGAGTTTATTTAAAAAACTAAAATTTATTTTGAGATTTCCATGCTAGGTGAAATTAATTACTTTCTGAGATTGTTTATTTCTAAAAAATATGATCACATCTTTCTATACGAAAAAAATATAAAATAGAAATGTTGAATTTTTTTGGAATGGAGTATTCAAAATAGGTTTAAACACCTATATCAGTTGGAACAAAGATGGGTAAAGATGATGCTGAAGGAAGTGTTAATTATAAACAATTCAAAAGAGTCATTGTAAGATTAATTTATTTAATTTCTTCAAGTCTAGATATAGTGTATAAAGTGACTTATTGGGAATGATTTCAATGTGAACCTAAAGAGTCTCATATAGTGGCTGCTAAAAGAATTTTGATATATGTACAAGGTACACAAAACTAAGTTCTATTGTGGAAATCATATTAGAACTAAATATTTAGGGATATATAGATGCATATTGGGAATTATATTGTACTTATTGAATGTCCACATATAGTATAGCTTTCTACTTTGTTTAGGGATGTGTATATTGGAATAACAAGAGGTAAGATTCAAATTATTTGAGAACAACTAAGGTAGAGTATATTGGAGCACCTCATTGTTATACATAGATATTATATATTTAAGAATATCTAGAAGATATAAAAGAAAATATTGAGAGGACATTTATGATTTCTTATAATAATTATAATTCTATTAATCTATCAAAGAGCTGACTGCATCACTGTAGATCAAAACACATTGATATTGTGTATCGTTTCATTAAATAAAAATTGTATAATAGATATATATATCTAGAATTTGTTTCCACTAAAGAATATACTACAAATATATTCACTAAATTAATAAAAAGACATATATTTAATGTGTTAAGGATAAAAATTCATGTCTAACAATACACTCTCACTTGAATATGTTTAGAAATGTCCCCCACTATGCTTTGGATTATGTTATCAAAGGGTGGAGATAGTGTACCTTAATTGTCAAATGGGACAACCATAAAAGTAGGAGGTACCATTATTTTATTCTCTTGTAATAATTATGTTCCGATTATTAAAAATAATGAATATAAAAACATTAATGAACGAGTGAGTAGAATGAGGGATCAAGCATCAAAATTACTTGTCTAAAACATTATTCTCATAGAGAGAGGAAATTATATAAAAAAAAATTACATTATTTAGTAATGTGGTTTCGAGAATCGTCCCATGTAAATAAGGTTGTCATTTATTAATTTAAGATTACATTAATGGTTTTCAGAAAAGATATGAGTAGTAATAAAAGAGTTAAATTGATATTGAAAAAGTGAATGGAGTTAAAAAAAATCAAAGGGGGTAATTAAAGATCCCCATGTAATTGTGGAAGGGTTTTATTTGTTTTCAAACATGTATTTAGATATTGATGACAGTTTTGATATGTTTTAAATAATATTGATAATGTTTTTGAGATGATATGATAAGATGTAACACCCCAAGCTTCCACGGTATGCTTCTCTTTGAATAATATAGTAGCGTGTGTTGTACGCAACTTCGAGTTCTAACACACACCACAACCAATCAAACTAGCCATTAAGAATAGTAATACCCACTTTTTGAAATTTTATGCATTTTAACTTTCAAAATGGAATTCATTTTTGGATTCGGGATATCGAAATTATCTTAGAGTGAATTTTTGGTATTTTTCTGAGAACATTCAATTTTTGATGAATAGTTAAAATTACTAAATTTTAATTAAAAATAACTTTTTAATAGAAATATTTAATAGTGATAAATTATGAATTTGAGTGATTTTAAAGTATATGTAGAATATATTATTACCACTTAATACAATTTTGGTCATTGGACATAATTTCACATTTAAACCAAACATAAACAAGTGTCAATATTTTGATAGTTATTATTTCTTAAAAACAAGCTTTTTGTTTTGACAGTGGGAATTAATTTCAAATTAATTTATTTCACTTCTGTGTTTTGAATTTAGAAAAATGGATTCCATATTTTTAATCAGGATTTACAAATTATGTAAATAAGTAACATTTATTTTTATACATTATGAATAATTACTTCGGTAAATATTTTATTTACCGCGGTTAAAGGGTAAATCAGGTAAATAAGGGTAACAAAATAAAATTATAATAATATAAAAATTCCCCAACACGTGTCCTAACCCTATTGGCTGATGTATTTCCGACCATGGGCATCCTTGGGACGATTTTGGGACCCCATGGAGCCACTTGTAAGTTAAAATGACACTTTATATTAATTAAGTTAAAATGAATTCAAAAATGACATAAGCATATATCTTTTAGTAAATAAAATTTTTACATAGGGTTATATATGTTATATCTTAGACTATAAATATTAATTACAAAGATAAAAATATTTCCTACATAATTTTATTTTATTTATAATTTTTAGACATTGAATAATTAAATTTATTTATGACACAATAATGATGCAATATTTTCTTTATTAGTGAAAGAATCAAATAAATGGTATTATAAATATTAAAATAAATATAATTTGAAAGTTTTCTTGCCATAAAATAATTTTATAGGTTAATATAACATGTTATGATTGATTAAATTAATTTATTTTGAATTAATCATGCTTTTATGATTTCAGCCAAAAAACAATTATTAAATAGTGTCAAAATTGACATAAAAGAGTTTTTAAAACAAATATTATATTATTAATTGATATTATATTCCTAAAAATATAAGGTTCATCCAAATGACTTATATAATGATAGTTTTATCATTAATGGACCACTTGGGTGAATATTAGAAGTTTATAGTAAGTTTATTAACCATATAATATAAAAATAAAAAGAGACATAGTAAATGTCAAACAAATTAACTAAGAGTTAAAACTAAAAGATAAGGTTAATAAAATGACCCAAACCTGTCTAAAACCTATTGGTTGAGTGGATTCCCACCCATACCCACATTATACTCTAAATAAGTCAATTTGGAGCCATTATAAACCGAATATGAATTTATTATAAATTAATACTTTAATTTTTTCCTAAAGAGTCCATCCTCCCCCTTATAAAAGGACACAACTTCTAACCAATTCTTCACACCTTCAAGGACTTTTGGTTCGGCCAAATACTGACCAAATACTCTCTCAACTTCCCTAACTTCGACCTATAGGCCTTAGTTTGATCAGAAATTCAAACTAAGGAGCCCTTTTGATCAAATCAAAAGGAAGAACCCGAAGAAGAGGTAATGTTTTCACCACCCTTTTTCAAGTTCCTTTCTTCTTCAACTTCTTCTTTATTTGTTATTTCCTTTCTAAAATAATAAATCCAGTATCTTATATATAATTTTATTTTATTATAAATATGGTACAACAATTTTCATTATTCTATCCATCCTTTGAATGACATGTCACCATACATGCGTACGTACGACTTATCGTCTCCTCATCGTGGTGTAATTGTTATTCAAAAACATTATTATTTGGATGGGTATGATAACGATATGTAATTTATGTAAATAATAAATATAACATGATAATTATTCTGTATATATGATATACCATGCAATTATATATTATTTTAACATCAAAATAATGATATTGTCGCTCGTGCGTATGTAGGGACTACCGTCTCCATGAACGCGATGATATTCATTCCCCATCGTATCCATGAAATTATAATTATCATTTGATGATTAAAAATAATGTTTAAGGACTCGATATCATTCTTTATATTAATAATATACAACCTATCCATAAAAAACACAGATTATGTAACAAAATATATAAAATAAAATGAGTAAGTTAACAACCAAAACGATGATAATACTAAGATATAATTAACAAATCAATGTTAAAAGATAATATATGATATCATATTAATGTTTATGATTCTTGTATAATTTAATAACAATTATTTCCCCATTATACAGGAGGTTAACCTACCTTAAACCAAGTAAAACTACAAGGTAAGGGTTTATTTCGCAATCTCTTCATTATCCGAGGTTGTTTTACGTAATTTTCTACTAAGACCTCTTTATCATCCACATCCATGTTTCTTAAAAATTTATTTCAAATAATTCTTACTATTTTATAGACTATGGGTTAAATTCATTTATACCCTTTTTGACTTTTTATAAGATGTTTATAAAGGAATATTTCTGTTGTAACGCCCTGACCCCAGTTACCCAGAGTCAGTGCGTTATTGTGTAACATTGGCATGATCACAAAAGATCAAGTCTCGAAAGACCGATTAGTTTAGTAGCCTTGGAAACACTAGATACATTCATAAATGTTACATTACATCATAAAGTGAAAAACTACAATAACAAAGTCTCCATAGTCCACACTCATATCCTCTTCTGACTATCCCTGCAGGTCATTCATAAAATACTTCTTCACATCCTAGAAAATATTAAACATTTAAAGGGGTGAGCTCAGATGCTCAGTAAGGATAATAATATTACGGAAGCTTTCATAAATAAACATTAACATTTAAGGCAATGTATAACTAAAACAAAAGCCTTTTTAAACTTGAACTTCAGCATGATATGGCAAAAATAAAATTAAATAATTCCATTTACTTACTCACATGGATATTTTACTAGTTGAATAATCCCATGCAATATCAATAACCACTTTCATAATGATGGAATGAATAATGTCAGACTATCATAACCACGTAGCCCAGGCCTCGTGCCAAGACCACAAATAAGATTTTGTCAAGGCCACGTGCCAAGACACTAGTTTGTCTCATGAGACTTATCGATGCATCGAGGAGCTATAGCGGGCTCCACCCGTCACTTATTAAGTCCAAAGCATTCCTCATATGAACAGGTTTAAACATATCATAAACCATAACATAATCATATCACATAAAACGTGCATAAAGGAAACATAACATTTCCACATTTCAATCACAAGATATCAATACAACACATTGATATAATAAAAACCTTATCAAAACCATTTTCAATACCAAAATAAAAGACAATTAAAACTTTCTATTTATTTTTCATTTTAAAAAAAGCTATGGCTTGTAGAGGAAGCTGAAACTCAAATAATGGTTACGGCGGCAGAGAAGTCGTTGTCGCCACATACATACGACAAGAAAAACATTCCTTTTTTTTGTTTAGTAAAACGCTTCATATAAAAAGATTCCTTTTGAATAAAAGTAAAAGTCAAAGGGGTTTATACACCATATAAATGAAAGTTGTGTATAAAACAAAATATGCCTCAATGAAAGGAGATTGAGTTGAAGACCCTTACAAAGATCATTTTTTTAAAAAAGTAGATCTATTATGTGTATTCACTATAAGTACACATAAATAAAGTACCAATACAATATAGTACATAATAATATCTTGACATAATTTGAATGTAGGAGATTAACCCAAAGAATAGAAATTGGGTTAAGAAGTTCCCTTACCTCATGTCCGACTTGACTCGATCATTCTTTAACCTCCTGAATAATAAAATAGAGTTAATTTATATTTACTTAAGAACATTTTTCATGTTAATTATTCCTTTTATATCACTTATTACCATGTTATGAACATTATGTAATTATTTAAGTTAATAACGGTCATTTTGTCGATCTTTGGTACTTGAGTCAAAAATAAACTTCTTATAATTACAAGTTGTTCATGTGGTGAAATATCCATTATATCCAGAATTATATTCATGATGTAGACATCATATATATCATATATATCCAGTATATAAATTCATTTATAATATTACATAACATTTAGAGGTAATAAATGAAATGCACCGTTCATGGAGACGGTAAGCCGTACGTACGCATGAACGCTACTTTCATTTATATTTCATATTTAATGGATTGAAGCTATAATTATATAAAGTTATAATATAATTCCAGTATAATATAATGTATAATACCATTTACTCCATCCTTATACATCCCACATATGGCATTAACGATTCAAATCACTTTGAGGGGGCGGTAGTCCGCACTTCCTAAAATGAAATTATCGTGTTTTCCCGTAATGGAAATCATAAAGTATACCACAAATGAGAAATAAATAAGCCTAAGGAAAACATAAACATAATATATATATCATATATGAAAATAGTTTCATCAAAATGGCCACCATTAGAGGTGTTATATGAGTGTTGAATAATCATCGTTTCGTGAGGCAGAAATTCGCCATCCATAGAAACAGTATGTTCTTTAACCATTAGATGTAGGTGTGTGTAATTGTAGCTCGAATAAATCTTATAAAAACAACATAGTATATTGAGTATACTATTTTTGTTACAAAATAAATTAATAAAAAGAGTTTAGGGGGTTGGATAAGCAAAATAAAACAAAATAACATAAGAGAAGACATTACCTTAAAATTGGGTAACTCTTTTGATTTGAGACAAAGGCTTCCTTGGGAAGAATTCTGCCCAAATTGAGGCTTCTAGGAGTAAGGGAGGGAAGTTGGGAGAGTATTTGGGCAGAGTTTGGCCGAGCCAAAAGGCTTTTAAAGTGTGAGTAAGGTGGTAGTGGTGGGGACCTTTTATAAGTGGAGAGGAGGGGCACTCTTGGAAAGTAATGAAATGTTACTTTATTATATAATGATTTTCGGATTTTATAGGTCCCACAATTATATAATTTTAGGATATGGTGATAAAGGTTCGAAATATACTCATCCAATTGGTTTTTAACAAGTCTATACCTTGGAGTTTACATTATCTTTTCATTTTATTTAAATCGTTAATTAATGAGGTAATCGCTGCATCATTATGGTGTCATAAATAATTTAATTTATTTAATGTATAAAAATTATAAAACAAATATCATGATGTAGGAAATCATTTTAGATTTCTAAGTAATATTTATAGTCAAAAATATGACTTGTATGACCCCATTTAAAAATTGTTTTAGTAAAACAACTTATGTTTGTGACATTTTTATTTTAACTTTAAATAAAAGTTATTTATGACATTTTCCTACCAAAGTGGCTCCATGGGGTCCCCAAGTTGATCCATGGATTGTCTTGGTCGGACATGACACATCCAATAGGGGTAGGACAAGTGTAAAGGTATTTTCGTATTTTTATAATATCATTTTTACCTTAAATTTCACTAATTACCTTTAATTGCGATTAATTAAACTTAAAAGTTACTATTCACCAAAACATTATTTTAATCCCATTGAACCACATTTTACTTCCTAATGACAATCATATATGTCATATTTTTGAAAATCAAATCACAGAAGTGGTAATGTTTCATTTAAAGGAAAAATCAATTTTTTAACTACCACTTAGTGGTTTCACTATTCATCAAAAATTGATGTTTTTCAGAACAATGCCAAAATTTCACCCTAAGCTATAATTGATATTCTGAATTCAAAAATTATTTCTATTTTAAAAAATTCCAAACATATAAGTTGCATTAATTAATTTTATAATTAAATCTTGCTATCACAACAAATAGCTTGTTTTTAAGAAACAATATATATCAAAAGATTGACAATTGTTTATGTCTAATTTCAAAGTGAAATTAATTATAGTTAATACCATTGGATAAAATGGTAAAAATATATTCTAATTATACTTTAAAAATACTCAATATTATAATTTATCACTATAAATTATTTTGATTAAAAAAGTTGTTTTTAAGTATTTTTCACTATTCATAAAAAATTGGAAGTTCTCAGAAAAATACCAAAAATTCAACATAGGATAATTTTGATATTCCAAATCCAAAAATGAAGTCCATTTTGAAATATAAAATTTAAATAATTTAAAAAAGTGGGTATTACTATTCATAATGGCTACTTTGATTAGTTGCAGTGTGTTAGAACTCGAAGTTGCGTACAATGCAAGCTATTGCATTATTGAATGAGAAGCATATCATGGAAGCTCGGGGTGTTACATTCTACCCTCCTTCAATAAATTGCGTCCTCACAATTTGAAATTTTTCTTTGAAAATAAAAGGTTGAAAATAGAAAATACCTTTGGGGAAAACCCACATCAGAAATAAGGTTAATGAAAATATAACTTTAAAAGATAGAAAGATAAGTACAAAGGTCACCCGAGATAGCCCATACTAGGATTCTATGAAAATATGGATATGAAAGAAAAACAAACCATCAAGGTCTGATGGAGAGTCATAGAAAACTGGATTAGGAGAAAGTTAACCATAAGAAAATCACAAACTTGTGATTGGTTAAATAGTCATTGAATCCCCAGTTGGAAAATTTAACTGGCAACGTTTTTGTTTTAAGTTACCTTTTTTAAAGTTGAGGAATTTATTTAGGAGATTTACTAAGAACGTAAGGGAATATACATACTTGTCATATAGACTTTCATTCTTTAAAAAAAATTTACCACAAACCCATCTTTCACTCTAAAAGGTAATAGAACTAAAAAATATTCTATTTATCCTAATTGTATAAGGTTCCAAATATTAACACATACAATTTAGATTAGTATAACTATTTTGTAATAACCAGGGACTTCCTATAGGCTAGTGGTAGGTAATAAAGGCTTGTCGCACTATGGTTGTGGGTTCGATTCCTGCAGCTTTGTCCGACGCGATGGGTTATGCCCCACCCTACAGGTTGTACTTTTCCTAAAACTATAGTATTATAATATTCCAAAAATAATCTTCAGAAATTTTTTAACCTTATACAATACTATCCATGGTTCAACTTAATCCATTCCAACCTTAATAGTTATCCAAAATACCTCTGTCCAAACTTTCTCTAAAAGGTCTCTAAATTCCAAAATCAATTGTAACATCAGATTCCCCAAACAAATTAAAGTTTCTCTTTTTGTCACATAATAAAAATATGATTACCTTCATCATATTAAAACCTTACTGAAACAACAAGTATTGCAGTATAATCCTTATATATATCACATTATTCTTATAACCAAAATATAATCCTTGAGTCCAAAAGCACCAATACATAAATTATTCCACTTCAACTGTAGTAATAGCATAAGATTGGCCTTCATCCCTTGGCCTTTTATGAGGTAAGTTTCCCTGACGCTTAGGACATTCATTTGCATAATGCCCCATTTCCCTACAATTGTAGCATTCAACATTGATAGCCTCTTTATTTCCCTTGCAATCATGAGCCTGGTGACCTTTTTCTCCACATTTAAAACAAACTCCCATTCCTTTTAGGCAAGTATCGGGGTGATTCTTCCCACAATTATCGCATAATTGAAAATCCTTCTTTTACTTTTTCCCTTTATCTGTCTCTTGTTCCACCATTCTCTTCTTCTCTTGCTTTACTTTATTATCATATGATTTAGAGAATTCCTTTTCTGTCTTGATAGCACACTAGACAATATCTTCGTACGATGAGAAGGATTGTGATACTAAAGCTTGACGGAGAAATGGTTTTAACCCATCGAAGAAACGATCAATATTACCTCTTGGGTTACGTATATAATCTGCAGCATACCTCACTAACCTTGTAAAGTTGGCCTCATACTTTGCGAAATTCTCATCCTCGTTTTGTCTCAGACTCAGAAATTGTCTTTCCATATCTGCTCGATGGTCACGAGGAAAGTATTTTTCTAAGAAAATCTCTTTGAACTCCCTCCATTCCATATTTGATACGTCATCATCTTCCTTTGTGTTTTGAATCAGCGACCACCACTGATCGGCATCTATAGTGAGGCGGTAAACATCCATGACAACCTTCTCCCTTTCACTACTCCCCAAGGCATAAAATATTTTCTCTAAGGAGTTTATCCATTGCTCAGCTACTAATGGATTTGTACCCCCCTTAAATGTTGGTGGTTGTTGCCTCATGAAGCGGTCTAACATTGATCCTCCACGTTGTGGATCAGGGTGATCCATACGACTAAGGTTATTATTCATAACCTGAGTGAGTTGTCCCAGTATGGTAATAAGTTGATCAGCACTAGTTGTATCTCCAGATCCACAATAATTATCTTGAGCAGGAGGGAAATCCCTATATGGAGTGCGTGCGTTGATACGGTTTCCATTCCTTCCACTAGGCGCCATTTCTAAACAATGGCATAAACTAGATTAGTATATGAATCAAAATACATAATTCTATACTTGTAAAATACTTAACATAAATTGAACTATTTATGGATATAATCCATAATCATAAAAATGTTTTCTTTGAGGAAATATATACTCATAACCCTTCATAGTGGTTTGTAAAGAAAATGAGAATTATCCTAAGCATTTCCCTCGGGAGTGTCGTAACCAAGAGTGCAGCAAGGCCTGTTGTCGTGCACCAGTTCCCGTTCGAGTCTAGATCAAAGCGGTGTTTTCGGGTTTTACCTCTAGGTACATTTGTGCCAGAGCCGTCTCTACCTGCTCGTATCCAAGCAGGGATGTATTGCTCGGAAAACTCACAAAATCTCTTTAATACCAAAATTCTAGGAAGTTCTTCTATACTAATCCTCAAAGTCTATCTTCAGACTATGTGTTCTAATTAGAGTTTATCTAAATCTAGCTTCCAAGGTTAGTACTAAACTGCCTCTGATACCAACTATAATTCCCTGACCCCAGTTACCCAGAGTTGGTGCGTTATTGCGTAACATTGGCATGATCACAAAAGATCATGTCTCGAAAGACCGATTAGTTTAGTATCCTTGGAAACACTAGATACATTCATAAATGTTACATTACATCATAAAGTGAAAAACTACAATAACAAAGTCTCCATAGTCCACACTCATATACTCTTCTGACTATCCCTGCAGGTCATTCATAAAATACTTCTTCACATCCTGGAAAATATTAAAACATTGAAAGGGGTGAGCTCAGATGCTCAGTAAGGATAACAATATTGCAGAAGATTTCAAAAATAAACATTAACGTTTAAGGCAATGTATAACTAAAACAAAAGCCTTTTTAAACATGAAATTCAGCATGATATGGAAAAAATAAAATTAAATAATGCTATTTACTTACTCACATGGATATTCTACTAGTCGAATAATCCCATGCAATATCAATAACCACTTTCATAATGATGGAATGCATAATTCCAGACTATCAGAACCACGTAGCCAAGGCCTCATGCCAAGACCAAAAATAAGATTTTGTCAAGGCCTCGTGCCAAGACACAAGTTTGTCTCATGATACCTACCGATGCATCAAGGAGCTATAGCGGGCTCCAACCTTCACTTTTTAATTCCAATGCATTCCTCATATGAACAGGTTTAAACATATCATAAACCATAACATAATCGTATCACATAAAACGTGCATAAAGGAAACATAACATTTCCATGTTTCAATCACAAGATATCAATAAAACACATTGATATAATAAAAACCTTATCAAAACCATTTCCAATACCAAAATAAAAGAAAATTAAAACTTGCTATTTATTTTTCATTTAAAAAAAAGTTATGGCTTGTAGAGGAAGCCGAAACTCAAATAATGGTTACGGCGGTGGAGAAGTCGTTGTCGCCGCATAGGTACGACAAGAAAAACATTACTTTTTGTTGTTTAGTAAAACTCTTCGTATAAAAATATTCCTTTTGAATAAAAGTAAAATTTAAAGGGGTTTATACACCATATAAATGAAAGTTGTGTATAAAACAAAATATGCCTCAATGGAAGGAGATTGAGACGAAGACCCTTACAAAGATCATTTTTTTTAAATAAAGTAGATATATTATGTGTATTAACTATAAGTACATATAAATAAAGTACCAATACAAGATATGAAATAATAATATCATGACATAATTTGAAAGTAGCAGATTAACCCAAAGAATAGAAATTGGGTTAAGAAGTTCCCTTACCTCGTGTCCGACTTGACTCGATCGTTCTTTAACCTCCTGAATAATAAACTAGAGTTAATTTCTATTTACTTAATAACCTTTTTCATGTTCATTATTCCTTTTATATCACTTATTACCCTGTTATGAATATTATGTAATTATTTAAGTTAATAACGGTCATTTTGTTGATCTTTGGTACTTGAGTCAAAAATAAACTTCTTGTAATTACAAGTTGTTCATGTGGTAAAATATCCATTATATCCAGAATTATATTCATGATGTAGATATCATATATATCATATATATCCAGTATATACATTCATTTATAATATTACATAACATTTAGAGGTAATAAATGAAATGCATCATTCATGGAGACGGTAAGCCGTACGTACGCATGAACGCTACTTTCATTTCTATTTAATATTTAATGGAATGAAGTTATAATTATATAAAGGTATAATATAATTCCAGTATAATATAATGTATAATACCATTTACTCCATCATTTATACATCCCACATATGGCATTAACGATTCAAATCACTTTGAGGGGGCGGTAGTCCGCACTTCCTAAAATGAAATTATCGCGTTTACCCATAATGGAAATTATAAAGTATGCCACAAATGAGAAATACAGAAGTATAAGAAAAACATAAAAATAATATATATATCATATATGAAAATAGTGTCATCAAAATGGCCACCATTAGAGGTGTTATATGAGTGTTGAAAAATCATCGTTTCGGGAGGCAGAAATTCGCTATCCACAGAAACAGTATGTTCTTTAACCATTAGATGTAGGTGTGTGTAAGTTTAGCTAGAATAATTCTTATAAAAATATCCTAGTATATTTAGGATACTGGTGTTGTTACAAAATAAATGAATAAAAAGAGTTTATGGGGTTGGATAAGCAAAATAAAACAAAATAACATAAGAGAAGACATTACCTTAAAATCGGGTAACTCTTTTGATTTGAGACAAAGGCTTCCTTGGGAAGCATTATGCCCAAATTGAGGCTTCTAAGAGTAAGGGAGTGAATTTTGGAGAGTATTTGGGCAGATTTTTTCCGAGCCAAAAGGCTTTGAAAGTGTGAGTAAGGTGGTAGTGGTGGGGGCCTTTTATAAGTGGAGAGGAGGGGCACTCTTGGAAAGTAATGAAATGTTACTTTATTATATAATGATTTTCGGATTTTAAAGTCCCAAACTTATATAATTCGAGGCTAAGGTGATAAGGGTTAGAAATATACTCATCCAATAGGTTTTTGACAAGTGTAAGCCTTGGATTTTACATTATCTTTTCATTTTATTTAAATCGTTAATTAATGAGGTAATCACAGCATCATCATGGTGTCATAAATAATTTAATTTATTTAATGTCTAAAAATTATAAAACAAATATCATGATGTAGGAAATCTTTTTATATTTCTAATTAATATTTATAGTCAAAAATATTACTTGTATAACCCCATTTAAAAATATTTTTAGTAAAACAACTTATGTTTGTGACATTTTTATTTTAACTTTAAATAAAAGTTATTTATGTCATTTTCCTACCAAAGTGGCTCCATGGGGTCCCCAAGTTGAGCCGTGGATTTTCTTGGTCGCCCATGACACATACAATAGGGGTAGTACAAGTTTAAAGGTATTTTCATATTTTTATAATATCATTTTTACCATAAATTTTACTAATTACCTTTAATCGCGATTAATTAAACTTAAAAGTCACTATTCACCAAAAAAATATTTTAATCTCATTGAACCACATTTTACTTCTTAATGACAACCATGTATGTCGGATTTTTGAAAATCAAATCACATAAGTGGTAATGTTAGATTTAAATGAAAAATCAGTTTTTTAACAACCACTTAGTGGTTTCACAATTCATCAAAAATTGAAGTTTTTCAGAACATTGCCAAAATTTCACCCTAAGCTATAATTGATATTCCAAATTCAAAAATGATGTCTATTTTACAAAATTACAAACATATAAGTTTCATTAATTAATTTTATAATTAATTCCCACTGTCACAACAAATAGCGTGTTTTTAAGAAACAATATATATCAAAAGATTGACAATTGTTTATGTCTAATTTCAAAGTGAAATTAATTATAATTAAAACCATTTGATAAAATGGTAAAAATATATTCTAATTATACTTTAAAACCACTCAATAGTATAATTTATGAATATAAATTATTTTGATTAAAAATTTTTTTTTAAGTATTTTTCACTATTCATAAAAAATTGGAAGTTCTCAGAAAAATACCAAAAATTCTACATAGGCTAATTTCGATATTCCGAATCCAAAAATGAAGTCCATTTTGAAATATAAAATTTATATAATTTCAAAAATTGGGTATTACTAATCATAACGGTTACTTTTATTAGTTGCGGTGTGTTAGAACTCGAAGTTGCGTACAATGCAAGCTATTGCATTATTGAATGAGAAGTGTATCATGGAAGCTCTGGGTGTTACATCCGTCATTTTCCAAATAAGGTCCTTTTAATCCTTTTCGACAAAATTAAGGTAAGAATGTCTTTTTTTTAACTTATACGGCATGTGCGGCTATTTTATACCGTTATAAACTCGTCGAAGCTTCCCATAAAAGCATATAAGAGTATTTTCAAAGTAAATTTTTTATTTTATAATTATGTTACTCTTAAATGATTTCAAAATAGAAAGAGGTATTTCTCTAAAAAAGGGTTTTGATTTCATCTATGTCAACATCCTTTGATGGATTTCAAGTTTATTTGAAGTTGATTTGTTATGATACAAAACTTCCATATTTTATTGAAGGTTTTGTGATATTTTTGACTATGGATGTGCTATTTTTTGTACCCTTCTTGGTTTATGGTTAAAGTATTGAAATTTTGTATGCTTGTTTTAATACGAATGTTTATGATATGTTTAAACCAATTCATATGAGGAATATATAGGACATAGTAAGTGATGGGTGGAGCCCGCTATAGCTCCTCGATGCATCGGTAGGTCTCATGAGACAACTATATGTGGAATTGGCCAAGGCCCTTTCCCAATTTGATTTATGGTTTTGGCTGAGGCCTAAATAATTTTTAGATGTCTTGGTCGAGGCCTTGACAAAAAGATTCAGAATGTCTGGCATTATACATTCCCTCATTACGGAAATAATGTTTATGGTTCATGTGGTCATTTTACTATTAGAATACTCATGATTATATTTTATTGTGGCATTATTTACTCAGCTCATATTCTTTCATGAAAGTATTCATGTTTATTATTAGTTAATTCATGTGGTTTCAATTATTCACCATTATTAATATTTATGTTATCTTCTGCTATATTTCTTACACTTACTGAGCGTTTGAGCTCACCCCTTTCTTATGATTCATTTTCCCAGGATTCCAAGAAGTGTATTATGATTGATATGCAAGGTTTAGAAAAAGGTAATAATGGTGTTCTTAAATAACAATTTATGTTGTGTTTTATGTTTTAAATTTTAATGTAAATTTAATGTATGTAATCTATTTTCCAAGAATGGTAAATTGCTCGGTCCTTCGGGACTTGATTCCTTGTAATCATTCCATTGTTTTAAAATAATGCACCGACTCTGGGCTTCTGGGGTCGGGGCATTACAGTTGGTATCTGAGGAAGTTTAGCAATAACCTTGGAAGATAGATTAAGATAAACTCTGATTAGAGCACATAAACCTAAGATAGACTTTGAGGATTAGTATAGAAAAACTTCCTATAATTTTGGTAATGTAGATATTTTGTGAGTTTTCCGAGAAATACATCCCTGTCTGGATACGAGCAAGTAGAGGCGGCTCTGGCACAGATGTAACTAGGGGTAAAACTCGAAAACACCGCTTTGAGCTAGACTCAAATGGGAACTGGTGCATGACAACGGGCCTTGCTTCACTCTTGGTTATGACACTCCTAGGGGATAATGTAACACCCCAATCTTCCACAGTACACTTCTCTTTGAATAATATAGTAGTGTGTGTTGTACGCAACTTCGAATTCTAACACACACCAAAACCAATCAAACTAGCCGTTATGAATAGTAACATCCACTTTTTGAAATTTTATACATTTTATCTTTCAAAATGTAATTCATTTTTGGATTCCGAATATTGAAATTATTTTGAGGTGAATTTTTGGTATTTTTCTGAGAACTTTCAATTTTTGATGAATAGTGAAAATTACTAAATTTTAATTAAAAACAACTTTTTAAATCAAAATATTTAATAGTGATAAACTATGAATTTGAGTGATTTTAAAGTATATTTAGAATATATTTTTTCAAATTAATACAATGTTGGTCATTTTACATAATTTCACATTTAAACCGGACATAAACAAGTGTCAATCTTTTGATAGTTATTATTTCTTAAAAACAAGCTTTTTGTTTTGACAGCGGGAATTAATTTTAAATTAATTTCTACCAATTATTTGTTTTGAATTTAGAAAAATGGATTCAATATTTGGAATCAGGAGGTCCAAATTGTGTAAATATGTAACTTTTATTTTTAGACAATATGAATAATTACATCGGTAAATATTTTATTTACCGTGGTTAAAGGGTAAATCAGGTAAATAAGGGTAACAAAATAATATTATAATAATATAAAATTACCTCAACATGTGTCCTAACTCTATTTTATGATTAATATCTGACCATGGGAATCCTTGGGTCGATTTTGGGACCCCATGGAGCCACTTGTAAGTGAAAATAACACTTTATATTAATTAAGTTTAAATGAATACAAAAATGACATAAGCATATATCTTTTACTAAATAAAATTTTTACATAGGGTTATATATGTTATATATTTGACTATAAATATTCATTAGAAATCTAAAAATATTTCCTACATAATGGTATTTTATTTATAATTTTTAGACATTGAATAATTAAATTTATTTATGACACAATAATGATGCAGTATTATCTTTATTAATGAAATAATCAAATAAATGGTATTATAAATGTTAAAATAAATATAATTTGAATGTTTTGATTCCATGAAATAATTTTATAGGTTAATATGATATGTTATAATTGATTCAATGAATTTAGTTCGAAGTAATAATGCTGTTATGACTTTAAAAAATTCAATTATTAAATAGTGTCAAAATTGGCATAAAAGAGTTTTTAAAACCAATATTATATTATCAATTGATATTCTATTCCTAAAAATATAAGGTTCAGTAAAAAGGAATTATATAATGATAGTTGTGTCATTAATGGACCACTTGGGGGTCTATTAGAAGTTTAAATTAAGTTTATTAACCATATAATATAAAAATACTAAGAGACATGGTAAATGTCAAACTAATTAACTAAGAGTTAAAACTAAAAGATAAGGTTAATAAAATGACCCAAACCTATCTAGAACCTATTTATTGAGTATATTTAGACCCATAACCACCTTATCCTCTAAATAAATCAATTTTGAGCCATTATAAATCGAATATGAATTTATTATAAATTAATACTTTAAGCTTTTCCTAAAGAGCCCCTCCTCCCCCTTATAAAAGGACACAACTTCTAACCAATTCTTCACACCTTAAAAGCTTTTTGGTTCGTCCAAACCCTACCCAAATACTCTATAAACTCCCCTAACTTCGACCTAGATGCCTTAGTTCGATCAAAAATCAAACCAAAGGATCCCTTTTCATCAAATAAAAAGGAAGAACCTGAAGAAGAGGTAATGTTTTCACCACCCTTTTTCAAGTTCCTTTCTTCTTCAACATCTTCTTTCTTTGCTATTTCCATTCTAAAATAAAAACTCCAGTATCTTCTATATACTTTGATGTTATTATAAATATGGTGCAACCATATTCAATATTCTATCCATCCTTTGAATGACATGTCACCATACGTGCGTACGTACGGCTTACCGTCTCCACGTCATGGTGTAATTGTTATTCAAAAACATTATTATTAGGATGGGTATGATAATGATATGTAATTTATGTAAATAATAAATATATCATGATAATGATTCTTTATATATGATATACCATCCAATTATATATTATTTTAAAATCAAAATAATGATATTGTCGCTCCTGCGTATGTACGGACTACCGTCTCCACGAACGCAATGAGATTCATTCCTCATCGTATCCATGCAATTATAATTCTCATTTGATGATTAAAAAGGATGTTTAAGGACTTTATACAATTCTGGATATTAATAAGATACAACCTATCCATAACAAACATGGCTTATGTAACAAAATATATAAAATAAAATGAGTAAGTTAACACCCGAAACGATGATAATACTAAGATATTATTAACAAATCAATGTTAAAAAATCATATATGATATAATATTAATGTATATGATTATTTTATAATTTAATAAAAATTATTTCACCATTATACAAGAAATTAACCTACCCTCAACCAATGAAAAGTACGAGGTAAGGGTTTATTTCACAATCTCTTCATTATCTGAGGTTGTTTATATGTAATTTTCTACTGGGACCTCTTTATCATCCACATCCATGTTTCTTAAAAATGTATTTCAAAACATTCTTAATATTTTATAGAATATGGGTTAAAGTAATTTATACCCTTGTTTAATTTTTATAAGATTTTTATAAAGGAATCTTTCCATCATTTTCCAAACAAGGTCCTTTTTAACCTTTTCGACAAAATAAAGGTAAGAATGTCTTTTTTTTAACTTATACGGCAGGTGCGGCTATTTTCTACCGTTATAAACTTGTCGAAGCTTCCCTTACAATCTTATAATAATGTTTTCAAAGTAAATGTTTTATTTTATAATTATTTTACTCTTAAATGATTTCAAAATAGAAATAGATATTTCTCTAAAAAGGGTTTTGATTTCATCTATGTCAACATCCTTTGATGGATTTTAAGTTTATTTGAAGTTGATTTATTATGATACAAAACCTCCATATTATATTGAAGGTTTTGTGATATGTTTGACTATGGATGTGATATTTTTCTACCATTAATGGTTTATGGTTAAATTATTGACATTTCGTATTCTTGTTTTAATATGAATGTTTATGATATTTTTAAACCATTTCATGTGAGGAATGTATTAGACTTAGTAAGTGATGGGTGGAGCCCGCTATAGCTCCTCGATGCATCGGTAGGTCTCATGAGACAACTACACGTGGAATTGGCCGAGGCCCTTTCCCAATTTGATTTATGGTTTTGGCCGAGGCCTTAATCATTTTTAGACGTCTTGGCCGAGGCCTTGAAAACATGTTTCAGAATATCCAACATTATACATTCCCTCATTATGGAAATAATATTGATGGTTCATGTGGTCATTTTACTAGTAGAATGACCATGATTATGTTTTATTATGGAATTATT
The DNA here is from genome assembly GCA_963277665.1 of Viscum album. Taxonomy (NCBI): domain Eukaryota; kingdom Viridiplantae; phylum Streptophyta; class Magnoliopsida; order Santalales; family Viscaceae; genus Viscum; species Viscum album. The sequence continues at coordinate 2,054,682,496 of OY728119.1, forward strand.
TAATCAGATCATATTCTTTCCATAAAAGTATTCATGTTTATTATTAGTAAATTCATGTGGTTTCAATTATTCACCATGCTTAATATTTATGTTATCTTCTGTTGTATTGCTTACCCTTACTGAGCGTTTGAGCTCACCCCTTTCTTATGTTTCATTTTCCCAGGATTCCAAGAAGTTTATTATGATTGATATGCGGGGTTAAGCTAAATGGAATAATGGCATTCTCAGAGAACTATTTATGCTGTGTTTTATGTTTGAAATTGTAATGTAAATTTAATGTATGTAATCTATTTTCCAAGACTACTGAACTAATCGGTCCTTCGGGACTTGATTACTTGTAATCATGCCAATGTTTTAAAATAATTCACCGACTCTGGGATTCTAGGGTCGGGGCGTTACATAAGCCTTTAGATATTTAGAAATAGTTTTGCGATCATTTTATGTAAATATTAAATTTGAGAGTTAAAGCTAAAATATGAATAATTCTTATGTAATACTACTTTATTCAATTTTAATAAGATAATTGAGGTATTTATAAGATATTTTCTAAGTTCCACGTGATATCTGAGCTGAAAAATATGTTTTTTCTATGGAAGTTGAAAATTTGAAAAGGGAAATTATCATACGAGAATTTAATAAGATATTTCACTTTTATAAGATACTTATTATTTTTGTAAGACATTTTTAGATTGTGTAATATATTATGACGATAAATTTTGACATTGTTATTTCATAATATACATTACCAACATGTAATATATTTGAGAATAATGTAATATATTTTATGGGCTCACGGCTCAAGGTGGGGCACGTGGTGTACGGTGGAACGTGATTGGTTTTCTTTTGAAATTTGAATTTTGCTAGATTCTGTTTGAAGGTTTGGATTTTCTTGTATGGTTTCTGTTTTTCCTTAAACTGGTTTGGGGTACTGGAACCCATAAACCAGCTTCTGATAATGAAAAAAATGATTTTCCAAATATATCTAAGTTTCATTAGAAACTCTAAGTCACATAAGAAATATGAGTTCCCATAATATATTATAATTTTTTAAAATATGATAAGATGTGATATTTTTTAAAAAACTATAATAAATAAAATATATTTATGCTGAATATTTTTTTAGTGGATTAATCATCATAAATAAAATTATGATTGAAGTGGATTTTTGTGTGAAATAAAAATGTGTTCACTAATCAAATGGATAAAATCTTTTCAAATAAATTCTTTGAAAATATATCAATGGTGATTAAAGTGGGATGGATATTAAGAAATTAACTAGGATAATGTTTTGTTTTAATAAATTTCATAAAAACACATGCAAATCATAGTATCATGATTCAAGCAGAGCTGTTTGAATGTTGTGATGTGATTAGTTGAGTCTTGTCACAAATAAAATTAATGAATATGACAACCAAATATATTCCAATGAAATTAAAACATTTTATCACATTAGTAACTCTCTATAATTCTAAAATCATTTATTTTTTAATTATTTTAAATGGTGGTTGTAGTTGAAGAAATCCCTAAGTATTTTATTCATCAATCGAAATGAGAAGGAGCCTAAAACTAAAATTTTACTAGAGGTAATGGTTGATTGATATATATAACATTGAAAGATTATAAGATCATTCCCATGTAGAATTATAATTTAGAAAATTCTTTGAGGATCTCATTAAACCATTCAGTTATGGGAATTCTCTCGGAGTTGTAATTGATTTCTAGAATACATTTAATTCTAGAATATTATGATTTCCTAATTAAGGGGGGTTGTTTAAGAGTGAGAGAGAGAGAGAAACTTTATCACCGTTGAGATAGAAAATATTATAAAATAGATTCTAAATTTAAGGACTTTCTAATATCGATCCACTTAGTGATTCATGACTCAGAAAAAAAACTAAAGAAGAAAATCATTAATAGATTCTTCAAGTTGTGACCAGCCTAAAAAATCTTATTTCGTGAACTAAAATTAAAGTCAAAGGATATTAAAAGAGTAACCATATGAAACACTAATCATAATGAAGGATTAAAAGAAATATAAATATCAACATTTTTTAAATTATCTTGTAAAAATTTATTGATATTCCTCATTTTGTTTGGATTTTATTCCTATAGGTGGGAGTCAATTATTTATTGCAAGATGTTGTGCATGTATCAAGAAAGACAAGTATACCATATGTTTCATGAACTACCCACATTTAATTGCTTATAAAATTCTAGGTTTATATTAATTTGATTGGATATAAACTAGAGGAACCAAGAGTAGGTTTCTACACTAGGACTGAACCTTGTAAAAATAACTTATTCCTTGTCTTATTTTCTTATTCATTTTATCCAGGTAAGGCTATGTTAAATTCCAAAGTGGATCATGTCTTAACTCATAGTAGAGTTTTATTTCAAGGAGAAATAATTTGTAAAGTATTTTCACCACTGATTCACCCCCTCCATCAGTGTTATACCCATTTTTAGGCAATATCAAATCCATGTTGAAATAATAAGTGTAGATATTTTCAATATTTACTCACTCAAAAATGGAATTGCTTTCAATATGAACACCCTTCAATCTAGATTATGAAATATTTAGTGTCTATTTCATATAGGGTAATGAGTATATGATAAATTCAAAAAATATGGAAATCCTGGATGTATTATATAATAGAGAAGGTGGATATGGAAGAAAAATATTAAACAATGGTAGATATGGATGGTGATAGTGAACATTTTTTATGGAACAAGAATGAATGGGATAAACCCTTATGATTAATGTACTGTAATAAAAAAATCAATAAATTAGGAAAGGATACCATAAATTAATCATAAACGAAGGTGGAATAGTATGGTATTACATTCATGAACTTAAATTTTGGATATAGAAGAGGTGATAGATGAATATTTCTTGAAAATAATGGAGATTTGGAATGAAACCCTAACTTCATGTTATGTTTCATTTTTTATGTTTTATACCTCAATAAGAATTCAATTATATTAATTATCAACTATATTTAAAATATACTTCATTTTAATTTATTTATTGTTTTTTAGTTTAATTCAATTATTATTCTGTATCATTCATTTACTAAATTAGTACTATTCACATTATTGGTTTGAGGTCTTTCAATTCAAAATATATAAAATTATTTTGAAATAATATTAATTATAAATGTTTCTTTTTAAATGGTTTAATAAGACTAATAAGTTTCAATTTATGTTTTTATTATATTCTATATTAAAAAGATTATAATATATTTGGAAATAGTTATTATTCAAAGAAGCTTCCATTATAAGCTTGTTTTTTGTGGTGAAACAGGTGACTATGAATGTTTACAATTAATTAAATTTTTATGATGTATATTTTACCATTATAGAATCATAATCATGGAATTACTTGAATATTAATTTATATTCAATAATGAAATAAATCTTGAAGAATATTCATGAAAGATAAAAGTTTATGAGCACATCATCATTCATATAGGTAGTGTAAAACCATCACAGTGAGTGATGTTTTCCAAAATAGTTTAGAAGATGGGAAAACCCAATAATTTTTTTGTTTTCTAAAAACATTATCCTATAATAAGTATAATATTTTAATGTTACCTTCACTTATTTATTATGCTACTAAAAATGGTAAGTGAATAATTTTCATTAAAAGATGGATTTTTTGAGCCCTATAATTTGGTATAATAACTGGTTATAAAAAAGATTTTATTCAAAGGTAATGTGGGGTCTCTCATTATTAATGGATAAAAATTATGGAAACACAATGAGAATAAAATCAAGATATAAAATGAATTGGAGGTTTCAGTTAGTTCAAAAATAAAAAATCACAAATAATACAATAGAATAATGATTAGAAACCCTTACCTTGATCTTTTAGTCTCATCCATTTGATTATGATTAAAGCCTTCAAATGAGGGTATTTTGGAAACACAAGGGTATTAGGGATGTTGGAATAAAAGTTTATAGATGTATTAATAAGAGGATTTGGTAAAGGAATAATTTTTTAAGTGATAATAATGGTGTGGATAAGGGTTATTTTCATATCCAAGGGGGGGTATTTTAGAATAAATTATTTATTATTTTATAATTTAGGAGAAAGAATATGAATAGTATTAATTCTAATAATATTTATTTCTTTAAGATTAAAAATTGATTGTTATTTTACATTATAAATAAACTAAAACTAAATGAAATCTTGGAAACACTTATTTTTATGGAAAGAATAAAAAATAGATTTTTATTAGAATAAAATATAACTTAAGCTTCAAAATTTTAGACATATGTTTATAAATTCATATTATTATTTTTAATTACAAAATATTAATTGTTAAATACATTTTTGGCTGATAAAAAGGTTTTATAAATTTATAAATCATATTTGTATCATAATGATGCTATAAAAGATAAGGAATTCGTAAAAACTGTATTTTTCACCATTCAAAAACATATCAAATTCATCATAAAAATTCAAAACATTAACCATAATATAATTTTGACATAATAAATCCAAAAATTAATTATATTTTATCAATTTCAAATTATTAAATTTATAAATTTTACTTTTAAATAAAACTATAAAATACATGGAAAAATATTTTATTTAGAATAAAAATTGTTTCTTTTTTTTGAGTGGTTTATTTTTATTTTTTATTATCTCTTAGGTATTATATTATTAATAATTAGTTACTTATAAATTTAACAAAAATGATCTCATGTAATATTATTCTAATTAAGTGGGATTTATCTTTTAAATATATAAATTATAAAATTAAATTAATTAAATAAACATTATATTTTAGAGTGATATGTAGTTGAAGAATCCATTACATTATATTCAAAATATCTATCTAATATAGAGTGTAATAGCCTACCCAAATCTCATCCGAGTGGGAGATTTATGGGTATCAGAATTTTCAGAATAGATATTGTCGCAATTAACACTACATAGTGGGAGTAGGATCAACTTTATGTATTATTATGATGAAATGATTAAATGTGATTTATGAAATAGTTTTTTAAGAATTTTTTTATTTACTACAGTAGAATATAATTCCCAAGCATACTACTATGCCTACTCTGATACTAGTTTTAATAACCCAATTATATTAACCCATCACTAGAGGTTATTTTATTACAATTATACAGAATACAAGACATAAAATTAAATAATATATACTTATTTATAATTATTGGGAGATTAGATACATATATTATTAGTACACTGCATTTGAAAAATTTTAAATCTTACATAAAAATTCAATGAAAACATTACTAATCCTGTTATAATTCCCTTGGATAATTCATTGTATTCTTATTCATTACTTGAGAAAAATGTGATAAAAAAACTTGGGAGATCTAATTACCAACAAGGGGTAGTTTAAAAATAGAGAAATAATAGAGTTAATAAGACATAAATAATATGGATGTAATATATATTTATCAAATTATTCTATAGAAAAGATAGCATGATCATTAAATATATCCATGGAAAACATAACAATGGAAATAATCACATAGATAAAAATGGTGATGGAATGAATAATTGAATATACCATAACTATATCATCAAGGACTTGTTCTAGGACTTAAAACATAAATGGTTAAGGAATACACTGTATACTTGAGATAATTTATCCCACAACAGATAATGATGCATCAAGGGGATATATAATTTTAGGATCCACTCATCACTTAAAAAATCTTATTCATTATTCATATAAAAGGAATGAATAAAAAGACAATAAATAATAAAAAATTTCTCAGTATCCATATTGAAATAAAAAGTGTATGGATTTTCAATATTTACTTAGTCAATAAACATAATTAATTTATAGGTGAACACCCTTCAATTTTTTTTGTAAAATATTGAGTTTTCATAATGTATAGGGTAAGGGGTATACAGTCAAGTAAAATATAAAGAAAAAACAGAAATAGTGGATGTGGTAAATAATAAATAATATGAGAATGGAAAAAAATAAAGGTAGACATTGAGGATGATAAAGAAAATTTTCATAAGAACAAGAATGATTTAGAATAACCCTTATGATAAAAGTAAGGTATGAACTAAAAATCCACAAGAGATGAAAGGAGACCATCAATTCATCAATTGTTTTGGTAGTAATTTATTACATTAAATAACTTTAATTTTAGACATATAAGAGAAGATAGAGGAAGGTTACTTGAAATTAATGGCAATTTAGAAAAAAAAACCCCTTACCTCAAGTCCCAACTCATCTTGAATGTTCTCTAACCTTTTGAATGATAAAATTATTTTAATTATTTACATGATTCATAACCATTTTCAAATTTGTTTTTTTATTATTAATTTTATTTCATTTTTTAATTTTATTATTCATTTACTAAATTTTACTATTCACATTAGTTGTTTTGAGGTTGTTAATTTCATAATATAAAAAAACAGCTTTGGTAACATTTAATGGTAAAAAAATTCTTTCGATTGGTTTTATAAGATCCAGATGTTCCAAGGTATTTGTTTTAATTATTTATAGAATAAAAATAGTTCAATAGATCATTAAGTAGTCACCATTCAGATAATATTCTCCGATAATTGTTTTTTACTTAGGAAATATAAAACCACTATGGTGAGAAAAAATTTCCAAAACAGTTTAAAAGAAGGAAAAAACTAATAAATATTTTACTTTAAAAAAAATAAATACGTTCTAATTAAATTAATTTTTTAGGGTTAAATTTAAATATTACTTATATTATTGAAAAGTTTAAGAGAATAATTACGATAAAAATCATCATTTTTGAAACATGTATTTCTACATAGTAATGACATATGAAAAAGAGTTTGGTGAGAGGTAATGGGTGATCTATCATCTTTGATGGAAAAAATAGGATTCCAAAAACAATGATAATATAATCATTTAAACAAGATAAGTAGAGTCTTAATATATTTTTATGTTAAATAATCACAAATAATAAAAGAGAAAGTTACTTGGAAACCCTTAATTTATCATTGAGTGGCCTCCTTTAAATTTAGCTTAAATTATTTAGAAGAGGGTATTTTTTACACACCAAAGGCTTAGTAACATTATAATGGATGTTTATAAATGTATTCTGGAAAATAATTTTCAAAGGAATTAATTTTAGAAGTTATGAGAGAGGGTGGGGGAGGGGTATTTTAGGATAAATTATTGATTATTTTATAATTTAAGCCAAAGACTAAGAATAGTATGGATTCGCATGAAAATTATATTTTTATGATTAAAAAAGGAGGGCTTAATGACATTAAAATTAAATAAGTAAAGGATTCTTAGAAACACATATATAAAAGTCAATTATCAAAAAACAATTTAGAATAAAATATAACTTATAATTTATAATTTTAAAAAAAGGTTTATAAATTCAATTTATTAATTTTTTAATGCATTATTTTACTCATGCAATAATTTTTTGTTGAGAATAAGTATTTATAAATTTTTATTTCATATATATCATTATGATATAATTAAAGTTATAGTATTTTTAAAAATTTTATTTTTTTTCTATTCACTAAAAAACTTCTTCAGAAAAACTCCATAAATAAAATAAAATAAAATTTATATTTGGTGAATCCCAAAATGAAGTCTATTTAATAAAATTCAATTTTTTAAATTCATAAATTTAACTTCTAAATACTATCATATAATATATGGGAAAATTTTATTTATAAAAAATTATTTCTTTTGATATGAGTGGATATATTTTTATTTATTATTTTATATTATTTATTATATGATTGATAATAAATTGAAAATTCAATTGAAAAAAAAAATATTAGGAAATTATTCTTATAATTAAGTGGAATGTATCTTTTAAAAACATAATTGAGAAAAAAAATTAGTGCAACGGACATTGTATTTTATGATCTCAATGTCATGTTAATGAGAATTTTAAATTTATTGAAAATATATATTATCATGATTTTATAACTATTATTTTTTTGGCCCACCTAACTAATATTCAAACACATAAAAATTAAGTTACAAATCTATAGGAATTAAAAATATTCATTAAATGTTAATTAGATATCATTTTTTATTTAAATAAATATCATAATAAAAAAAAATTAAATCACACGCATAGAACATTATAAGTGGGTTTTGGATATATAAGATACAAAAATTTTGGACTCATGGTGTAAGCCATAAATATGGATAGACAATATAATTATGGTGGAATTTTTAATTAATAAGTTGTTCTAGATTAACTATGTTATTAATTTTTATTTAGAATTATATATTTAAAGTCACATGAATCATTCCTATGAATATATAATAAAGAATGATATCCAATTCGTATATGCGAATTCCATGTTTATTATTTAAATCACATAGATATTTAAATTAATTAAATCTCAATGATAAATAAACAACATATTCCTATTTATTTATCTGGGAAATTTATATTAATAGAATCCTTCAAGCGGTTTATGTGGATAAATATATTAACATCATTGTTATTATTAACTAAATATTTTTAGATTATTCCAAGAACAATGTTTTTTTTAATATTTTGATATATAATTTATTATTTAAATGATTGTAACATATGAGAATAAAATAGAGAGAGAGAGAGGCTTGGTTTTTATCCTAACCATTATTCTCCTTAAGTTGATAATATATCTATTCTTGATTAGTGGAGTAAATGTGATACATAACTTAATATAGAGTAAATTCCGACAAGGTCCACTAGCATCAATGCAATACGGTCTAATGAGCATGCTCTAACAGTTGGACTGGTTAAAATCCATAGGTCATGATGGATGGTCTCAGCTATTAGAATCTATAGGAAGGGAATTTATTTGAGGAAAATCCACTCATTATGAAGTTATTTGAGACTTCTAGCTTTAGCATCCCCATGATATTTAGGGTGAGGTTGGGATATATGGTGTAGAGGAATGGATAAAACATGTATGTTGAATCATTTAAATCCTTAGAATGACTAATCTAGGTGAGGTATGTCTTCTAACATTCATATTTGAAGGAAATACTTTTCATTGTTGGGGTTTTATGATAGAGTTAAATATGGATAATGAATTAATAAGAAAAGCATTAAAGTGATTTTCTATGACTAATTTTACACTTGTACCATATATCTGACTAAGGATATAGAATTCATAGGGTTAAAGTAGGTTTGAATGGTGTTTTTGGAGTATAATTTCATGTTTATTGGATTTATTTGTTTAATATCCTATATGGGTGGGGATAGAGCTTCTGAATCTTGAAATTTTGAGATACTATTGAAAAGGACCTTAAAAATTCATACTAAAATAACTCATCTTCCTACCCTTTAAAAGGGTGTGGAAAAGGAAATTATTTTTCGAGTTCAATGGAATTATAATGAGAACATACTTTATATTTTTGTAGAATAAAAGGTGGTGGATCCTCAATTAAACATAAAATGAATTGTGAATAAATGATTCAAGGTGATTCATTCTGGATCATTCAAGTTAGAAATAATCCTCTTTCTCCAAGCTATGTGAGACATCTGATTTATTTAAATCGGTTTGGATTACCATAACACATTAAGACTAATTATACATTTGAGGTGAAGTAGTGTGATATATTTTTTCATAATATTTATCTTATAAGGCTTGTTTGGGTTAACCATTTAGATATTATTTTCTAGTAACCTCATAAAACACAATCTTCTCTACTAAATAAATGGGATAATTTATTAGAGGGAATTTACCACACATGAGAAGGCATGGTTAAGGAAACATGAGAAATAAACAATGTTAGTAGTCAGTAGATTCTCTATTTGGGTAGGGATCATAGTCACAAGTTTGTTTTAATATAATAGGTTGGTTCTCTGCTTTCAAGTAATACTAAACAAATTTAGCCATAGAATAAGTTTCTTCCACCTTAAGAGGAAATATTTTATTAATAAATACTATTTCATGTTATTTATTTGATAAAATGGATTCTCATTATTTTATCTCAAAGAAATTATAAACTTGTCTAGGATTAAAAAAAGACGTATCACATGGAATTATGAATATGGATACTCATTTCACTAAAATTATTGTTTTTATTTAAATTAAACTTAAGGGAATTGAAATCCCATTAGAAAATAAAAAAAACATAGAATATGTAGATAGTCATTCTTTCATAAGAACATTATTTTTTCCCATTTCGAAAGAGTAGTCTTAGTACTTACTTATTTTGTGGGTGAAAACCTATTTATGAACATGTATAAAAATATTTCTTAAATCAATCATCACCATTCATTTTTTTTCTTATTAAAAATTATTTTTCCTATTCTATAATCTCATTCTATTAGTCCCATTCCAAATCAAGTGCTTCATAAATTTTATGAGAATAAAATTTAGAATCATTAAATTTTCGATGAGGAAGTGGGATCAATTTAAAGATCTAAAAAAGGTATTCCTTTTAATACATATAAAAAAACCTACTGATATGATGTATTTTTCACTCCCTTCTCTTATGCTAAAGAATTCTATCCATTTCCAGGATTATTCTAATTGATTTTCTATAAAAAAATCTTATTGAAGCTAACACTCCCGACAAACTCTATAAGGTATTAATTTTTGGAGTGTTTTTATTAATCCTAGCCAACCCTTTTATACCAAATTTATCCTATATACCAGAACTACAATTATGTCCCTCCATAGGTCTATAAACCGTTCAAAGGTCTTTATTAATACTTATTTTTCCTTGTTTACACTTATTTTGGTTCACGAATAATTTTATTAATTGGGAAATTGGTTTTTGGAGATGAGTAATACTTATGCTCAGCCACATCTCCCACATCCTCATTATATATAATTAAAACACTCCTGACATTTAATAGAATAATTTTTAATACTATATATGTTTTAAAGAGTGGATTCATTATCATTTTATCATTAAATCTAACCTCAACCTTTATCAAGAAAGTAATTTTCACCTAAAACTAAGGTTCCTCCTCCTCTAAATCTGAGGCCTTTAGATTTTAATATTCCATGTCACTAGAAGAAGAAAAAAATGTGGACATAGCCAAATAATAATTTCCCTAAAGATCTATATTCATCCCATAAATTATGTATGACATGATATTACCATATAAATGAATAGAATTTTCCATTATCAAATCATCTTGAAAAAAATTTTGTTCTAAAATCCCTAATATCCCTCGTTGATCCCACAACCCAAGACACTATTGATACACTAGGGAAATTATCATTGCCTCATAATCTAGATATTTGGTCTCAAACAAATTGCAATAAAAATTTCACTAATTTTATTGATTGCCTTTAGTGAATCCATGTATAAAAAAGTGTTTTAATACACCTTTAAATATCCACTTGGAGATATTTTAATCCTTAGTTGGGAAAATCATAATACAAATTGGAGAATAAGGGGAGGAATCCATGGAATTAGATTGGTAAAAATGAATTTATGAGTGGCCTTCCTCCTAAAAGAATACTATAATTAAACCCAATATTTGAATAAAAACCATTTTCTTTAATCACTATTAATTGCCAGTCTCGATCTATATAAAAACTAAAAGGGGATTCACTAAGTTGATCTCTGCATATAGGGAAAAAAAGATAGGATATTTTTTATAAATGTATCTATGTTAAGGATTTATCCATAATTATTAAAAATAATTATAATAATTAAAGAGTTAAAAAAAGATAAGGGAGGACCTGATAACCACACTTACACTATATATGTAGAGGGATCATTACCCATATGAAAATAAAGTATCCATCTGAAGAAGAGTAAAAAAAAAGGTATCATATAGATTTGGATTCCTTAACCATGCCTTCACATTATCATTAAAACCTAAATTTTTTAGAAATGTGTGTTTCAAGTCCAAGAACCTAAAAACTATAATGTTTTTCAATCAAAAATAGCTAGTTACATTGAAATTGAAATCTCAAACCTAATTTCACTAATATTCAAAGTGATAAACCATTGGGAAATCATGAAAATATAAAGACTCTGAGAATTCATAAGAATAGATATCGATGACTCGATAACTATTAACTGGCCCTAGAACTATCAAGCTCTCTTGGATATCTAGGATATTGGGATAATATACCAAAATCAATGATATACAAAGATCTTAAGAAGAGGGTAAATAGTAAGGGGAGGAGGATTTCCCCTCACCTAGAACTAGTTAAGGGGATAGTGATTTCAGAATCAATGTTATGGATATTTATCATATAGATAGTAGATTTAAAAGAATAAATTTGATAAATATAAATTCTTATGAATATAAATGTGGGTAATATATTACACATAAGTAATAAATTCCCCTACTATGTTATTATGGTTGGTACTTGTAGACATTTCAAGTGTTTATTTACTTATGTTATTAAGTTATTTTATATTATTCTGAGTATAAACTAGTTAACCCTATTTAAATCATACATTAACTATTATAAATGGTAGTTTTAATTATCCTACAAAGATAATATTTAGTATACTTTTATTAGATAGTGGTAATTTCAAGTGGGTTGAGTCATACTAGATGAGGAGTAGAATTAAAATGTTACCTTATCAATATCCAATATGATTATTAAGGTTGTTTATTATTTTTAATAGGGAGTATTAATCCCTAATTAGTTTTTAGGATTACTTCCAAAGAGATAAGTAGAATTCATCATCGAATTATTTCCTAGAAATGTTATAATTTTAATTCCTCTATATATAATATCCCTAATAGAGATGATGCAATTAAAAATTTTGAATAAGGATATTGAGACCAATTGATTTATTAGGTATATAATTTCCTTATGTGATTTCATTATTATTTTACTACATAAAGGTGATATGAGTTTAACTTTATGTATCAATTAGCACAAGTTGATTCATGTTAGCATAAATAATAATTACCTCTTAATTCGGATTGATAATTTATTTTATAAACAAAAATGACAAAATGGTTTTAAATTATTTACTTCTAATTTGTTTTTTATTTACATTAGCTAAGATTGGAAGGTATTACAATGATGTATTTATAAAAACTATATAGACACTTTGAATAGTTGGACATTCCATTTGGACTAAAAAATATGCATTCCATTTTCATAGATTTATTTATCAGGATCTTAAATCCATTTTTAGACAACTTTGGGGATATATTTTTCAACGATATACTTGTATATTTAAGATATTTATAGAAGTATTGTTAGAATTTGATTATTATATTAGAGACATTAGAAAAGAACTGACTTTAGAAAAAGTATTCAAAATAACCATTTTTTATTCTTAAAGTAAAATTCTTTGGGCATGTGTTTTCTTTAGCTGGTATTTTTGTGTATTCATAAAATTTAGAATAAGTAATGTCTTAGGATTTAACCAAGAATGACTTTTAAAGATGAAGTTTCTTGGGAATTTTTGAATACTACCATCACTTTATTTTGGATTATACTCAAAAATGTACTCCTAGGATCTCATTGATGAATAAATATAGGATATTTTTTTGTTTAATTAATATATGTAATCTTTATTAGAATTAAAGAAGACGTTTAACATTACTCCAATTATGATTTTACTATATACATGTTGGGGTTTACCGGTACAAAGTGATTCATTGTAAGTTGGTTATGGATATGTACTTTTATAGAAGAATTGGGTAATATCATATGGTTCTTAGTAACATCATATGCATAAAAATACTTATCTAGAAAATGATTTTAAAATGGATACTGTATAGAATGCCTTGAAATATTATAGGCTTTATCAATTTGGATAATAGTATGTGATATACAATTATCATAAAATCTTTAAATATATATTTGATTAATATGATATAAATTTAATGAAATTCATTTGGGTTGAATACCTATAGTGAGGTGGATTTAAAATCTTATATGAACCTAGAAAGGGGAATGAGGTTATCGATTCCCTTAATATAAAATTGTAAAAACAAAAGGTGCACAAAAAGGGGGATTTTTCAGTGATGTATTTTCTCACCGAGTTCTACTTGAATGCCATCAAAAATCATGATGAGAAACATTTATATCATATTAATATTCCATTGTCTGTTATGGAGACACAAAAGGAATCCCATGCCTTTAATAATTATTATTTCAAAATTTAAGAAATATTAGTTCATGTGGATATCCCTAAGGGGTGGTGTCAATATTGTGATTCTTTTCCCTTGGTTTGTGGGAAGATTTTGGTTACTTCCAATATTAGGGATGAATTCATGAAAGAGTGATGTTGTTGATTCTTGGTTTTTATCCTTAGTATATCCAATATGTATCAATATATTTTTAGATAGTTGTGTTGACTACATATGAAATATTTAATAAAAGGATATCATTCTAGATACCTCACATTATAAGAAGTGATGGATGAATACCTATGACTTATAGAATAATTTTACACACCTTCTATACCAGTATGGATACCAGAATGTGTTATACACTATCTGAGTAATCATGGATTAATTGACTAATAATTATGACATTTATCTAATCAAAGAGTTTAATTCAATATACAAACTTATTAAATTATATGTATGAGTAGTTATGAAACTTCATGGGATTCCACTGAGAAATTTCTCATATTATCATCCCAATGGTCACTTCCTAGTTTGGTAAAGTGTTACAAATATCTATTAGTACCCTTGTAAAATTGATTAATTCTTACTAACATTTGATTGATGGATGATTAGAGTAGACCAATAACATATGGGAGAATTTACTTTAATCTCATATCAAGGGATTTTATAGATCTTGAGACGATTATATATTATTATTATATTTTTATTATAATAATATTTATCAATTATCAATTCATATGGTTCCTTATTAATTTCCCTTGTTTTATCTTTTATTTATACCCTATTCTATATGGAATTCAGTAAATCATTTATTTCCTAACATATCCCTACTAATAATACTTATGATTTAAAAATGTGGTAGAGAGTAAACCTCAAATCCCGAATCCAATAATCCAAGGGGTAGATACTTTCACTAATGGTGAAAATCCTAATTTATGGGAGGGATTACATTTTTTCTATATAAATAGTCTAATAAAAATAAGAAATCACCTACCTTATATTAAATAATCATTCTATAAGAAAATAAATAGATAAAATAAATACATGAGTATGATAGAAAATAATATAGATAAAAATACTGTTCTATAATATTAATAGATAATATTCCATTAAGTGTCACCACCTACACTAATCTAGGAAACCACATACCTAAACTAATGATGCTAACCACCACCCTAAACATGATCTTGGATGTCTTAAAAAATAGATAATAGTAGGGTGACCATACATGTATACTCATTAGGTTTCTCTACCAACTATCACAGTGCCAATTGAATGGTCAGTATAAAGTATCTATAAATGAAATATATAAATATAATATAATTAAAACAATAATCACAAACAATGACCATGTATCATCCAATACTCCATCCTAACTCAAAATATATCTAATCTATACCGTTGAATGCTCAAAACACCTTTAACGATAGTAGATTCAAATACAATGACTACATACCACAAAAAATGGGGATTATATAACTCTAATAACAACAATTATATAGTGGTATAGTTAAAACAAAAAAATTGTACCCGATTTTGAAACAAAACATTTCTTATACCACATAAATATAAGGGAATACCACATCCAATCAACAAACATAAAATAGATTTCCAACAAGGTTAAATTAGTATAATGGTTATATATAAACTAGTAATTATCAATTAATCACATCAGTATGCATGAAATGATAATTGAAAAACAACCACACTCTCATTAAACTTCCTAAAATTATAACCCAATCTTCTATATTTTCAAAACAATTCTTATATTACATCCATATGACCCAGATAACTAAATCCTATAATCCACATTCC
This sequence comes from Viscum album, assembly GCA_963277665.1. Taxonomy (NCBI): domain Eukaryota; kingdom Viridiplantae; phylum Streptophyta; class Magnoliopsida; order Santalales; family Viscaceae; genus Viscum; species Viscum album. The sequence goes on from OY728119.1 coordinate 2,054,698,339, forward strand.
CAACCTCATAATTCAACCAATTTCCACAACCACTTTCTTATGAAATATCCAACATAGAATTAATAAAATATCATCCCATAATAATCAATAATAATTAAAATATGGTATTCAATATACATCTACATCATATACTATAACTCAAAAAATAGTCTTATTACCTTCCCATATTTCAAAACATTAATTCATCTTTTATTACTAACCTATGGTATTTAATAAATATATATCACTTACTACATGATACTACATTTCACTTCATGGTAATAATTAAATTTAAATCCTTTTAAATACTATTTTCATTACTAGAAAATTTATCTGCCTCCAATGCCCGAAAGGCCTTCATTTTTTATTGATTTTTTATAATCCACCTTTCAAGGGGTGAGGTGGAACCCTTACAAGTCCCTTAGGTGTAAGTATTACATGCACCGTAGGAATTAGAGGAATTCATTGCCTGTAGTCTTCAAACATTACATACAACCCAGACTAACTACTTGGAACTTCTCATCCCCATCATCTTCAACGTGAAATTATCTCTCCACCTTCGCATGGTTGTTCGGATAGGCATTCCCGTGCATGCACAGGCTTGTCCCGATGGAAGGTGCCATACCCTCTCATTCTTGCAATCTATTTAGCTTCTGCTGTGGTGAATGCTCCTTATTCATCCTCCTAGTAGAGCATGTTCCTTGTAGGTTGTCTGGTTTTCATATGCACTTAAAGGTGGACCGATGGCCTTGAGGTGGCCCTAAGATCTTGCTGGCCCGATGGTCTGTGTGGCCCGAATGCCTCAAAGGACTCAGGGACCAAATTGGTGGCCCGAAGGGCCAAACAGAAGCATATTCCCAGCTGCTACAGTGCCAAATAGTGACTGCTACAGTCCTGATACAGTGATGCACATTTCCTGCTACAGTACCTGTTACAGTGCTACTACAGCACTGCTAAAGTACCCCAAAAATTCTGCCTCCACCTAAATTTGATCCTTGGTCTCTTGGATGCACTTATGGAGTCCTTACCAACCTGGCTAAGTCTCATGTGCACTAGAAAATATATCATACCAATTATATCAATTCAATCAACACACATAAAAATTGAAGTTAGAATCACCCACCACAAATGAATCTTAAACCAACTTGACACCAAAGGATGATCTTAAATTGATAATACAACCATGATAAAATAAGAATCCAAGAAAAAACCAAATACACGTCATTATTACATTAATCCTTCATCAAAATAACACAAAATACACTTCTAGAAATGTCTAGGATGGAATAATTATAAGAAGTATAAGAATATAGGGATAATAATACTTCTAATTGTAATATCTCGATCACATAAATCCAAGAATCAAGGAAATCCATTATAGGAATCTAAAAACTCTAAAATTATACTATAAAGTAACCTAGGGTTAAGGATAGAGAAAAAGGCTAAAATCGAAGAAGAGAAAATATCATATTTATAATAAAAAATAGAGATGACTACACTATGTCATGGAAAACGGATAATCTCATAGTGGGAAATCTTGTTCAATTTTTATCTAAAACCTACATTAACATGGAACCCTTGATCTCCATAAATTCACTTATCATTTATTTCTTATATTCATGTGAGTTTTCCAAAAAATTGTATAACATCCACTAAAAAAATTCATCTTCCTCCCATCTCTTAAATTATATGTGACAAGACTATGAAGTTGTGTTTAAAAAACCATTCCATAAACAACCATGGATAGTAAAACAATTATTTATTCCTTTCCATTCAAAATAGGGAATTCACTAAAAATCATACTAGGATATGATCACTAATATGACCACCACCACACCATGATCTCAAAACATGTAATAAACATATTCTAAAATGACTAGAATTAAAATAAATCTCCTCCTTAAAGAAAAATAAACCATTCTACCAGACCCATATCTAAAAAATAACCAACTGTGAACCAACTATAGCATAATTAGAACACCACCATATAATAATTCCCTTAAAATGTTTTTAAGTAATCTCTTTACTTGCAAATCACTTACAAACACTCCCCCAATACCTACTTCACCACAAAAACATAAATTAGATATCTAGAAAAATAAAAGTCCCTATATTTTATGTTAATAAAATGAATCCCAAACTTGAAAATGAAAACCAAACATATAAAGTAACAAAAAAAATTGAAACCAAAAATCAAATGAAATACCTCTCAAATAGAAATCTCCCGACGTGGAAAAATATAATGCAACACAGAAGAGAGAAAAGAAAAACTAAACTCATTAGAAATTAATCAAATGTTAACATCTCAATAAGAATCAACATCAAAACACATATAGATATTGAACCCACGGTTACAATTCTCGCTCCCATATAAATTCCTCAAAGTCACCATGATTATTTATGACAGAAAACAAGGGAATAAAACATCCATGTAACAATTTCACCTAATGATCCATAATCCCAATAGGGCTCTCGATACACATCACATCTTATTAAATGTTTAAATCACATTAATCCATGATGTAGGAGTCATCATGAATATATCCTTAATGTTTTTATACATGAAATACATCATGAACTCTCTTTAGATGAGGTGGAAGTGAAAATCTATAAGAGAGTTTACCAACTATCTTCATCACATAAAAAGTTCTGATAAATCATATAGAAATATTGCCACCTTTTTCAAACCTCAACTACCTATGATATGATAAAACCTATAGAATAAATATTATCACTAATATAGAAATATAAGGTTTCCTTCTCCTATATATATAAGATTTATAATGATCCATAGTATCTTTCTTCCACTATATAAATATTTGGTATTAATCTATCATGTTATGCGTCAACTCTAGAATCATAAAAGGTTCCTCTCCAATCTTAGTCCTACAAAAATGTAATCTCCATGGTCATTCATACAATCCCTCAAAAGGTTTCATTCCAACATATGAATGAGAATTTTATTTTTAGAAAAAATCTATCAAAGTTAAATGTTTTACCCAATATCCTCCAAAATAGATCACACCTGCATGAATTATGTCCTCCAATGTATGAATAGTTATCAATATCTACCCATACATATAAAGATGAAATGTTGTGATAAGGAAAAAATAAGAGAAAAAATAACATTATAATAATTTATACACTCATGATGCGAGACAATGATCTTTATAAGAAATAATTATCCTTGAAACTCCATCAAACATTACCACCCCTTGTATAAAAAACATTACCAACAAATCCACTATACACAAATCCTTAATAACCCCTAAATGATTCTAATTTGATAATAATTATATAACAACCTCAATGGAATCATATCCTATTTATTCTTAGGGAAATACTATAAAAAAATATTTAGAGACATTCTTTCAATTTTAACTTGAAATATATTAAGGTTGCAATAATCCATCTACAAATAAATGATCATCATTTAACCCTAATAAAACAAAACATTGATGTATGTATTATACTACTGATCATTATATACTATCCAACCATAAATCCTCCATTAAGGAATAAAGAAACTTGTAATTACTAGGATACACTACTGTGGGTGAAATATAAAACTCCCACAATACTTATTCACATATATCTAGAGGAAAAAATACCTTCTCGAGGATCAATAATCAATGTTGATCAACCTCTAGACATCCCTCAGGGGAATCACCTTGAATGATGAAATCTATACAAACCATTACATGTAGTCTCCTAATTGAAATTAAACCACTAGATAAAATAAGGTATAATATTACATCATCTAATATAAACATCCTTCACCACTAAATTTATCAAAATTTCATGAAAGATTGTTGCACTATCATCTTGTATTTATTTCCTACTTCTTAAAAGATATCACTATAAGAATTTTTTTTATAAAACATTGTCCACTAACATTCCTTTTACTAGATTATATGAAATATTAAAACATAATATTGAATAAAATCCACCCACCTTGGATAATAAAGGATTTAATATACCTTCAAAAATTCATAACATAAGCTATAATAGACACTAAAGGACACAAGGTGCTCACTAAAATTTAATGAATCCATAATAATGGTAAAAACACTATAGCTACTAACATAGGATCATGTATAGAATAGTTATATTCACAAGGTGATAGTTACACTTACCTAGATAATGTAACTTCTCTCTATTTCATTAATAAAATCCCAATCCTTGAATTGAAGCATTATAATAAACCTAAAAAATTACTCATTCACTAGGTAGGTTAAGTACAATTGCATTAGTGAACTTATCCTTTATGTATTCAAAATATAATATACACTAAAATATCTAAATTAAATATTAAATATTTTTATTAAAATCTAATAAGGGTGTTAAAATCCAACTGAAATAAAATAAAAAAAATCCTATAATATTGATAAAATCCAGGAAAACATGGAATGTAATAAATTTTTTTTGATGTCTTGAAATGATTCTCACTAAGGTATCTATATCATAGTTACACTAAATCTCAATAATTAATTCTCATATTCCTAATTTTTCTAACTAGAAGTGAGGGTATAAGGGTTGATAGTGGGGTGGTTATACCCTCTAAAGATAAATAATATCAATAACATAGGAATATGACTAATATTATGTATGTTAAATAAAGTAAAAATATATAATTCCATTTTAGCTATACAAAAAACAAATGTATCACCTCTAGGATAATCACACAAATATATAAACAAAAACCAAAATAAAATTTCATCCTAGTATCGAGGAACCACCTGTCACATCTACAAAACCTCAACATCCAGCTTGTGCACCATTTTCACATCCATATTCACTAATCTCCTAATTTTCATCCCTTACCATTACATATGTCATGAACTATAAAGTTTGTCGGTATCTTAGAGGGTCTATGATATGTGTGAGTATGAACTTATTTGGAATCCACCAACAATGTCCATAGATAATAGCCATATATTTACAATTTTCTTCATATTACAATAAATAAAAACCAAATTACACCATCAAACCTACTCCACCCATGCTTGACTAATAACAAGTGATACTTTACCTATATTAGCTATTTTTTGAGTGGAATAATACATCCTTACTCTTTGATCAGAGTTCCATTAAACCCCAGAAATACCTCCCCATATGCCAAAGGTATCCAACTACCAGTGAGGGTCTAAGGGATGATATTTATAGGGTTATACCCTATAAATATTTATAATAATATTAAGACAAAAAATAGTGGAAATATATGTAAATAATATGTAACAACAATCCAAATAATTTGTATATCAAAAAATATATACACCTATTATTCCATGTTAGCGACATAAAAAATAATTGCATCACCCACATCATGATCGTGAAAGTATATATAGAAAAACCAAAATAAATTAGAAATCATTTTTCTAAGGAACCATATGGACCATCTATAAACCACAATTTCCATCCCCCATGTTCCATTTGTATATCCATCTCCACTATTCACCTTGATGTTGATCCCTTATACTTACATATTCCATCAATATAAAGTCAATATGTGTCTTTAAGTTCCAATGCAGGGTGTGAGTATGAACTCAGAATTGACTGCCAATGGTGTCCCTAAATAATATCCAAACATATAGTAGTTTATGAAAAGTTTAGTAATTAGAAACCAAATTACACCACCCAACCTATTCTACATATGCTCAACCATCCGTGAGTGAGTATTTACATACCAAAACTAGTTAAAAATTGGAAAAATTCATCCAAAGTCAGTCAATAATGGATTCAGTATTTGGGAGGGGCAATTGAGGTTGGATTTGATATTGAAAATGGTTTTTTGGTCCCTATAGAGGTGTTAGAGGTGTTATTTTTTGTTAAGAATTTTGTTTAACAAGGTTTCATGGGATCTAGGATATAACATTGTAGTCAGAAGAAGGCTGGAGATAAATTTTGGTTTGAAATATTATTAATTGGATGGTTGGAGACATTTCAAGAAGGTTGGGATGAATTTAAAATATTAGTGTTGTGTATATTTTGGTTGGTTATAAGTCACCCTATAACTTGGGAGAATCATAGTTTTATGGGTGTCAAACAAGATGGTTCAAAAAAGGTTGGGTTCTTATGTATAAGGGTTATCATGTTTGGAAAATGTAAATATTTATACATTATGGTCCTCATACATAAGTTTACTCTTTCATAAATGTGGTTCTCATGTGTAAGGGTTGATACCATGAGATACATAGGGATTGATGCATAAGGATTGATATAATATTGTTGTCAATGGATGATATGTAAGGTTTATATGTAATGATACAAAAGGGTTGGATGATATGTAAGGATCGATGCCTTTTCCAAAAAAATTATTATGATGGTTTTCTTAAACAATAAATTAATTGGTTAAATTAACTAGTTAAAGGTAACTTCACCACATGGTCCATAAATACAGTGATTACACCGCAAATTATTATCTCTAAAATTCCTCTTTAACTATTGAGATATATTCATTGATTATTATATGTTCTTTGTGTTATTCATTATAGGGAGTAACCATGGGAAAGTCTTGTATTTTTTGTGTGTCAGTTTTCTGAATTTCTCTTTATTATTTAATATTTTGTTGTAAATCACTAATTATAGATATTTTTTCATTTTTTGGTGAATTTATTATTTGGATTCAAGTTAGATTTTGATATTCAATTGGTGGAGTCCTAATTACTCTAGGTATATTGATCCTTGATGTTTCCTTATTTATACATGTATTTACACATCATCTAATAAATGAGAGAGGGTAGGGTTGTGTAATAAATCATAAATAGAAACACCTACATTCTCTTTTGTTTATAAGAAATATTTTAGGGTTGTATAATGTGTAAAATAATGGGTTTTTCTTGGTAGGGATTGGATTTTTTGGTTTTATTTTTTTAGGGGTTTGATAGGTTTGATGTCACATGTTATTGATGATGTTATATTATAATACGGTGATTAATGTGGTTCATTAGAAACATTTTGGGAGTATCCTACATGATTTTTTATTATGTTGATCACCGGTAATAGTCTGACATGGTTCACCAAAGTGACGTGGAAAATACTGACCATTATCAATGGTAGTAATAGTGGTTCACTAGTATGATGTGAAAGGTGTTGATGATTGTCATAGGGGGAGATAGAGGTTTATCAAATTGTGATCGTGGGATGTTGGTAATTTCTAATCACCATGGGACTAAGGACATTGGGGTTATGTGAACACATTATAGGACCTATAATGTGTTTTTGACTACTAGTTGGTGGTGGTATCATCCTTTGATTAGGTGGCATAAGGCTGATAGTGTTGACCATCATTATGGAGGAGTGATATGTCATAAGTGATCATAGGATTTTTGTGGTGATTGATATCATTGGATAAGAGTGTTAAACTAAATGTATCAATGAGATATATTTTGTTTGGGAAGTTGGACTTGATAAAGGATGGGTGCTACCATTCCTTGGGTTCATCAGGTTGTCAATATAGTGGATGTTAAAGGGTTAAAATGACTGTGGGACTTCTGAAATTATTTATAGATGTTCCAATAGGGTTTCATGGATTAATCGGTATGATTACATTGGTTAAGGTTTTTTTTCAAAATTTGTGTGGTATATAATTAGTAGGAAGGTTGATGAGATTTATGATATAATAGATTGTATATGCATCATTCCACTCAGGAACTACCCAAAGTAGGTAAAGTATTACTCATATACAATAGATCACAATTAGAGAAGGTTGTGTGGTGTACTTTGTTTTCTATTTTTCACTTATCTAGAAACATAATTAATGGTGGCATACAAAGTTTAAACTCACAACCTGTAATGTACCTCCAAGATGTATACATACTTTTTGGTTTATGTCATGGGTTGGGGAAGGGGATTAATATTAGGAGCTTAGGGAATATATATTTGAAGATTATGAATGGGATGGAAGTTATGGTTTTGTAAAAGTTTCAGGTGGTTTCTCAGTTCTAGGCAGACATTTTATTTTGGGTTTTGGGCATTTATGTTCGAGGTCCACCTATGGGTGATCTATTTGTTTTTTTATTAATATCATGTCACTGTATTTGTTTAATTTATGTAACATATGTATGTGTTGACTTCCTTTTTCATTTTATTTAGATTTTTTCCTTTTTTTATTAGTTCTATTATTTATCATCAAAAGGTATAGCCTCCCCATTATCACCCCTTTTACCATCATTACTTGGCGGTTGGATCTGGTGTATAGGGAGGCATGTCTGAGGTGAAGTGGCACTCTTATTAGTTTATTTTTGAGTAAACCTATTTGGTAGGTTACACATTGTTTCTTTACAAAAAACTAATTCCTTAATCATAAATGAGTTATTGGAAATTACATGTTGAGAAACAACATACCCAAGTAAATGAATACCTCAGACTCAAAATATACATTGAAATATCTTCTATTACAAATAATTTTAATGAAACAGTTTCAAAACCACCTATAAAAGTTCAGTGTTCTCCTCTTAAGTCCTCATATAAATTAAAATATCGTCAAGAAAAAACAATGAAAAAACTACTAATATAGGACCATAACACTCAATGCATTAATTGTATAAACACTATTAGTTCACTGGTGACTCTGAAAGGTATCACAAAGAAATCAAATTTTCTATAGAGACACAATAATTAAGTCTTATAGATATCTTTAGGCATTACCACCATCTGGTGGTACCATGTGTAAAGACCCGTAAAATTCAAGGGAAATGTTTTCTTAATTTTCTTTGGAATTTTACAAGAGCGCGGTTTCTGACGGCACCTGATTTCGAGGCCCGGAGTGCCCGGAATCAATTTTCAAAGTTTGGCTCGGGTACGTTCAGTGAACGAACGAGTGGGAATTTCTAACTTTGGATCCGGTGCTCGGAATTGAAATCTGAGGGCACCGATGAACTCGCAGCGCCGTTATTCACTTAAGGAGACCTTTTTTGAGGTTGCGTTTTATGCGGGACGAAAGTTAGTTTTGGGAGAAATTATAAGAAGTTAAATAAAAATGTGGAAACACTTTTTATTTTTATTTTGTTGGTTAACTTCTCCCAAAGGGAGTTAAAGGTGGGACCCACATCCACTTAACCTCCCTTGGGAGGATTAAGTGTGGTGGGGCCCACACAAACCCCAACTCCTCATCTTCTCTCAAACTCCCCTATAACCCCCTTTAATTAATGTTTGACAACTTGGTTTAATTAATTAAGGTGGGTTGATTTGAATTTCAAACCTTTGAAATTCAAGTTGATGTTTGTGTAAATAAAATAAGCCTTAGCTTATTTTATTTTTTTTAGCCATCTTGAGAGGATTTGGGAGCTCCTTCTTCTTCTTGAACTTTGACGAAGAACGCGAAGAACCTTCGAGCTCCGACGAAGAATGTCGCTCCTCTCTTCTTCATCGCCGGTTGTTTCCGAAGATCGACGACGCCTTCCGTGTCAACGAAAGGGAACGCTGCTTCCTCCTCGGACTTCCTTCGTCGGCTTACGAAGATTCACCAATGACGTACCTCTTCGGACGTACCTCTTCGTCAACGGAATTGACGAACGTTTACCGCGACGCCCGACCTCCGCGACGTTGTCTTCCGTGGGTCGTTGACGAACATCGTACTTGAAACCGAGGTAGGGGTTTGTTTTTGATTATTTATTTATTCTAGTTCTTGGTTCTAGCATGACAAACGTGAGGATAAATATTTATGTGTTATCGTCTAACGAGGGGGGGGGGGGGGGGGCGGACCGCACAAACACGGACGAATCCCCCCTCCTTTGTTCTTGAATTGTTTTATTATTTTTCTTGCGGATGAATGAGATGGCGTGGTGTCGTCACACCACGCGGGAATCACAAGGCTATAATTGCGCGGCGTCGTCGCGCCGTGCCACGGAAAGTTTATCAGGAACGCGATGTCATCGCGCCGCGTCGTAGGAAACCAAAGGCGCCGCGGCCGGAGCGGGGCCGCGGCGGAGGGGCGCGGTGCCGTCGCACCGCGCCGGATGACGAAGGCCGCGGCCGGTTCCGGGCCGCGGCGGAACGAGAGGACCGGCGGCTAACCGGGCCGCCGGTGTCGGAAGCCGGAAGGGGACCGGCTTTGCCGGTCCCGTTGAAGAAGAACCGGCCGGAAGGGGAAAAATCGGGGGAATTTAATTCCCCCGGCCACCTTGAATGCCCCCCCTTTATGAGGGGGGGGGGGGGTTCATAAAGGGGGGCAGGCCGCCCCCCCCCTGTTTTCCTCAAGGCAGCCCCCCACGAGGGGGGCCGGTTTTCTCCAAAGGCGCGGCTTAAGCCGCGCCTCCAGCAAGGAGGGGCGGGGGCCTTGCCCCCCGCACGTGGCCCCGAGCGGCGCCCAGGCCGCACCGCCGCGCCAGACCGCGCCGCCGCGCCGGGCCGCGCCGCCGCGCCGGGCCGGGTCGGGTCGACCCGGTTCGGGCCGACCCAGGGGGGGTCGGGCTGTGTCGACCCGGACCCGGACCCCCCGTTTTCGAATCGATTTCGGTCTTTTGCTCATAACTTGAGATATGGATCTCCGATTGACGAACCATCAGTGGAGATGTGATCCTTGGATCGAGACGGTCGTTTCTGTATATCGCACTCAAAGTTTCGGAATACTTTGAGTTCGTCCGGGTTAGTTCGTACACGAAACCAACCGGGCCCTCGGAGCGGAAACGCTCATATCTTGAGCTACGGACGTCCGATTGACGTGTCGTCAGCTTTGTTGTGTTCCTCTTAGTGAGACAGATCTTTTGGCATACTCCGCCCGAGGTTTGGACGCAGGTGGAGTACGGTCGGGTTGGTTTTGCCTTAAAAACCAACCGGGCCCCTGGGACGAAAAAGCCAATAACTCTCAGACCGGGCGTCCGATCGACGCGCCGTCTGTTGCGTTGAGTTCCTGTTGACGATACGGAACTTTTGGATACATCAACTCTGGACTTTGTGACAGTTGATGTATCAGCCTCTCGGCTCGTGGAGCGGACCCTCCCGAACGAGCTTGCTGTGTGCGGGAACCCTAGTGCTGGCTGCGACTGTGACTGCAACTGCTACTGCTACTGCTACTGTGACTGCGATGACGACAGTACAGAGATCCTGTGTGGATTCGACGAAGACTACAACACTCAGCGATCCTACGTTGATCAGTGCTACAGGTCCTGTGTGGGCCCGATCCTGTGTGGGTCTTTGCGCTCAGCGGTCCTGTGTGAACCAGCGCCTACAGGTCCTGTGTGGGCCCGATCCAGTGTGGGTCTTTGCGGGGGTTAGTTACCTATTGATCCTTCATGGGTCCGACGACTTAGATGGATCAGAGATCATCTTTATCGTCTTTCGAAGAAGTATACCTGTGTGAGCTGAATCCTGTTGCTTTCCTGTGTGGATTGTGTTGTGTTATCCTGTGTGGATTACGTTTTGCTTTCCTATGTGGAATACGTTTACTTTCCTATGTGGACTGAGTTGTACTTGGGCTCGGAGGTTGGAGCGTATTGGAATTGATGACTTAGGTATATGTATGGGCATATACCTAAGCAGTGTCGGTTGTTACTTCATGATTGTATCTTCCTTTGTGGTTTATCCTTTGTGGATTTTGGGAGACCTTCAGGGGTCTCGGGGTCCCTACTGAGTAGCTTATACTCACCCCTGCACGGGCTATGCCCGCACTACGTTGTGTTGGTTGCAGACGACGGACATCGTTGATCTTGGCTGAAGCTTGTAGAGCAGGACGGTACCTGGAGGTGGACCACTGGGCGGGACGTGTTCGGAGCGGACGACGGGACCCGAGGAGCAGTGGAGCTATCTGTACCCACCCTTTAGGTGGGATTTCCAGTGGACAGCTCGGTGTAGCGGCTTTTACTTTACAGTTGTTGTTTTCCCTTTCGAGTTGTACTTTACTTTCAGTTTGGGTTTGTATACTGGCCCATTTACTTTTCCGCACTTCAGTTCTACTCTGTTTTTACTTAGTGTTTTGCTATTCCGCTTGCTTACTCTGTGGTGGTTGTTTACTTTTCAAAGGCAATGCCTTCCCTTTTTGTTGGGATTTACGCCTTGGTGCTAGTCGCCAACCCCTGGCCTATGGAAGGCGGGCTTGGGGTAGTCACGGCACGGGCCCCGAGGACGGGTCGTGATAAATTGGTATCAGAGGAGTTCAGTTCTACTGCGAACTCTGATCTTTTCTATGTGAAGCAATAATGTTTAGCGTATTGAGTGTGGTTATCAGTCCAGGGAGTCCAGTGTTGGTGCGGCGGCCGACGTATCCGTACACCAGGACCCTGACTTCTAATTTCCGACTTAATGCACAAAAACATTGATTACGTGTGTGTTTCAAAGTTTTCTTTGTGATTACTTTGTGTCAGCTCACCAGGTATATTGTTTGACCGTGGCACACCTGTTCCTTTTCAGGATGGCCCCACGACGGTAGCCAACTAGGGTTCCGAGAGTCGAGTGTGATGACAGCCCACCGAGCGACGAGGCCTCGGTGCAGGGCCCTTTTTCAGTAGTGGCACCGGTGGTAGCTCTACCCGCCGAGCCACCGATACTTCCAACACCAGCCGCTGATGATGCACGCCGCCTCAGCGCACTGCACCAGTTTCAGCGCTAGCGACCACCTAGGTTCCTTGGGGAGACGGACCCCCAGGCAGCAGAGGACTGGCTGGAGGCAGTGGTACGAGTTTTTAGGCTAGTGAGGACACCTGCAGACCTCATGGTGATCCTCACTGCGAGACAACTGCACGCAGCAGTGGGCCGATGGTGGAGCTTGATGCTCCAGGTGCACGATGAGGCATCTCTAATTTGGACGGACTTTGAGAGCCTCTTCCGCTCGGAGTTCTTCCCAGCCACCCTTCGTGCGGTGCGTATCCAGGAGCTTCTTCAGCTGCGGAAGGGCAGCATGACGGTCGTTCAGTACTCGGCGAGATTTACTGATCTCTCGTGCTACTCGACCGACATGGTACGGGACCCATTCTTCCGGGCCCGGACCTTCGAGCAGGGTTTGAGACACGAGATCAGGGCATCGCTGATCTCCCTCAGCATACCAACTCAGACAGGAGTACTGGAGCGGGCCCTTTTGATCGAGAGCTACCTTGCTGAGTCTACACCAGCGCCGAGACCCACCGTAGGGTGACACGTGGCAGAGTCTTCTGCAGCTGGCAGTCGACGGATGACTCAAGGGTCCAGGCAGACCGGACCTTCAGGAAGACGACCTCAGGACACTAGCTCAGCAGTGCGGGGCACACAGCGCGGAGCCAGTCTTTAGAGAGGTAGACAGTGCTACTCGTGCGGCGGGCCGGGCCACATGGCTCGTGACTGCCTGACCCGCCATGCAGAGGAGCAGCAGGCGGTTGAGGAACCACCTAGGCAGAGGCAGAGGTTCGACCGTGGCGGTCCGCAGGGAGGAGGCGGACGAGGCAGAGGAGCTGGCCGAGCAGCAAGTGGTGGGCGACGCTTTGAGGCTCTACCACCACCACCACCAGGAGGTCCACCCCGACCACAGGGGAGAGCACAACCTCAGGCAGCTGAAGCTTACGATCATGGAGCTCCGGAAGCGGGTGGACTAGTGCGGGACTAGCTCCAGGCATAGAGGCCTTTTACCATAATGCCTCTAGCTTTGTAGATTGTGTTGCCTTGTGTCCTTGTACTTTAAGTTGAAGTAATAAAAGATACTTGCCTTGGTGACTTTTGTTTTCTTGTCTTTTTTTTTGTTTTTACTAAGAGGTGCCGGTTAAAAAAAACTGTTGACTTGACCCTCACTTGCGAGATTCTTACTGGAGGAAACCCAGTGACCACACACTGATGCCGACAGTGTGACTCAACCCTTGGAGGCGAGAGTAACGGTTGGATCTCTTGGTAGCAGCGTCGAGGCCTTACGACGTCATTCATGCCATGAATTAACTAATCATGACGAGATTGACTGTATTAGGCAAGGAACGTGGTTCATCCAGGGAATGAGACCAGATTTCACTTTTCGGCAAAGGAGAAATTTTTGCAGCTTTGCCGTACGTTAAGGAGGAAGGGGAAACCCTTCGTGTGATCAGACAAATGTCAGCAGAGCTTCCAGGAGCTGAGACAGAGGTTGACTAGCGCACCTATCTTGAGGTTGCCTGAGGAGGGAGTAGGATACGTAGTTTACTGCGATGCATCAGGGACCGGACTCGGATGTGTTCTGATGCAGGAGCGGGGAGTGATCGCCTATGGATCACGTCAGTTGAGGCCGCATGAGCAGAACTACGCGACCCATGACCTGGAGTTAGCAGTAGTGGTCTTCGCTTTGAAGACATGGCGACATTACCTGATGGGCAAGCGATTTACAGTCTTTTCTGATCATCAGAGTCTCAGGTATATCTTCTCGCAGAAGGACCTGAACCTGAGACAGCGGCGATGGCTCGAGATCCTCCAGGACTATGACTTTGAGATAGTCTATACTCCTAGAAAGGGGAACGTAGTAGCCGATGCCCTCAGCAGGAGGACGGGCATTCAGCTACTTGAGGAGGCGACGAAGCAGCTAGCCTCTTTGCAGATATCCTTTGTGGATAGAGATGGAGCAGCCTTCCTTCAGTCTCTCATAGTCACCCCTCCACTACTGCAGTGGGTCAGAGAGGCACAGCATGAGGACGCTGACTGTGAGACACGGCATGCACAGATATCCTTGGGACAGGCACCTGATGGTTTCTTCCTTGGAGCAGAGCACGACATCATTTTCAGAGGACATACCATGGTACCAGTCGCTTTGCGAGAGGAGGTGCTAAGAGAATTTCACACTTCTCCTTTAGCGGTACATCCAAGAGTGGCAAAGATGTACTAGGATCTCAGACGATAGCACTGGTGGCCAGGCATTAAGAAGGCTGTAGCAGAGTTCGTTTCTCGATGCCTCACCTGCCAGCAGGTGAAGGCAGAGCATCAGGTACCAGCAGGCTTGGTACAGCCCTTGGAGGTCCCGGAGTGGAAGTGGGACGGGATATCTATGGACTTCGTGACTGGACTTCCACGCACTTCTAGAGTTCATGACTCCATCTAGGTGATTGTTGACCGACTCACCAAGTCGGCACACTTCTTACCCATCAGAGAGCAGGGCTCAGTGGAGAGATTGGGATGTCTCTACGTTCAAGAGATTGTGCGGCTCCACGGCGTGCCATCATCTATCGTCTCTGATCGAGATGCTCTCTTTACTTCCCGGCTTTGGAATGGGTTATAGGAGACGTTCGGGACGCAGCTACGTCTGAGCACAGCCTTTCACCCTCAGACGGATGGTCAGACGGAGAGGACCATTCAGACTCTCAAGGACATGCTCCGCGCATGTTTCCTTGACTTTGGTCGCAGTTGGGAGGACCACCTACCCTTGGTGGAGTTTGCGTACAACAACAACTACCACTCCACCATCGGGATGGCACCGTACGAGGTGTTGTACTGCCGACCTTGTAGATCTCCTTTGTGCTGGACATACCCAGGGGAGTCATCACTTGTGGGACAGGAGATGGTCCAGGCCACGACAGAGAAGGTCCAGGTCATCCAGGAGCGGATGAGGACAGCTCAGAGCCGGCAGAAGTAATACGCTGACAGGAGGCGGAGGCCACTAGAGTTCGAGGATGGCGACCACGTCTTGTTGCGGGTCTCACCTCGACGTGATATTCGGAGATTTGTCTGAGGCGGAAAGTTATCTCCGCGCTTCATCGGACCCTTCCAGGTCCTCAGCAGGATTGGCGAGGTGGCTTATCGCCTGGCTCTACCACCTCAGTTGCACAGGGTGCACGACGTCTTCCACGTATCTCAGCTGAGAAGATACGTGCACGACCCGACGCACATCATTGACCATGGGGAGCTTGACGTTGACGATGGGGATAATTTTATGGAGGTCCCGGTGGAGATAGAGGATCGACAGGAGCGGGTCCTATGTGGGTGATCGATTCCTCTTGTGCGCATCAGATGGCAGCACGAGAACCTCCAGGAGAACACTTGGGAGCGGGAGGCTCAGATGCGTGCTCAGTACCCTCATTTGTTCCCCTTGTTTTTGTTGTATCTTTACGGGGACGTAAATCCCTGAGGTGGGAGTAATGTAAAGACCCGTAAAATTCAAGGGAATTTTTTTCTTAATTTTCTTTGGAATTTTACAAGAGCGCGGTTTCTGATGGCACCTGATTCTGAGGTCCGGAGTGCCCAGAATTAATTTCCGAGGTTTTTCTCGGGTACGTTCAGTGAACGAACGAGCGGGAATTTCTAACTTTTGATCCGGTGCTCAGAATTGAAATCTG
This sequence comes from Viscum album, assembly GCA_963277665.1. Taxonomy (NCBI): domain Eukaryota; kingdom Viridiplantae; phylum Streptophyta; class Magnoliopsida; order Santalales; family Viscaceae; genus Viscum; species Viscum album. The sequence continues at coordinate 2,054,714,508 of OY728119.1, forward strand.
AGGGCACCGATGAACTCGCAGCGCCGTTATTCTCTTAAGGAGACCTTTTCCGAGGTTGCGTTTTATGCGGGACGAAAGTTAGTTTTGGGAGAAATTATAAGAAGTTAAATAAAAATGTGGAAACACTTTTTATTTTTATTTTGTTGGTTAACTTCTCCCAAAGGGAGTTAAAGGTGGGACCCACATCCACTTAACCTCCCTTGGGAGGATTAAGTGTGGTGGGGCCCACACGAACCCCAACTCCTCATCTTCTCTCAAACTCCCCTATAACCCCCTTTAATTAATGTTTGACAACTTGGTTTAATTAATTAAGGTGGGTTGATTTGAATTTCAAACCTTTGAAATTCAAGTTGATGTTTGTGTAAATAAAATAATCCCTAGCTTATTTTATTTTGTTTAGCCATCTTGAGAGGATTTGGGAGCTCCTTCTTCTTCTTCAACTTTTACGAAGAAAGCGAAGAACCTTCGAGCTCCGACGAAGAACGCCACTCCTCTCTTCTTCGTAGCCGGTTGTTTCTGAAGATCGATGACGCCTTCCGTGTCAATGAAAGGGAACACCGCTTCCTCCTCGGACTTCCTTCTTCGGATTACGAAGATTCACCAACGACGTGCCTCTTTGGACGTACCTCTTCGTCAACGGAATTGATGAACATTTACCGCAACGCCCGACCTCTGCGACGTTGTCTTCCGCGGGTCGTTGACGAACATCGTACTTGAAACCGAGGTAGGGGTTTTTTGTTGATTATTTATTTATTCTCGTTCTTGGTTCTAGCATGACAAACGTGAGGATAAATATTTATGTGTTATCGTCAAACGAGAGGGGGGTCGGACCGCACAAACACGGCCGAATCCCCCCTCCTTTTTTCTTGAATTTTTTTATTATTTTTCTTGCGGATGAATGAGATGGCGTGGTGCCGTCGCACCACGCGGGAATCGCAGGGCTATAATTGCGCGGCGCCGTCGCGCCGTGCCACGGAAAGTTTATCATGAACGCGACTCCGTCGCGCCGTGTCGTAGGAAACCAAAGGCACCGCGGCCGGAGCGGGGCCGCGGCGGAGGGGCGCGATGTCGTCGCACCGTGCCAGATGACGAAGGTCGCGGCCGGTTTCGGGCCGCGGCGGAACGAGAGGACCGGCGGCTAACCGGGCCGCCGGTGTCGGAAGCCGGAAGGGGACTGGCATTGCCGGTCCCATTGAAGAATAACCGGTCGGCCAAGTCGGGCCGGCCGGAAGGGGAAAAACCGGGGGAATTTAATTCCCCCGGCCACCTTGAATGCCCCCCCTTTATGAGGGGGGGGGGGGGGGGCGGTTTCATAAAGGCAGGCAGGCGCCCCCCCCCGTTTTCCTCAAGGCAGGCCCCCACGAGGGGGGCCGGTTTTCTCCAAAGGCGCGACTTAAGCCGCGCCTCCAGCAAGGAGGGGCGGGGGCCTTGCCCCCTGCACGTGGCCCCGAGCGGCGCCCAGGCCGCGCCGCCGCCGGCTGGGTCACGCCGCCGCGCCGGAACGCGCCGCCGCCGGCCGGGCCGCGCCGCCGCGCCGGACCGCGCTGGGCCGCGCCGTCGCGCCGGGTCGGGTCGACCCAGTTCGGGCCGACCCAGGGGGGGTCGGGCCGGGTCGGCCCGGACCCGGACCCCCCGTTTTCGAATCGATTTCGGTCTTTTGCTCATAACTTGAGCTACGGATCTCCGATTGACGAACCGTCAGCGGCGATGCAATCCTTGGATCGAGACGGTCGTTTCTGTATATCGCACTCAAAGTTTCGGAATACTTTGAGTTCGGCCGGGTTGGTTCGTACACGAAACCAACCGGGCCCTCGGAGCGGAAACGCTCATATATTGAGCTACGGACGTCTGATTGACGTGCCGTCAGCTTTGTTGTGTTCCTCTTAGTGAGACGGATCTTTTGGCATACTCCGCCTGAGGTTTGGACGCAGGTGGTGTACGGTCGGGTTGGTTTTACCTTAAAAACCAACCGGGCCCCTGGGATGAAAAAGCCAATAACTCTCAGACCGGGCGTCCGATCGACGCGTCGTCTGTTGCGTTGAGTTCCTGTTGACGATACGGAACTTTTGGATACATCAACTCTGGACTTTGTGACAGTTGATGTATCAGCCTCTCGGCTCGTGGAGCGGACCCTCCCGAACGAGCTTGCTGTGTGCGGGAACCCTAGTGCTGGCTGCGACTGTGACTGCGACTGCTACTGCAACTGCTACTGCTACTGTGACTGCTACTGCTACTGCTACTGTGACTGCTACTGCTACTGCGACTGCTACTGCTACTGCTACTGCTACTGTGGGTCTTTGCGGGGGTTAGTTACCTATCGATCCTTCGTGGGTCCGACGACTTAGATGGATCATAGATCATCTTTATCGTCTTTCGAAGAAGTATACCTGTGTGAGCTGAATCATGTTGCTTTCCTGTGTGGATTGTGTTGTGCTATCCTGTGTGGATTACGTTTTTCTTTCCTATGTGGAATACGTTTACTTTCCTGTGTGGACTAAGTTGTACTTGGGCTCTGAGGTTGGAGCATATTGGAATTGATGACTTAGGTATATGTATGGGCATATACCAAAGCAGTGTTGGTTGTTACTTCGTGATTGTATCTTCCTTTGTGGTTTATCCTTTGTGGATTTTGGGAGACCTTCAGGGGTCTCGGGGTCCCTACTGAGTAGCTTATACTCACCCCTGCACGGGCTATGCCCGCACTACGTTGTGTTGGTTGCAGATGACGGACAACGTTGTTCTTGGCTGAGGCTTGCAGAGCAGGACGGTACCTCGAGGTGGACCCCTGGGCGGGACGTGTTCAGAGCAGACGACGGGACCCGAGGAGCAGTGGAGCTATCTGTACCCACCCTTTAGGTGCGATTTACAGTGGACAGCTCGGTGTAGTGGCTTTTACTTTACAGTTGTTGTTTTCCCTTTCGAGTTGTACTTTACTTTCAGTTTGGGTTTGTATACTGGCCCATTTACTTTTCCGCCCTTCAGTTGTACTCTGTTTTTACTTAGTGTTTTACTATTCCACTTGCTTACTATGTGGTGGTTGTTTTCTTTTAAAAGGCAATGCCTTACCTTTTTGTTGGGATTTACGCCTTGGTGCTTGTCGCCAGCCCCTGGCCTATGGAAGGCGGGCTTGGGGTAGTCACGACACAGGCCCCGAGGACGGGTCGTGACACCATGATCACAAATCTATTTTTGAGAACCAACTAAATTCCTTCAATCCATCAAAAAGATCAACAACCCTCACCAAGTGAGGTCGATTCTTCTATATTATTTGATTTACTTAGTGGTCACTAAAGAAAATAGGCTATTTAGAGATGTTTTATTTTTGTAGGTTTTCCTAACAACCACTAAATATTTGATTTTGTTTAGATTTTTTTTAAGAAACTATCACTATTTCATGACAACTTACATAGAAATCATCACTATCAATGAAGTTTTTATTTTTTATTTAATTTTAACAACAGGTTTTAAGAAATTCATCTCAAAATTAATTATTAATTTATTTTTATTTTATTATTAATCAGTTAATTATTAATTTTAATTATTTATATTTTTTAAGTTAAACCTTTGTTTAATTATTAATTATCTATAATTTTTAATTTTTAATTATTTAAAAATTGTATTTATTATTATTTATTTATGATTTAGTAATTATTGGTTATTTACTAATTCTTAATTATTAATTACTAAATATTAATACACACAAATGGGGTTTGGGTTCCTCCATATTTCCCTTATTAATTGGTTATACTATGGTCATGCAATAAAGATAAGCATGGTTCCTATTAAGGTTGTGCATCACGGACCATCATTGTGCCTTTCAATGTGACTGTAGCATATTGATTTTGGTTAAATATTGTTGAAATTTTTTTTAGGATAATTATTTAGCACGGTTAAAGGACTTGATTGAACAAAGTTCCCAGTTGGGAAGCTTGGGATTTCTAGGAAATAATTTCTTATGCATGCATATTATCAGGGTTTTCCCTTCTGCACTTTGTACTTGGTCATCAAAATGGGGGGTCTGTGGGTTGTCCATTTATAGATTTTTAATTTTTTATATTATTATCATATTAAAAAGGACCATCATGGTTCCTTATAAGGTCACGAGACAAGGACCATCTTGGTGTCTATAGATATGACTCAGTAGCATGTTGATTTAGGTTAAAGAGTGTTTTCAAGTTATTTTGTGAAAAAATATTTATCGTAGTAAAATTACTTCAGAGATTAGGGAACCCAACTGGGAAACTTGAGAGTCTAAGATATGGATTCCTTACACTTTGATGTTGTTAGGTATTTCTCCTATACACTTCATACTTTGTTCTCAAAATAGGATGTGGTTCTAAGGGTTTTCCATCTTTCCCTTATTAATTGATTATACTATTATCAGGAAAAAAATATCATCATGGTTCATTTTAAGGTTGTGTGATAAGTACCATCATGGTATCTATATATGAAACTCAATGATGGGTTGATTTTGGATAAAGAGTATCTATAGAGTCATTTGGGTAATTTTTTAACCAAATTAAATGAACTGGGTGAGACGAGGCATCCATGTGGTAATCTTGGAAGTTTGGGTGTAGATTCCTTATGCTCTAATGTTCATAGGGCTTTCTAATCCTCACATTGTACATGGTCTGGAAAATGGGGGGTCCTTAAATATAAGCAATGGCAGTTGGGTACCCAAATAACCATCGTGTGACAATGACTGTTATATCCATGACTAATGATGATCCTTTTAAGTTCATGATATAAGGACCATCTTGGGTACCTTTAGATGAAACTTAGTAGCATATTGATTCAAACTAAAAACTTTATTCACGGTCTTTTGTGAAATTTATTTATCCTAATTAAATTATATGAGTGAATGGTGTGAATAAGAGGGAAGCCTGGGAGGCCTTGGTGTGAAATTCCTACACTCAGATGTCGTCAAGGCTTTCTCCTCCACACTTCATACTTATTCCTATAAATGGGGGGTTTGGGGGTCCTTATATATATGTATGTGTACTTATATATATTTATATAAATTCATATAAATTCATATTAAAAAATATATATTTATATGTATTTATGTATATTTATATAAATTTATATGTGTTTATATTAATATATATTATGTCGGTATATATAAATTTATATATATTCATATATATATATATATACATTAATGTAAATTTATTTATATTTATATATATTTATATATATTTATATATGTATTTATGTATATTTATATAAATTTATATGTATTTATATATATATACACATTTATATATATTATTTGTGTATATATATTTATATATAATTATACATAATTATATATAAGTATAAGTATTTATATACATTTATGTAAATTTATATATATATATATATATTATTTATTTGTATTTATGAATATTTATATAATTTTTTATGTATTTATATTTATATATATTTTGGGGCTATATATATTTATATAACTATATATAATCATATTTATATATATGTATTTATATACATTTATATAAATTTATGTATTTATATATATATATATATGTGTGTGTGTATTTTTTTATATTTATAAAAATATATATGTATTTTTATTTATATATATTTATATGTGTTTATGTATATTTATATAAATATTTTTTATTTATATTTATATATTATATTGATATATATATATTATTAGTTATAGTTATATAATTATATATATGAATGTATGTATTTATTTGCATTTATATAAATTTATTTATATATTTATTTATTTATATATGCATTTATAAATATTTATATCCACTTATATTCATATTTATATTTATATATAATAATAAGTATATATCTATATTTTATAAATTTATATGTTATATATATATATATATTAATATGTATTTAAGTATATTTATATTTATTATGTGGGTATTTATATTTATATATAATTATATATAAATATATATGAATTTATATACAATTATAAAAATTTATTTACATTTATATATATATACTAATATATATTTATATATACTATAATTTATTGAAGAAAATTTATAAAAAATTATATGTTTTTATGTGTTTTGGATTTGAAGGAGGATGAGATCTTGCTCATGTGGACAAGTCTCTTTTGTTATGAAAAAACAAATCAAAAAAATCCAAAGTATTGTATTTTACAATGATCCCTTTTGAAAATGGGCATAAGCTCATTAGGTAAGTAATTAGCAAGAATGAGATCATCACTACATATCCCTTTGTTCAGAAGTCCATCATCCCAGAGATTGGTTTCTAGGTATGCGTGTGATATGAAGTAGCTAATGGATGAGAGAAGCACCAAGAATCTGATCCACTAGTCAGTGAGTTTCCATGAAAGATGCAAATAACCATTTCTTACATCTTACATAAGGATGGTTTAATCACAATCAAACCAAAGATTATTCTATCCTATCTGTCTTTCCATATCAAACACATTAATCAGATACAACATTTCAGCCTCCAATGATGATGTAATTCCATGGGGGCTATAAAGACATCCCATGATATCACCATTATGATATTTGAAGATTGTTTTAAAGCCTGAAGGTCCTAGGTTGCCTCTGTATTCCCCATTCATGTTATATTTTATCTATCTAACAAATGGATAAATCCAAATGATTTCAAGAGTTCCATGAATTGCAGGAAAATATCTATCTATGCTTAGTCATCTAAGATTAGGGAAATCATGTACAGAATTGTTGCATAAACCTGTAACAATAATTTAATCATATCTGATTGAATATTAAAATGGTATTTATCATGAATCTCTCTATTCCATATATTCAAGACGATGTGAGTAATCACAAGCCACCTGAAATAGGTTGAGTATTTTTTATGAAATAGAATTATGAGCACATCCAATAAGGAACACCTCTACAAATTTATTCTGAGGTGGTCACACTTGAAAAATTTCAAAGATGATGTTCCATAGTGATAGGGAATTGTTGAAACTAAATAATAAGTTATTGAGATACTCTCTATTCTGATGGTATAAAATGATTTCCACTACTGGAAATGGAGGATATACCAACGGATTTTTCCCAACGGTTTATGAAAACTGTTGGCATAGGGATGTTGATAGGTCTTTACCCAATGGTTTCAATCAACCATTCGAATGGAGAAGTTTAGATGAGTTTTAATCAATGGTTTTACAGAACCGTTGGGATATGAGAGGCTTTATCCAATGGTTTTACAAAACCCTGGTAAAAGTAAGTTTTAGGAAGCCTTTTCCAATAGTTTTAAAAAACCGTTGGTAAATCTTTCGTTTCCAAATGGTTTTAAAAAACCATTGGGAAAGTTTTCCCCTAAAATTATTGCCAAGTACCAATCCCCCATCCGCCTGATTGCAGACCTAAATGCGAGACACAAAGCTCTGTCGCTCGGAAAATTCTTT